>OX422185.1:4467927-4632927 GCA_949130485.1 Agelas oroides
GTTGCCAGTTTGACGCAAGGTGAGTCAATGGAGCTCCATTGCCTAGGCCATTTTAACTACCAGACATCTTCAACCTTGTCGAAAACCATGCATGCCCGTTGCGCCCACCGTGACTTCGTCCATAGAGTCGTTTGTTTAGCTTGCCTCCACACTTCTTGTCCTTGGAATGTCAGTCAATTGTCACCATCACGTGATTGTGTCCTACCTCCTCTGTTCAAGCACCTTCATGTTCAACACTTGGTAGGTGTGGTAAGTTACCTTGTACCTTCGCTCTTCACGTTGTTCTGGGCCCCATATGCCCACACACACACAACATTACGTACCAGGCCCTCCCTGTTTTTCCATACTGCAAGTGACAGGAAGTTGGGCAGCCTGGGAATGAGGCTAGGCAGCCTGGGAATGAGGCTAGGCAGCCTGGGAATGAGGTTAGGCAGCCTGGGAATGAGGCTAGGTTTGAGGCTGTTTCAAATTCACAGCTCAATGAATACTTCACTAACTGCAATGAATATTCCATCACAAAAACCCACAAGTGTTAGGAACCAGCCATGGTATATAAGGCTCACAACATGCTTGCTGAGTACTGGCTATATCAAACGCTGTGAACCCATCCTGAAGTGGAGAATTTTTGGAAGACCTGGTTTAACTAGGTCTACACAAAGGTCCACACAAAGTGACAAAGGCAGCATGCATGTAATGAGCTTCCTAATGGAATATGTCCCCCTTCAAGACCACGGCCTCGCTCCCAGGCTTTCCCACTCTGGAATGGGAACATGGGCAATATCACAAGCATGCCACTGTAGTGTCACAAGTGCGCAGCATGAGTAACAATACAGATGGCAACAAACTCGTGATATCTTTGGTAGCAGGGAAGGTCTGCAAATGAGGCTAGTGTGCTGTGGCAAGCTATGATATCAGCACTGTGATGCTCGCTCTGACTTGCCTCACATTGATGAAGTAAAGATCTGTATAATACATGTGTGTAGTAGTGGTCAGGTGCAGTGAAAGAGTGATTAGCTTCGGAACCTTCGAGGCTGTCTCAAATTCACAGCTCAATGAATACTTTTACAACCATCAATGGTACTGTATGGTTGGTAAAGGGTTTATTTTCGTGCTTTTCGCAAGTCAAGAATTTTCATTGCCCACGTGCACAGCAAATGAATCGTGTTTCAATCCAGCCTACTTCAAACTATCTAGCCGTCCTAACTCCAATAGAACCCTGTCAGTGAGTGTGCCTTTGATGGTTATCACTCAAGCCATCCAGGAAATTAAAGTGCTACGTAAGCACAGATGCACGAACCGGAGTGGAAGCAATCACCACTACGAACACCCTGGGTACGAGGCTGCTTAGTGTTAGGAACAAGCCAGACACACAGTGTGTTGTTGGGTACTGGCTATGTCAAAGGCTGTGAATCCATCCTTTAGTGGAGAATTTTTGGAAGACCTAGTTTAACACAAAGGTCCACACAAATTGACAAAGGACACGTGTAATGAGCTTCCTAATGGAATACATCCCCCTCAAGATCAATTTACCATGGTCTCGTTCCCAGACTTCCCCACTCTGGAACACGAACATGGCCAATTGTGAATGCGGGGAGAGACTGGTATATTTTCTCATGTGAACATGTCATTGGAAAAGGGCAGCAACAGAAAGGCAACATTTTGCACAGTATTCAACCAACTATACATCCAACACTTGGTGTGTATGATATTCGCCCCCCCGCCCCATGACAGCATATTATTGTTCAACGAAACACACACGCTCAACACTTTGCGTGTATGACAGGTGCCACCAACTTGCTAGATATGGTCTCAACTTGTGACCTATACAATCTGAGCAAAAATGGGAGGAGGAGAGAGCCTGGTAACATTCGTGAGAAAAGCTGTCGACTTCTGGCTCGTCATCATTCATGTGATCAGTGTAGGACGCTCCGACTTTAGTAATTTAATAAACTGCCATGCAATATCGGAACAGTACCTGGTAGCAGCACAAGCTATTTACAATTTCGCTCCTTGTCTTTCAGGCATCTGCAGCTCTGTTGAGTTCTGTGACGTACATTGTACATGTAAACTCGGAGCTGCGAGGTACGGTGAGCGAGCCAGTCCCGCAAACCAACCACAGTGAACTTTGATCTTAGACTCTCTGGACTTGCGTCCTTTCTGCACATCGTTTTTCACCAACCTTTGAGGCGTAGTCTACGCTTATAAGTTCATTTCGATTTGACATTTTTTTGCTGAGTGGACAAAATGTCACGTGTACACGTGGTTTCGTTCTGCAATCTGATTGGTACCACCAGAGCAAGGCGCGGGAAGTCGACAACTTTTCCCATGGATGTTACCAGGCTCTCTCCTCCCCTTGTTTTAGAGGAGAGAGCCTGGGGACAAGGCTACCAGTGGGTGGGCTCTCTCTCACCGCTCATCTTTCATACTTAAGTGTAGAGTATTGTAGCGCACTGATAACTCATGGAGAGGTGGGCCTCAAAAATTAGGAAAGCAAGTCAGCCCTCTACCAGATTATGAACAGCGCTAACCACTGCTTTTATACCTCACACTTGTATGAAATAGCCTCATTCCCAGGCCCCGCCCAGCTTTCCGTCGCTTGCAGTACGGAAAAGATACCAGGCCCTCTCCCGCTTTACCGTACTAATAAGCGACGGAAAGCTGGGCGGGGCCTGGGAATGAGGCTATGTATGAAACACTTACATGAATAATATTAATCATACACACACACACACACACACACACACACACACACACACACACACACACACACACACACACACACACACACACACACACACACACACACACACACACACACACACCAAAACAAACACTCTGGTTTAACAGTGTGCTGTGAATCCACAGATCAACTACCAGCCTGTGTTCCCAGGCCTTCCCATCACCCAGTTTTTGATTGCTTGCTGTATGCAAAAACAGAGGCGGAAGGGAACATTTATCACATGATGTAAATGTCTACCTAAATAGACAGAGGAGGTAGTGGTCCCTAAATGAAGGAGTGTGTTTCACACACGTTCTTTGTCCTGTACAACAAACAGCAACGCTTTCACTTTGCAAATGTTTGACACTTCAACACACAGACTAGTAAGCATAAAATGAAAGCAAGTAAACCCTTTCTACTTGTGCCATTTTAAGAGTCAGCCTATCACTTGGGCTACATACGTAATTGCGTCACGACTTTTGTAATTATTGCTGTGACATCGTCGTGCTGCGATATCACGTGCGAATCAATAGCCTGGGAGCGAGGCTAGAGGGACATGGTCTGACAGTCGATCAATTGGTCCACAACACACAAAACAAACCATATCTATCATACGTCTAACTAACACGAATGTATGGGAGTCAATGGGAAAGCCTGGGTGGTGGAGGTAGGTGTGGAGGTGAGGTGTGTGAGGATGGGTGGTGGAGGTAGGTGTGGAGGTGAGGTGTGTGAGGATGGGTGGTGGAGGTAGATGCGTGACTTGCAGTACTGATATGGATTCTCACGTGACTTGTAATAAAAAACACGGCTTTTATAAACTGTGTGCAGCTGCAATCCTCACACACCTCACCTCCGCACCTACCTCCACCACCCATCCTCACACACCTCACCTCTGCACCTACCTCCACCACCCATCCTCACACACACACACCTTAGCACCTACCTCCACCACCCATCCTCACACACACACCTCAGCACTAACCAGCAAGCCTGAACAGAACTAGCATACATGAAGAACGTTCTGTAGGAAGTGATGATCCTGCAAAAAAAAAAAGAGCCGGGAGAAGGAAAAGGAGGGAAAATTGTAAAGATAATAATAGAACAAAAGAATAGATATCTGTCATAAGTGGGGAGGAGAAGGAGACCATGAAATGGTCTGAGTTATTATTATCTCATAAACTCGTTGTTTTAGTTAACTATAACTTTAACTAAATACATTTTAGTATGGCCTTTTCAAAATTTAGTTAACCAAAACTACAACTAACTAAAATGTTTTGCTAAGCTGGGAACTGTAACTAAAACATACAAGAACATACAAGAAGAAACCATAACTACACTAAAACAGAAAACAGCCTATTTTCACTGATAACTGTAACTAAATACCTTTTAGTAAGGGGTTTTAGTGTTTTAGTAATTGAAACTATAACTAACTAAAAATTTTGTAAAACTGGGAAACTACAACTAAACTAAACCAAAAGTATTTTCTAAATACAAAAACTAACTATAACTAAACTAAAAGCACAAACCCTATACTAAAACAACACTGCGAGTCATAAACTGTCGTTGTTTGCCCTTGAGCATAAGTTCAGCCATTTTAGCATGTGTGGCAGTCCCAGGTAGAAATCGAACATTATTCCATTGCGTATTTCGACCACATTACCGTGCTCAAAGCATTCCAGCGCAGAACTTCCGTTGAGGGTGGGGCTCATACGTGCTACATAGACTTATCAGGTATTCATGCACCTACGCTGCACGTATGAGCCCCGCCCTTAATGTACACTACACAGACCCGGTAAACCAAGGCCTTCCAAAAAGTTTGATGCTCACATCTACTGATAGCTGAAAGGACCTAAGCCCTTCCCATGCAATACCACCACAACTTGGCTACCCTTAAATACGTTGTTCCTAGCCTCGGTCCCAGGCCTCCCCCGTTTTACCTTCCGTTTGCGTTCACAATAATACACGGGAGTCTTCCGCTCCGGTGTATTATTGTGAACGCAAACGGAAGGTAAAAACGGGGGAGGCCTGGGACCGAGGCTACGTTGTTCCTATCACTTGTAGAGCCCCTAAAGATTAATGTTACATAATCATATGTGTACACATAGACCCAGCAAACTAGGTCTTCCAAAAATTTTTAATCACTGCAAGACTAAAGATGCTATCTCTGGCTTTCAAGATACTGCACAATAGCTGCCTTCATATACCCTGGCTTGTTCCTAACACTTGTGGGTTTGTGTGACGTCAGAGTAAAATATTCATTGAGCTATGAATACTGTCATTGTCCCGCTTAGCAGAAATGGTTTTAACAAAGTAGAATTTCTTGGGCCTATCCCCAAAATGTCCAATCAAACTGCGAGACTTTTTTGAACTATTATGCTACACTTCCAGCAGTACTCAGGTACCCAAATAATTTTTGAGCGGGTGTGGTGCAAATTGTTTTGGATGTTAGGTACGAAACACTTATGGATTTCTGATAATATTCATGACCACAATGAATAATATTAAATCAAAGAAGCACCATGTTGTCCAAGCAGAGGAGGGAGGACATGACATCATAGCAAGAGTTATTTTGACATTCCAAGGGCAAGAATCACTCAGGCATATTAAGGCCTGGCTCAATAATTTTGCGTGATACAGAGAGATTACGATAATATCTCATTGGTGCACGGAAGTGACCTCGCAGGTGCGATGCGAAGTAGCTATGTTTTGCGCTTGCTTTTGTGATTCAACGATGAAACTAGAACGAAGTGAATTGTTGTTTGGAATCTACAGTGGATCGGTAGTTCATGGCGCAGAGAATTAGTCTTCGTTTCTCTTTAAATCTCGTGCCAACGTCATGAAAATGGCAGAGTTGGTGTCGAGATGGCGATGGTGATACTGAGACGGAGTTCTTGCAGCTGTTGCAGGAGCCCGTTTGTGTCTTCTGGGGTTTACTCTACAATTTTATTTTGGGAAATCGGCAGCAGGCTACTGTAGTCTTTGGGCAAGCCAAAAAACGCCTGGACCACACCCCCAAGAAGGCCTCTTTTGTCAGTTCTGAACAAACGCAGCTATGTTGCAAGTTTCCCAAAACAAAATCAAGTAAGTGACATTGTACTTAGCCTTCATGCAAAATTTCATGCTCCAAAGTGCTCTCCAACATCTCCGGAATTGCTGCTTTAGTACACGCAACAGACATATTGTCAACGACTGTTCAGCATCACGTGATAAATGGGCGTGGTCAACTGTGAAGCCTTATGAATTCACACTGGTGGACCTTTGCTTGAGTGCAGACCAGAACCCTATGACACTTTTATGTGCAAAGATATAGCATCACAAAGATGACGAACATTTTTGTCAAAAACAAGTTGAGCCAGGCCTTAATATACCTGAGCATGGATCAAGCTACAAGGATCACTTTATGGCCTTAGTCACGACAAACGCAATTTTTTTTTTGTAGCTCGGGCAGTGCAAAAACTTTACAGTGGAAACAGCCCATTTTCACATATTTTGTGTAGTTTTCTTCAGGCTATCCGCCGATATATAGATCGTCCAGAATGGTCCAGGCGAAACAAAATGTTTCAAATTTTAGTGCGGGGGTGTCGATCGAGTTGCGCGTGACAACGTTGATAGAAGCCGCTCGTACACCGCCTAGCCTCACCCGACACTGAACAAAAGTAGATTTCTGCAAAGTACAGGTGCCATTCTATAAAAACGTGTGCAAGTTTGGCTTGGATGGAAGTAAGCGGCATGCTGATTACACGTTGGAATGAAGCCTCCCGGGCACTTCCTATTCATGCTTTAAAATCCAATTATCTGGACCGTTCGTCTATCGACTGTTACATGTCCTCTCTCAGTCGATGTGTCCTCCTAGAGATGATACAATACCACAATTATCGATACCATCGATACTGATACCAGTAATTGCAGTAACGACACTCGGCTCTTCACAATCAAATCTCTACTGATCGAATACCTTAGGAAGAGCTGTAGAACAATTGGTTGGGTGCCTCGCCAAGCAAGCAAAAGTCAGCAGTCAAGGTCAAAGTACAACAGCCATGCGAAGGGTTTCAGAGGCTTGTCAAACTGCACAAGTGCATATGCAAAGTCCACTTGTTTAAACTAACCACCAATCAGATTGAGTTGTTATACAAGCGGGCTTTGGTGAACAGTGTTAAATCTGATTGGTGGTTACTTTACATAAGTGGACTTTGCACTTACAGTTTGACAAGCAACCTGAAAACCTCTGTAAAACATCTTGTGAATATTTGATACGATGACGTAACCAGGGTCAGAGTGAACTTAGCCTATCCCACAAGTTGTGTGCTCTAACCTCGTTCCCAGGCCTTCTCACCATCCAGTTTTTTTATTGCTTGCAGTATGCAAAAACGGAGGGGAAAGGCCTGGTCAATTTTATCATGTGAATGGACAGAGGGGGAGGAGTCCCCAATCAAAAGAATGCAATTCATGCACGCATTCTTTGCTTTGAACCAGGATCAGTTACGCTTTCGCTTCACGAACATTCAAAACTCCAGCGCTTGGGGCAGAAACTACAAGATAAGGCTTCACACTCACTAATTGAATGGGGGACCCATGTCTTCCTAGGTAGACAAAACATCATTTACATGATAAAATGGACCAGGCCTTCCCCCTCTGTCTTTGCATGCAACCAATCCAAACTGGACGATGAGAAGGACTGGGAACGAGGCCAATGCGCTGCATGTTATCGTTAAACGTGGACCCGGTCAAAAAAGCGCAGACCAGGTCTTCCAAAAATTTTAACTCATGAAAGCATTCGATAATGACGCTAATTAACTCTCGCAGTGGAGAGCTGTTCTTATATATCCTGTCTTGGACCTAACACTTGTGGGTTTAGTTCCGGTTGTGGTACAGTATTCATTGAGCTATGAATACTGTTATTGCATTTATGAATACTGCTAGCTATTAATCAATGGCCCAATCCAGAGTAGCCGGAAGATGCTTCAGTATCATGGGGCCTGAGCAAGCAGTACATTGCACTGATTTACACAAACCATGAATAGCAACAGGGTTTGCGACTTTCCACTGTCAGTCACACATGCATGGACTAAGCAAATCTGAACTGAGCTGAGGTGTGACCGTCCGCAGTGTTCTATTCTAAACCTCTGACGAAATCGGATTTAGCACACAAAAGGAAGACTGAGTCGAGAATACTAAATGCCATATGTTCCTGTGCTAGAAAGTACCTACATGTATAATTATGCCAGCAGAATTTGCCAATGCCTACGTGGGAGGAAGGCTTACATATCTGCAGTGCAGAGGTAGCTAATGGTAGACATAAACATCGTGTCAGAGTTGGAAATAAAAACACATACACTAAAATAACCTCACTCCCAGGTTCTTGCACATGGCACACTGGGACAAAAAGCCTGGGATTAGCCTGGGAAGTTAGAACAAGCCTATGCAAACACATGTACAGTCACACACACAAACAGGACAATATTCCAGAGGCGGCTTAAGTCCCCTGTGCTAGATATGTTAAACATATATCCCACCTAGTATATAACACAGCTGGCTATAGTAAGCAAACCTCGTCCTTGGGCTACTCAGTCTGTTTACTGCCATAAATCCCTGGCACCTGTGCTATAACTGTAACCAAGAGCGCATAAGATCGGGCGGCTAGAGTAAGAGCGTGTAACTCCAATAGAAGCCTGTAGTCTGGGCAAAATTATTGAACTGTACTAAATATAGAACACACGGTCACGTGCGTGCTTAGCAACAATGCATAATGGCTTATGTCAATGCAGCGTGCGCAGTGCGTGTTACTATTTTAGTACTGGCGGTAAATTCCGCCCGGTTTCGAATTTTACGTAGTTACACACTCTTACTCTAGCCGCCCGTTCTTATGTGCTGTAACTAATGCACTTACAAACTAACCTGTGGTTACAGAGAAGTAAACTCAATTGAGATGTGCACACGTCAGCAGCACACGCCTTGAGAGGTCTTGAGATAAAATACTTTCTTGTAGCCAGCTAGATCGCACATGGCTGCTATAGTCTCAGGACAGATGAACCAGAGGGCTGGGTAGAGACAAATAAAATAGTGACTAGCCAGTATTTCTAGTGGCCAATATTATATCACATCTAAATCTCCCTTCACAAGACCTGTAGAAATACACCACACACCATGTGACAGCCATGTGAGTCATGTGACCTTATGTGACAGTCATGTGGCAGTCATGTGAGTCATGTGACCTTATGTGACAGTCATGTGGCAGTCATGTGAGTCATGTGACAGTCATGTGGCAGTCATTTGACGGTCATGTGACAGTTACAAGTGTGCAAGAATGATGATTAGAATATGCCAAATTTCAGGACAACATCAGTACGAGGCTAAATACGTACCTACCTGGCTGGGCACAAGACTAACTTCATACGGAACAAACCTTGATTTCTCAGACTGTGTTGATCTTCAAGGGGTAGCCACTTGTGTGTCACTGATTAACGTATTTGTGACCAGGATCAACACTTGATCAGCAGAAGTGATCGCGTCCTACCTCTTCTGATGCAGCATCTGGGCACCCTGGCCACGTGGGAGGAGGGAAAAGTGGCCTGGTATCCACTGTTTGCGCATGCGCGAACGATTCCGGAAATCTTCTGCGAACGAGTCCGATTATGGACAAGTTACACGTGGTTGTCATGCGGAGAAATAACCAGACTAGATATACGGCTTGCAGTGTGGCAGATGTGTTTACACAGCGATGGCTTCCATTATCAGAGACACAAGCGGTGACACAACAAGGACTACGCTACAACCACCGCTGGTTCCACTATCTGTGCTTGTAGTTGAAAACAAACGGCAGAGTCTTGTAGCAGATGGACTTCCCAAATCCCGTAGGTAGCCACAGGAATACGTCTTTACCATCGTAGATACATTTGATTGCATCCAGCTGCTCTGCTTTCAACGTGAAATCTCCCTTTCCAATACAACAAAGAGGGAACTTGAGCACTTTATCAAAGTCCTCGCTTTTACCTGCCATGTTCGCTGGATAAGCTCGAGACGGACGTGCTTCGGAGCTATACGCCAGTATACAGTAAAGATTAACGGTTCGTAAACGATGGTATACGATACCCCATGAAATCATGGGGGGTTTTTGCGTATGCGCAAACAGTGGTTACCAGGCCATTTTTCCTTCCTCCCACGTGGCCTGGGTACGAGGCTAGTACGTATTAGTCTCGTGCCCAGCCCATGCCCGCCTCCCGGCGAGAAAAGATCTGGTGAACAAAGTCAAATTTCTTGGGCTAAGCGGTGAGGACCAGTGAGATTGTGAGATGAGTAATTATTCCCTTACAAATTATGGTAAAATTTGTTCATCTCCATTCGTTCATCTCCATCCATACCTTTTTTGAGCAGGCTTACCGCAAAATGCTTTGTATGTTACACTGTGCAGACTAGCCTAAGAAATTCAACTTGGTTTCCCATACCGTTTCTCCTCACGAGAGGGTTGGGTCTGGGGACGAGACTAGTATCATAGACAACATACTTCCTCCCTAGGTATATTATCTATGCTAGTATGAAGTTGCAACAAACTACCATGTGACCATAAGGTGATTTTGCTCATACACTGACAGATCAACACACAACTCTATCACAATCACATACAGTGGAAAGACTTGGATGTAACTTAAACCTTACTTCACTGATTCCAGTGATAGGGGTTATTCGATGATCTGGTGAGGACACTCGGCACGAGTTCTTTGCCATTGTGCATGACCTTTGAACCCAAGGATCCACGATGACCTTCGAACTCAGCTCAAAGATGGCTGTGGACAGATCGCGTTTACGCCTTTATAGGATCATCAGCAACGAAGATCTTGCCAGGATAGGGAGAAAACTGACTAGCTGGACAACCGTAACTCCTTACCTCGGCCTCAGCGAAGCTCAACACGAGGCTATCAAGAACGACTTCAGACTCACAGAAGAGCAGAGGTTAGACTTAGTTAATAGTTACGTAAATTTATTGTATTGATAGTCCATATTTCTTCCAGGTATGAAACATTGTTACAGTGGCAGAAAAATAATCCAGGGGCTACTTTCAGTGATTTAGTTGAGGCCTTTCACCGAGCTGAGCGACCTGACATGGTTGATGTAACTTGCCAGGTGGCTGAAGACAGTAGTGATAGCCCACTTCTGGTTCCACGACGTACAGTTCGAGCTTATTGGAGTAAGTTTCAAAAAATATTTGTACAATAGTTTTGTTTATTAGGCAAAGTAGATTTATTGTTTCACATCAGCACCCACTTCATTTGAAATCTGCTGCCTAAACTGTCATTATCGTCTTCCAAACCACGACCCGCCCAGCTAGGGCAGCACTAAACTCTAGGTTCTGTGAGTATCTTAGGGTCCAGTTTAATAATAATAATAATAATAATAATAACTGCATACCTGCACCAGAAGTAAATTTCAGCTGACCAGAAACATACATTTATATATTAGGATGGCCTAAAAAACCTTGGACACAATCTAAGCACTACTAGACACAGTTTGTGCCTTTGTTTTAAGACGTAATAGCTTGAATGAACCCCCTGGAACACGCAGTTTATGCTACTCAGCAGAGGCTGTACATTTAGAATAGCCCATTGTGTTGTGTGTGTGCTAGTTACATGACAATTTTTCAGCATGATTTAACCTCTTCTATGTGATAATTTAGGCTTGCTTTCTTTTCTCCTTCAGAGAAACACGCTGTAGTATTATTGGTACTTGTGTTTCTAGTCGGCTGTGCTTTTATCAACGTGCATTGGATGTCTAGGAGTAGTGATCTCCAGATCTTTGAAGGGAGCAGTCGAAGCAGGAAGGGGGAGCACAACTTGCCTTCTTTCAATTCTCCGTTTGTTGGGCGAGAGGCAAATGTATCCAAAATCACCAATATGCTGTTGACTGACCCTTTTGTCCGGGCAGTTCATATCACCGGTGCTCCTGCGATTGGTAAAACACGTCTAGCTGTGCAAGTTGGTTTTAACCTAGTAGAACATGGTGTGGATGTACATTACGTACATGTTACTGAGCAGTGGCTCTGGGTGCAGCCCAACAAACCTTCACCAGGTCCAAGTGATAGTTCCAAGAGTGAGAAAGACACAACAGCACTGATCAAGAGTGGAACATTCGATTTGATCGTAATGGGTTACTTGTGGTTGTTTCCGAAAGAAAGAATAAAGGATGTACTACCGTCTGCATCTGACCTAATTGAGTGGGTGGAAGACTTGAAAGTCCCCACTGTTGTAATTCTGGATAACTGTGATGATGTGCTGGAGGGCCACCTTCAGGATGATCTGTTTGATCTGATTCAAAAGCTTCGCAATGCCTCCAACTTAGTCAAAACCATATCAACAAGCCGTGTCCACTTTACTCCCACTGGGATAAAACACTTTCCGTTAGGTGCTCTGGATGTGGTCAGCTCCACAGATCTCTTGCAGCGTGAGTGTGAAAATATCAAGAATGAAGAGGCAAGACAAATTGCTGGGCTAGTTGGTTGCAATCCCTTAGGTCTAAGGTTAGCGGCTGGTCTTGCTTGTGTCATGCCAGTACAAGCATTAATAAGTGAACTGGAGGATGACTCAATAAAAACTCTGAGTTGTGAATCAATTCCATCTCAAGAGAAAATGGACTCCCTCATTGAAACCTCCATTAACCGTCTTGAACAAGATGTAAAGTTGTGTGCCAAGAATATCAGTCTTTTTCCAAGCTCCCTTAGTCAAGAAGCAGGTAAACGCGTTCTTAGTGGATTAGGTATTCAAGATATTACAAGCTGTTTCAACAAACTTGTTCACCGATCACTGCTGGAGTGGTATTACATTGACAGTGATTCACGGTATATATACCATCAGTTGATAAAGGATTTCCTTAAGCCTATGAGCTACCATGATTACTACAAAGGTGACTCGGGGTTTTGTGTACACTATGTCAGTTACTACACATGGCGTGTTATGAATCTAATAGAGGATTGTACAATTGAGTTCACTAAATATTGTAAGCACTGGTTTAGGAGTGAAGATCAGAATGTAAGGCATGTGCTGGATGCAATTTCCTACTGTCCATTGCACAAGAAGGTTGAAACACTACTTCAGTGGAGAGGGATACTTACAAGTCCAATATTTTGGGAATTTTATGATGAAGAAACAGTGGCTGGACTTATTCACAAAGGATTACAACTCATTTTAAAACTTTATGACAGTAATGGTGTGGATGCCTTGAAATCTTATGGAAGAGACCTCAACACTACTTTTAGTATCCTTTCAAAGCAGGCAATTGAGTGGAACAGAGCAAAGTTCACATACTTGCGACAGCAAAGAAATTCCTTTTCATATTTCCAAAGACCGGCAATTGTTAGAGAATTGATCAATCTATGTGTTGTTGAATGTCAAACGTACTGCACGGAGTCAGAAGAAAACAGCATCCCTACTATCTTTTTCCATTTATGTCGGCTCAGTTGTGACAGAGACTGTCGATATTACATCACAGAAATGTGTCTGGTAGCACTCTTCACCTCACTACTTTTACCACATGTTGTACAAATCTTAAAACTACCCAAGACCAGGTATAGGTGGTTGAATTCAATTGTGCTGCATGTGTCGGCATATGCTGTATCACTCATGGCATCAAACACACCAGCACACTATCTTGCTAAGCTGGTTCAGTTGTGCACCTCATATGTACTACCACTGATTCAGAATAGAGTTAGTGTCTCCACTGCCTTTGATTCACTGTACTTACTTAATACTCTGATGGAACTCATGATGGTATTAATGTCTGCTTCAGCTAGTCTTAGGTTTGGTGGCTTGAAATCTTTTCTGTTCTTCCCAGTTTCAATTCTGTTCCTCTACTATCTGAGTGACCATATCTCACTACCATTCACTGTGAGAGTTATCACTGTGCTCTACATTTGGTTTGTCAGTGCAAGGTCGGTAACCTTTCTCAAGTTGTCTGTACTGCTTCTTGTACTGGCTGGGCAGGAGCTGGTCTTGACAGAGTGTCCATACTTGTCTGACTCGAGCGTTTGGAATATGAAAAGTTGCCAACATCATGCAGTAATAAGTTCATATACTACAGTGTAGAACAAGAAATTATTGTTATATATATACTCTAGAAATTGCTGGAACCACTTGTATGTGAAGTGTACTCTTACCAAGTGTTGCCTAGTTTTATGTGTATACAAGGCTGAACTCTTTTAGGGTGCATGCATCAGTGCATCATATATCATTCATCGGACACAAGCAGCGCTATCGTCTCTGTTATGTACTGAACTGCTGTTGATATATCAGCATCTTTGCTTCATAATGATAGTCATCATGCTTTTTTTCTTTCTATGAAACATGCATAATGCAAAGCACAAGAATAGTGAAAGTTCACTAATATGGTACTTGTGCCTATCAAAATAAACTATGAGGAGTGAATATAGTGCTTAAAAACAGAAAGAGTTGGTGCAGAAGTAATAGCACTAGTTAAGGTGTTCCATAAAGCAGTCACATGTGGGAAAAAAGAATGCTGAAAATGATTAGTAAGAGTACTAAATTGCATGAAAGAATGTGATTGCGAAGTACATGCTGAGGTGAATGGGGTATATACAATTACAAGAGGTAGGTTAGGATACACATGAACACCATTAACTATGTTATAAAAGTAACACAGGCTCAAGTGTTTGCGGCGAGTACCAAGATCTGGCAAATGAGACTGGTTGAGCAGCTGGCAGTATGGCATATTCCATGCACTGTTTAAGGCAAACTTTTAAGGCAAACTTCTGCAAGTCTTACTTGTAGTGACTTGGAATTCTTGTTTTGTTGCTACTCCTTCACTATCTGACGAGTCACTATAGCTATCACTGTGCTCTGTATTTGGTTTGTCAGTATTAACCTTCTCAAATACTATGTCTGTACTAGCCAGGCAGGATCGTGTCTTGACAGAGCATGTTCATACTTGTCTGACCAAAAGTTGGACATTGAATTCTCTATGAAAAAAGGTTGCACAAGAGAGCCACTCCCCCAAATACATAGGCTATGTATTAATTTGTAGCTGGAACAAGGTATTATGCTACGCTCCAGACCTCTCTGTGATTTGCAACGACTTTTCATAATTTGTACCTTTGCGGCTTTTATTGCGTGTCCGCGCCGTACCTCGTAAACTCGGAGTCGGCTGGCTATCTGATACATTTTATTCTACTCCAGTATCTAGCATCTATAGCTTAGCTGCGTTTACACGTAGCAATTCCAGCGCGAAGGGCTAAAAATTATGACAAATATCCTTCCACTGGCGCTGGCGATGTAGCTAGTATTCAAGTTCTGGGAACGAGACCAGTTTACAATCCCTGTCTGGGAACGAGACTGTACCATTATTTCAGACCTCCGACGCGGCGAACCTGCGCAGCACCCCCACGCATATCCGCAGTGTAGGTGCCGTTTATCTTGGACTTCAGTGGTAAGATGGCAGATTTAGTCTATAGATTAGCGTAAAGCAACTTATTATACTGTAACTTTTACGCTAACTGTATGCCTATACTGAGTTGTTTCTGGAAAATGAGACTTCTATACCCAGTTTCATTTCGTTAGATGCAGCTATGTTATAATGTTAGTGTGTATTGCCAAAACCTAAGGAACTGAATTACATCAAAGTAAACTTCTACACGACTATACAGGTTTCTGATATGTCTGACCCATGGCAGAACAGCTCCTACCCACTAGATGGGGACTGCCCTTGCAGTAAACTTCACCAACATCTACAGTCAGATAGTAGTAGTGAAACCAGTGGATATTCTTCTACTAGTGTGAGTGGCTACAGCAGTTTCAGACCAGAAAGTCGCCGTTCTCTGTCTCGCACAAGGGATTCGCTAGCATTGAGTCATGATGAAGGGAGCACCATCAACATCTTTATCAATGTATGTTATGGCATATTGAACTTAAAAGTTAAATTTGCAGGTTTGTACATAAAATTTTGAAGGGCCACTTGACTGTCTATTGACACTCTAAAGCTTCTATAGTAAACCAAGGGTATGACACAAACTATAACCATTTTCCATATTGAGCCCTGAATCTAGCCAAGGCTTTAGGCAGATAACAGACTATATTGAGCAGATACAAATAAGCAGGTACAAGCCTCTTCACTGTGAAACCGGCAACAGTCATTTGCCACTGTGATACTGACTCTTGCACTTTCTCCATACAGTATCCTCCTCGATTAATGCAGAGTGCATTTGAACTAGAGTGCATTAGCAGACACAGTAAGTTCTGGGGACTGTAATGGTTGATGTCAATAGAGTTAACCACTTCTACACATGCCTGTAGCTCTGATGCTGATATAGCAGATCAATATTCACAGTGTGCATGTAATTCTAAATTTGGCAACACAGTACACTCAATGTGTAATATGAGTAGTGTTCAGATTGCATGAAAACTGTTAACATGCAATGGAATGTGGGAATTGCATGGGGGATGCAACTCTGTTACCATATTATAATATGTGGGATGTCACTCTGTATTCATAACACAGTAATTAAAAATAACATATATAGTATATTATGGTATGTGGGATGTAACTCTGTATTCACAACACAGTAATTAAAAACAACATAGCATATTATGGTATGGGGGGTGTAACTCTGTACAGTGATCATGGTATATTAATAGAATGTGTAGGAGTGAAACCCTGTATCAGGAGTAAAGGATACAATCATCCTCAAAATTAATATTTGGCTCTATGAATACTGTTACTGGACGTAGGGGTAAAAATAGTTCACAAACACAAGTGCTTCTGTTATGTAACTTGAATGTCTATGTTATTCAGCATTTTGTGAGTACTGCTCCTCTTGGCATGCAAGAGTGCATGATGATATCATTTTTAATCATCATACACACTTGTCTAAGGATGCATGTGTCCAGCAACAGTTGTGCATTGTTCTCTGAAGTCAAGAACTAGTTGTTGTCCTCATTGCCCCTTCCCTGAGTATTCAGAAACATGAGTCCAGATTTAGTAATTTTGCCGGAAGTGGGGTGTACAAAGTAATTCGTATGCATTTTTTTTGTAATCCACACAACACTCCAGGTGATGTCATTTCACCACGAAATGTGAAACTACTCAATGAGTTTGCACCTGAACTGGTTGACAGTATGGATGCATTAGCACTGCTACCATACCTAATGCGATATGGATTAGCAAACAGACATGATCAAGAGATCATCAGCAATTCCAACAAGACAAGTCTACAACGGAACATGTACATCATTCACAGAGCTCCATTTAAGGATTCAAATGCCTTTGAGCGCTTTGTGAAATGTTTGGAAGAAGTAGGCAATGAGTTTGCAAGTCAACTGCGTCAAAGGATAAGTAAGTTACTGATTGCTTTACTTCTGCTTTTATTAAGGCAAGCCTGAGCGAGCCCCACTTTAGCAAATGGAAAGGTGGATCTTCTCTCTTGTAGCCCAGCAAGGCGTATAGTCTCACGGGCCAGACTCTCACATGGGGTATGACTCACGAGACTAGCAAAGCCAGTTGGGTGTCTTTGCAGACTATCTATGTCTGTTGTGCATATTCCATATGTATTTTTAAGCGTATATGGACAGCTAGTAAAAATTTTCACTCTGCAAGCTACAGTATACTTTCTAGCATGAGCAGTGTGCATGTGGGTGAAAATGGCTACAAGAGACGTTTGGGAGGAGTAGTTGAAGTGTGAGTATCTACTGTATGAGGGATGGAAGTTGTGTTGACAAACCTGCTATGCTTACACAACGCAGAAGGCAGCAGATTGTCCGAGTTGAACACCTCACAGTTATGATTTTTGACACCTCTCCTAATTTTTGTGTAAGAACTATGCCATGACAAGCCAGGCAGTGTGTTCAGAGTCAACAGAGGTCAGCAGGAAGCCAGACTTAATCTAACTTACAGACATTGTATGATGGTAAATGAGTATGCACTGGTGAAGTCTTAGAAAGCCAAATGTGATGCTCACTCAGGCTCAATATTTTACATTTGCACCAGTAATTAAGATTATGATTATCCACTTTGAAATGCTATTCAGTAATGAACCTTTGCCTAAATCACACACATGCGCACGCACATATACATGCTCACACACACACAAAGCATGCAATGATGACATGGTCACAGCCTCTATTTAGTCACAAATATAATAATTGGCTAAAATATCAAACACTGCATTCTGGACATAGCATCTTATATTTACCCTCAAAACATTTCCACTCGATGATACTGTGGTACCCTATACATAGGGAGGTCACCCCCGGCCCAACACCAGCTGACACAAGCAGAACCTGGAAGCCAGCATACAAGTTGCCAGGAGCAGCCAAGCAATTTTTACCCTGGAACAACTGATGATGCAGATTTAGTGGATGAAAGGTTGCTGGATTCCCCAAGCAACGAGTTGGAAACATTTAGAGAGTATCAAACTTCAGATTCAGAAAAAGAAAGTCCACAGAGTAGTAGGTCAGACCTCACTGAAAGTACACTGATACAAACACAACCAAGCACCCTGTCCAGTACATCAGAGCATACTGTGTCTAAGAGCACTTCAATGCTACAACCATATCCTGAACATGATGTTGAGCCTTGCAGCCAGTATGCTCACCATTCCATACGGCATCAGTCAAAGACTGTGAGAAGACAAAATGACCAAGAGGCACAGGCAGACCTTACAGAGCATGGAAGTTGCCAGGAGCAGCCAAGCAACCTTTTCCTTGCAACAACTGATGATGCAGATTTAGTGGATGAAAGGCTGCTGGATTCCCCAAGCAATGAGTTGGAAACATTCAGACAGCATCGAACTTCAGACTCAGAGAGAGAAAGTCCACCGAGTAGTAGAACTGAAATTAAACTGATACCAAAACCACCAAGCATCCTGTCCAGTACGTCGGAGCATACTGTGTCTAAGAGCACTTTATCGTATCCTGAACATGATGTTGGGCCTCGCAGCCAGTATGCTCACCCTCCCATACGGCATCGGTCGAAGCTAACCAGGAATGAGAAAAGACAAAACGACCAGGAGACACAGGCAGGCTTTTCTCACAGTGATTCCTCTTATGATACATGCAAGGTTTGTGTATTTACTGCTAGTTTGTAGTTAAAAACATAGGCGTTTCCATCTTCCAGGCTTGGAAGTAGATGTTGTCTAAAATGTGTCCCGCATTAAGAGTTTTGTTTCACTAGCTATTCCATGCTTGTGTTTTAATTCAGAAGCTCATGCAGAAGAGGCTTTCATGGCTTCAAGAAAGCACAGTTTTTAAAAGTCTCCACGAGGTATGATTATAATGACATCCTGGTTCTCATAAAGAATTTGACAGCTCCAAATGCCAACTAGTCTGTGGTATGATCAAAGGTGTTCTGAGCAATGAAGTAACTTTAGACTGAGTCTTGCTCTTTCAATATAGAGTAATGTAGTGTGCTATTTTAAGTCTGAAATTTACCACGTTCATTATTCAAATAAAATGCATGCAAATTAAATAATTTGAGTAGGCATGCGTTAAGTTAGATCCACCTATAAATTCCAGGAATTGAATTTCATGCATTAGATTAGATCATGCGTTGCAATGGATTCAAACGTGAAAATTTTTTGGGTCAAAACAGAAATGCAAAGAGTTCCTGGCCTTCAGTTCTCAGTCTTGTCCAGAAGTGAGGTTCTTGATAGACAGTAGCAGCTGCAACAAAAAGTCTTTCAAATGCTAAAGTACACCATTTATGGGATAGCTCTTTCTCCTGGAAATTGTGCTTGACCACTCGATGTCTTGTCACAAAATAAATGGGTATATGGAAAAACAGGAAATGGAAATGAAATGGAAACTGGAAACTGGAAACGGAACTGGAAACAGAAATGGAAATGTAACCTTTTAGCTGTTGTAGTCTTAGCAAGATTCGCGTGTTGTTGGCTTTCATTCCTAGGCATCCCAGAAATCTCTCTGGGTGAATGTCTCAAGAGACACTATGTAAGGACCAAGTTTTGTCCAAATCCATGAGGGTCAGGTATTTTTTGTGCTGATTTGACATAGAATGACCCATACAGTATTTAATTGCTCAGAACAGATTCACACATAGTTCCTCTGACATAAGCTTCAGCATAGAATAGGAAATTTGGTGTGAAGCAATGGTCTAATTCATTCGGGCAAAATGTCACACATTTATTTATGAACATTCAGACATTCTGTGTCTTCAATGTAGAAAATTGAATTCACTTCGTTGACCAACTGTTATGAACAGAGGAAGTTGCTGCATTGGGGTACTCTTTACCAGGTGAGCTATGAACATACGTATACACAATAATTTTGTGCTGTGTATTTTAGACTCACATCTATGTCTCCACACTCTATCCATGTTATAATTACTATCTATAACTCAATATACGTATATCTACCTTCCAGAGTCCCTTAAATGCTCCTTCCAGATTTTCCACAAGTACAATTATTGCGTAGCTTTGTATTGAGCCTGTACCCTAAGAGCCGGAGAATGAGGTTGGTGTTTCAAACTAACTGTGCATGGTAGTCATCACATGCATGGACTACATTTGCATCACCATAACAGGCTTTATGTACAACTAAACGTCTTTGTAGCTATATCTCATAGCCATCATAGCCATACAAAATACCATATTGTCACACTACATGCAGCAAGGGAAGGTGCGATTTGTTGTTCTCCTGACTGATTTCCTGCTGGTTCTCAATCTTCTGGAGTCTTGTGGCCACTCCAGCAGAGCAGCTGAAAAACATCAGTTTGTAGATCAGATGTTCTCAGACAACAAATATACTACCAAAAGGGTATGCTGAGTAATGTTTCATATCTAAGAATTGCTGAATGTAAAGAAGTAGCTAATTATAGTATTTCACAATACCAGGTGATTTTACAGAAGCCCACAGGAGCAACCACTTCTATCTCATTAGCACACATGTATATCATCCTCAGCATTCTTGAAGAGGTGTACATATGGCTTACTATACAGTCGAGTTGACATTAATTTTTGCACAGTGCAAATGATGAAACAGGGAAATAGGCAGGGCCAAGGAGCTAATAGATGCAGCCATGCACACTTTAGACTGCTCTACTAACTGTGCCATCCCCACACTGAATCTCTTATTGTGTGTCTGCACCATTCCTGCGTAGAAACTCTCATTGCATGTTCACGTCATCCTTATACGTAGACATTCTGCCAACTGTCTGATAGTCTGGCAACCATACAAAGCTACCTCTAATACAATTCATAAAAGCAATATTGCACAATAAGAGAACAGGTGTCCTTTTTGTGTGAATTCCTCCACCTAATAGATATTAACTGTGTACACCATGAAACTGAGTGATTGGGTAGCCTGGGATAAAGACTACGATTTTATGTACTTCTGCAGTTGGCAACCTAAGCAGACATCCCTTCTATCCTGTTTTCTAACATTGCATGCTAAAAGAGGCTAGCTTATCAGCATGCAGCTAAGAATATTAACTGTCAAGTACAGCTTTAAGCCATTATACTTGAAACAAGCCTCTGTGTAAGAATACAAAGAATGTACTTGCAATGAAAGTGAGCAATGAAAAATTATGATTATAATGTAAGTGTGCAATGAAAGTGAGCAATGAAAAATTATGATTATAATGTAAGTGTGCAATTGAAGAGTTTTGCAATTGAGTGTGCAATTGAGTGTCAGGGTGCTGAGCGGTTGATCTTGTGGGTTTCCATAGTTTAGACACCTTAAGGCCTGCATAATCTACTCAATTTTGCCTACATAATTAAATTTAGCCCAACAAAACAATTGTGCTAGATCCACTGTGGTTGCTTGGCAACATGGCACATGTACTTTTATAAGAACAATTGGATTAACTCTGCTTCTTGCATTTTATTTAGCCTCTGTTGCTGCATCACTTTGAAGTTCAGAGCCACAACAAGCAACATTGTAAGCCTAATGAAGTTGAACCAAGTGGAAGTATTTAAGCTCATTGGTACGGGCCAAATAAATCTTAGAAGGGAATCCAACACACTATCTTCACCACTTTCCCACAGTTATTGATGAATGGTTTTGTTTCTGTGGTAGGAGACCATGACACTAACCAAATATACCGTAGATCGGGAAAATACAGCCAGCTTGGCTTTCCTGATACCTGGTAGTAGACTAAACGCTAGGAACACTCCAGGTGCTTGTCCATATCGTAACCATCACAGTCATTGTTTTGTGCCACAGTGTTTCACTATTACGTTCTTTTTGTAACAGGTTCATTCAGCCTGTATTACAAGCCGAATCGTTTGGACCTGTGCTTTGACGCTCCTTCCAAACAAGCAAGGTGGAACATATTTTCTGTTATTTTGGCGTACATACTTTTTACCATGAACCTACTAATTCAATTTGTAAGACAAGCATAAACAGAGGTTTGGCTCAACATTATGTCTTATATTTACAGAGATGTCTGGCTGGAAGCACTTACAGACACAATTAAAAACAGTTGTAGAATGCAAAGAAGACTATGGTTACCCATTGGGAATGAAGGTAAGCTCCACTTTATGACAGGCATGCCTTACACATACCCCGGTATATTTCTGACTGTAATTATGCACACTGGATCATTTTTCAGGTGTCGAAAGATTCAGTGGGCGTGGACAGTGGATCTCACTAACTATTCTGAAGGCCTCCTCCCTGGTTTGGCCAGAAGAACGCATTGACTACTCTAGACGGCTATTTTGCACTGTAATACTGGGACGAAATCAGCAATGCAGAACTCAATCTGTGGAAGGAAAGAACAGTGCTTCCTGGAATTTCACAGTGAGTGAATCAGTACAATGTAAAACCTTCCCAAGAGAAGTCATAGATTATATTGCTATAATGCTAGTGTGGCTACAACCTGGGACCTCTAATTAGCACTTCAGCACAATTTAGCATGACAGAGAAATAATATATTGGGATGAGTGTGAGTGAGCCCCACACTAGCAAGTTGAGTGGCAGCATTTCTCAGATATGTAAGATATTGTGGGGACGAGTTGTGTCTGTCTCCGCCATATGTTGAGCCCTCTCACATTATCGTCTGTGCCGTAGCAATACTTTCAGGGCTCTTCTGGAAGTACTCAGAGTATCCATGTTCACAACGAGTACTAACACAACTCTAAACTGAGAATTCTGAATGAAACTTTCAGCTTTTGTAAGACTTCGATGTGTTGGGTGGTTATTGACCATAAATCCTGAGCTACCATGCATTATTACCTTATAATTACATATCTGAGAAATGCTGCCATTCAACTTGCTAGTGTGGGACTCACTCACATTCATCCCAATTATTTCTCTATCATGCTAAGTTGTGCTGAAGTGCTAATTAGAAGTCCCAGGTTGTAGCCACACTAGCATTATAGCAATATAGTCAGGGTGCACTCAAAATTAACAAATGAAAAAATTTGCTTTGTTTTCTTTGGAAGAAACATTAAGTCATTGGCCCCAGCAAATCTACTAGCCTTTGTTAAGAGGTGAAGACCACATACTTGAGCTAGCTGAGGTGGGATAGCTATATTGGTATAAATTTAAAATTTAGTGTTTCATATGGCAACACTATGCTTAGAAAAAATATATATATATTGTACATTTACACTAGCTGTTATTGTTTCTTAGGTTGAGGTACTAAAGAAAAGACAGACCACGAATGTTTGTGTCCTTCAACAAGGCATTATTTCTGTGAAGTCTGTAGACAAACATGTCTTAGCCCAACATGCACATTGAATTATGTCCTCCCAAGAGAATAGCGTAGGTGGTCATAGTCTTTCCCCACACAGCTGTACCAGTGTAGGTACACATGCCATCAGAGAATGCAGGACATGATATCAAACATAGTGAAAATCAGTATGCTCTGATGACATTCCAGGGGCAAGAACACAACGTACAAGAAGCACTTTATGGGCAAAGTTATGATGAACACATAGGGTATCTAACTGGTCAAAGTTGCTTCTCATGACTCACTTCACA
The DNA here is from genome assembly GCA_949130485.1 of Agelas oroides. Lineage (NCBI taxonomy): Eukaryota > Metazoa > Porifera > Demospongiae > Agelasida > Agelasidae > Agelas > Agelas oroides. The sequence continues at coordinate 4,491,577 of OX422185.1, forward strand.
TTTTATAGACTTGTAAATTCCAAATGAACACTTAGTCTAGGTGAGTAATGAAAGTCAATTTTAACTAAGTAGACTGTATCAACTTTGATGTTGAATGCCCTATCATGTCTGTGTCCATTATGTGCTTCTCTTGAAATGTCATTCAGAGCATCTAATTACTGTTGCTACTATGCGATTGTTTCCTGGCATGAAGTCATGCAATTATAGCCAAACGTAGTGGAAGGCTTCAAATGTCCAAAATTTAACTCATAGACAAGCCGACTACTTCACAACCAATGCAGTAATACTACTATGGATTTTAATAATGCAGCACGTACTTTCCAAATTTCTACCACTTGCACAAACATATAGTTTGAACTCTGGATGTTTGCTACAACTGATACACTGGATATTGTTGTATGGCAAGAAAACATGTACCGGCCAAATGGTGAGATGTTTGTATCCTTTAGACACACTTTGTCGGAAGTTTGTCCTTCTGTTTAGCCCTTACTAGTGAAGTATGGAATGGACTTTTTATGACACTGTATAACTATGCATGTACATTTTGCTAAAACTCAGAGTTATAGACAGTGGCAACCATTTTTAATGATTGTATTTTATATGTGTAGATTGCTTGGGAGACATCCGTATTCCCATATGGACGATGAATGATCACTGCAATAGCACTGTCCACAGCAATGAAATGGAGAATTTTCTATCTATCAAGCTATCAGGGAATGGAAAACTGGACCTCAAAATCTGCACTGATCTAATTTGATGTCATAGGAGACTTAATTGTTTTAAGTAATATACTGTAATGTGTACCAGTGTAATCATATTTTTAACTACTGTGCATTGTTTCTTTTTGTATGTGAAAAGCTCTGCCTTGTGATATTATCTGTTCAATAACTGTACAAATTATCTTGTTCCTTCTTGTATCAGAGAGTTGGTATATACACAAAAAAGAATTCACGCAATGCAAATCGCTCCCGTGTCAATGGAATATCAAATCTGAGCATGATTTGGTTTGGTTAGTACATTGTGCACGTATGCCCATGTATTTCATGTATTCCTGTTTACGTTGTAGCTAAACTATCTATATAGCTAGGTGCTACACAGACACATTACTTTTCTTCATGTCTACCGTAACTGTTCTATTTATGGCTCCACTCCATGCAAGGAAGATGTCCCAAAGACCTGGAAATATTTTCCTTGGCTCCAAAGTAGGCACACTCTGGCAGCATAACAATTCTTAGGGAGTGCTATCCAACTGGAACAGTTCTTGCACTTCTTTGTACGTGTACAAAAGACAACACAGTGTATTTCTGCTGTGCCAACCTATGCTTCAGTACATTGTACCACAGACAGACTTCATGTCAAGCATCAGGTAGGCTGCATAGAAATGTGTTAAGAGATTTCAGAAAACGTTCACATCTGTTGGCCTGACTGTAGATGGAGTTTCCAGCAATGTACTTCATTAAAAAGTCTCCTATACCATCAATTGATCTTTTTCATGTCTTATTATTTATGCTTATGTAGTCATTATACTATGAGCCTTTTTTATGTAACATGCCTCCTATGTCCTATGCTATATGGGCTTATGTACTCTGCCCCTAGTGACTTTAGTTTACATAAGACGGTCCTTTTACATTATTTGGATGCAAAGGTCAAATGCATGTCCTCATAGCAATTCTATAGCCTCGTTCCCAGGCCCCGTCGCTTGCAATACGGAAAAGCGGTTAGAGGGCTTGGAATAATTTATCACGTGAGTGACGTATAGAGGGTAGGTGACGGTAGAGAGGACTTAATTGAGCGTAGGCGGATCGTCGATGTACCCACGCAAGTAAGGGAACACTTCCAAACTATTTTTAAAAAAAACGTAATTATGACGCGTTAGGGCCATGACGCTAATTTTAGCATGAACTTCGAACCATCCTAATCATAGATTATATAGCTCTTACGAGCTATATAATCTATGTCCTAATATAGACTGTCCTACATGCACTGTCTTCAAGTTCTGGTAAGACTATCGGCTACTTTTGCCATGACGCTAAGAGGGGGGAGGGGGGGAGGGGGTCCAAGACTTAACGTCATAATGACGCTAATTTTTTTTTAGGAAGTGTCCCCTAATTGCGTATCGATCGATATAATCGACAGTACGCGTAGCCGGTGTCATAAAATTTTGGGGCATGACTACTTATAGCATAGATATGCTTATAGGGCGTCGGTTTCGAAGAGCCACATGATAATCGTTAGGACGAGAAGCTGCGAAAACGAGCAAAGGTTTTTCTAGCTGTTGTTTGTATTCAGTTATGACATGCACTACAAATTTTATTGTGTTCTTGTAATTCTATTTTCATTTACACATTTGTATTTCTACACTCATACCTACCTTACCATGTGCAGTAATAGCCCGTCCACCATGCATGCATCATAGCGGTTTAATTAAACATCAAGTACCTAACTGCGGCGCCTACTTCGCCCATCTTAGACTACCAGTAGTATACTTAGCTAGCTAGGTGCTTAGTTATCGACATCGTGTGAACAAAAATGGAATACAGGTATTAGTTGGTCCACTCGATCCTCGGTCTCTTCGGCTCTACACCTCGATCCTCGGTGACTCAGCCTCTATCCTCGGTCTCTCTACTATGGTAAGGGCCCCCATTGCATGGAGTTTAATCTAGTAGCAACCTATCTCACCAGTAGTATGTAGGCAGTTTGATATCAGAGTGGGATGCCCATATTCAATGTGAAAATTGGCATCCGGATGCGTATAGTTACGTGAATATAGGCATCGGGGTGCCTATTTTTACGTGAAGATGGGCATCCGGGATGCCCATTTTGGGGATGCCCATATTCACTTGACACCGGGGGGGGGGGGGGGGGACCATTCTACCGGTAAAATGGGGCCGGGGAGCCCCGATTAAGGGGGGGGGGGGGGGGGGGCCAGTTTACCATGACACCGGTATTAAGACCACTATATGTTCAACAACGATATCTCGAAAACGGTTTATATAAAAAGCAGCGAAATCTACATTGAAACCTATGTAAAAGGAGCGTTGGGCGCGGCCTAATTGTACTCCGGTGTCACAGCGGATCCGATCCCCCCGAAAATCCGATCCGGGTCGGATCAGATATGCTAGCGGTTTCGATCCTACCTCAGCGGATTCGATCCGGGGTATCAACGGTGCCATAAGGTTCCTACTGTCGACATCTCATGGTGTACTATGGTGTATTCATGCGGACCTGACATAGATATTACTATAGGTTACGAGTCTACATCTTTGTCAGATTATTCCTTGACTCAGAGTCTGACGTGACTAACCTTCGACTAGGGTATAAAGAATATCCATGTCAAATCAAAGTACAGCTTGGTCTGAAACAAATACATAGTTACAATTTTACAACAGTTGTTATGACTGTATAGAGCAATTATGGTGATGTGGGGCTGTCCGGGTCATGCAGTGGGAATGGCTGCATTTCCTTCCTCTGAAAGCAATTATCTTTTTGCATCCATTAATATTCCTTGGCTATATGTAGTGTAAAACGCCATCCTTGATGACGATCTTCTTCGTTTTGTTCCGCGTTGCTCCCTTCTGGTTTACACATCCGTTCCTGCTGGACACTTCCCGCAGTGGAGATAGTCATAGATCGTCTGGTAGTCGATTTCCATGAGTCTCAAAATTCTGAATAATGTAAAATGTTCTGAAGTGTTCAGAAATCGTACATCATCCAGACAGCTAGTGATTTTTCTTGACAGAACACTTGCACCAAAGACGGATCGTTTTCGCGGCGAAGGATCGAATCCGCTAGTAAAATTGATCCGGGGGCGGATCAGATACGCTAGCGGATCCGATCCGACGGAATGATTCCGCAAGCGGATCCGATCCGCCCGGATCGGTATAGGCCCGTAACGGACAATCATTGCGTCCCATATATATACTTTTGCTTATGTGAAATGGGCTATTGTTGCTGAAGTGTGACCAGGCCCCTTTCCTGATTTTTGGGGGTAGGGCCTGGGGACGAGGCTACTTAGTCGGGTGTAACCCGACCCTTGCGAAAAACGGAGGGTCGGGTGCCAGCCGTATACCCGGATTTGTTCTGAACTGTTATGTAATAGTTATGGATACTGGTATATGTTATGTATGGTTGTGATGTCATTCACGTGTTGCGAAGCCAGCAGAACAAACCCGGGTATAGGGCTGGCACCCGGGGATCCACTTTGTTCACCGCGCTTCATGCCCGATGACGTCATACTGACGTGTAACATCGACAATGCAGGCCAGGAGAGCACATGATGTCCACCACATTTACAAAGAAGAAAAAAAAAAAAGAAGGAAAGGATTCCATTCCCTGGCCCTAGCCCTAACCCTAACCCTAACTGTAACACTAAGCCCTAACCATTCGGCTACGAAGCACTACTGACGAATCCCTGCACTGCACCGCCTAATGTGTACCGCGCTAATGCACCTACCAATATTATTACTCCTATGCTACAGCGCGCTACAGGACAGACGACAGACGTAAGCATGACGTCATCGGGCATGAAGCGCGGTGAACAAAGTAAATACCCTGGTACCCGACCCTCCGTTTTTCGCGAAGGGTCGGGTTACACCCGACTAAAGGCTACTGCTTGCTCAGGCTCGCCCCACAATGCAACGCATTCTGCTAGTTAGTCTCGCAGGCCAGACTCTCCCGCGTAAGAGTCTGGCCTGCGAGACTATCTGCTAGTATTGATAAGCAATGAATCGAGCAATTGATTGATTGATTGATATGACACCATACAGGCATTGCACAAAAGCAAAAGAAAAACTACTAGGCCTAGTCCGACAACATATAGAGAGCATGGCAAACACTTGCTAGGACACAAAACACCAGTCTCAGTCCAAGATCAACCATACTCATCCATATGACATCAGAGATACTTGACAAAATCCTCTAGATCTGAATCCTCTTGATACTGTCGCCAAGGTGCACTAAGGGGGCTACGGTCCAGGCCCGTAGGTAGGGGGGGGTTCGAGGGGGTTCGCTCGAACCTCCCTTTTGACCTCCAAAAGATTTTTATACACCGCTTTTAGTTTAAGTGTCCTACCGTTTGAAATGGTCCACTAGTCTTGATGCTACTCAGAATCATCGCTGTCCAAACGAGTCTGGTTGCAGCTATGCGAGTTTGTTCATGGAGGACCAGCTCGGAACGCGCGCGTAAGCTGCTGCGATGAAAGGACGCACGTAAGTACGTGCCTAAATAAATCGCTATATAGTTTAGGCGCTCGAGAGTTGTCCTTTTGGTGATGACAGGGCCGTAGCCACCGGTCCGGTTAGTCCGGTTTCAACCGCACCACTTTTTCCCTCATGCACCCATGGCTTGCTTGGCGTCGCCAAATAGGGCCAATGCTCCGCAAACGCCCATGGCACGCACACAGCGTGGTGACATGTTGCAACATAATACGAGATGGCTGCGAACAGTGCGGAAGACCGAGTCTTCCAACAATTTTCCGTTCTTCCAACTGAACGATATGCGAAGGGTGTGACTTGTGAGACAAGCGAACGATCGGAAAGCCGAAACCATGCAGTGCTATATGGCGCAACGGGCAGAAAGGGTAGATGTTCATGCATGTAAAACTCTGTCGTCTGGCCTCCGAGAAGCATCGTTTTGGCCCATAAATGGTCTCAGAAGCAATCTCATAGCCTCCAAATTCCAAAAATTTTCTGGGGGGGGCATGCCCCCAGACCCCCCTAGCTGTTGCGGCTTACGCACGCACCACTAACTTGACCACTCCAAATTTGATGGCTACGGCCCTGTGATGTCACCCCACCTGCTGTTCTGCCAACCTTAGTACTTTCTCTCGTGGAACTTCGAAGTCAGCTGGCTTAGCAAATGCATACATGGACAGTCAAAAATACTCGGCGAGCCATGTAACTAGGGGTTCACTAAGTTCACCCAACTCCATGTGGTGACATAATAATTTGTAATGTTTATTCCTTGCGCATTGCGCGCGCGGATCGAAGATGGAACTGGATCCAGACATGCTACATGTCGTAGTTTTATACTTATAGTAATTCTGCGAACTAAATGCTGCATAATTTCTGGACCTGAAGAGGTTCACTACTTTTTTCATGCCTTTTTTCTAGCTTGTGAGCTGAATAGCTAATACATACAGTGCTAGCTGGTTATAGGAGTAAATGTTCATCAACATGCTGTGTGAGTCTAGTCTTTCATGCTCAGGTCTAGCTTCACCCATCTAGTGAGCCATGTACAGATTTTGTGTGAGCATCTTGGGGTACGGTTTCACTGCATTATTTAAGATACCAGAAACTTGTCCCTCAGCAAGTCATGCAAAACAGGTGCTGGAAGGCATGCAGCAAAACAAAACACCAGAAAAAAATCACATAGTCTGTATTGTGTCCAAAGATGTTGTGCAACATTTTAACAAGAATGCTGAACTCTAGTGTATATTCCCTGTTCGCCTACTCCCGTTTTGCCCACTCCCATTTTGCCTACTTTAGACCAAAAAAGTGGCGTTTCGCCTACTGTTAAAAAACACATTTTCTAACAGTTCTATGAATATGAATACACACTTGAAGAGTGCAGAGAGACCCACTGCAGCTGTGACTTCTCCCACACCTCCAGAAGATACAACCATCTCGTCCTCGCCGATTCAAAACATACTTATGACCTTCATAGACAATTGCTCTGGCTCCTTTGGTGGTTACAAACTCCATGATGATGATGGTAAATAAGGAACACATGCAACCACTGTATCATAGGCGTAGGAAAGACTTTTTGATTGGGGGGGGGAGGGGGCACTCTTGAAACTACACATAGAGTAGTGAGCAACTTATGTAACAATTTATGAAAACTTGGGGGGGCACATGCCCCCGGTGCCCCCCCAGTTCCTACGCCTATGTGTATATACCTTCCACATTACAACCTATAATTTCACCATCTTGACTGTACCAAAACATGGTTGACCTGTACAGGTTGGTACACTCAACTACGTACAGCTCTTGGTACAGACAAAGCACAGGATGTCACTTTGACATGGCCCAAATAGATTTTTTTCAAAGACAAGCCTACTTCTGGATGTTGCCTTGACATCACTTAGATGCCCAAATATAATCTTTTTACTAGTAGGCGAAATGCCACTTTTTGGTCTAAAGTAGGCGAAACGGGAGTAGGCGAACAGGTAGCAATTCGCCACTAATATATGCCCCGTGTAGAAGTGTTTGCAACCGGATCAAAATTGAATCAAGCAATCAAAGCCCCTTTTGGGGGCCGATCAAAGGATCAAGAACTGCTAAAATCAATGGAGTACGAACACATGGCTGCAATTTGACCTTTGACCCTTTGAAAATCAACCGCTGAAGAGCGTGAGAAGGGAACAATCAAGCAATTAAGCACACTTGCCAATCAAAAGCCTTGATCCCCTTGATCCCGGTCACAAACACTTGAATAGGCGGCATGTGGCTACCCCTTGGCCTTACACTGTAATCAACTCTTGATCTTACTAGGTAACAGGTTAGCTCACAAGCTGGGGACGAGCCTGAGCACAGTATTATATACTGACTGAACCTGTTGGGGGTTTTACACGAGTCCAGTATTAGCTACAAAATTTTCTTGCTATAAAATTAAGTTGCACCATCTCTTTGAACACAATACAGACTACCTGTGTCTTGTCCAACTGGTGTTTTGTTGCTGGATGCCCTCCAGCAACTCAAACTCGACTTGAGGAGCTAACTGCTAATGCATGCCATGTGCTGCTAGTCTTTTACCCTTCGCAGGGAGGTGTGGCTTACGAGACTACATCATGTCTGGATCCAGTTCTGTGGTGCTCTGCGCGCGCAATGCGCGCATTACAGTTTATGACGTCACCACATGGAGTTGGGTGAACTTAGTGAACCCCCTTCCGCACTGCAATAGAAACACCGGAAGTTGTACGGATGGGTACACGACTGGTATGGAGGAAGGGCTGCCCCTTTCTGTGGTCGTGATTTAATATCGTAGGCTAAACTACAGAACAGGAGAGGAAAGGTACGTTCCTAACTTAAATTTAACCGTAGCAGACTTCATCTCATTCTACTATCTATGATCTGACAGATCTTGCCAACTGAAGAGGTAGCTAACGAATAGGGTGTATATTAGCCTCGTTCAAGGTCTTCTCACCGTCCAGTTTTGATCATACTAAAAGCGAGGCTATGGATATTGGTCCACAATTTCATTTCTACTTCAGGCAGAACTAATGGGTTGAGGAAACCTATAGACATTTGTCCAGGTGTGGAGTTTAGTCTCGCATGACCAGTCCTTTCTCTTAAACTGTGTATGGCCACGTGAGCCTAGTATACAGTATATTAAATGTCCCCCTGTGTAGCTGTAGAATTGTCTAGGAAACATTTACATCACAATTTGGCTGCCAGTCACGTCTGAATCACTTTTTCACCCTGGACCAAATTCGGTTTGTAGTCGGGAGAATTGCACTACGTCAGATATTAGCATGTGATTGTAACAATAGTTAAAGTTCCACAGGGACACTAGAGGCAAGAATTAAGCCAAGATACATGCACTCCAGCACAAGAAATTACTGTTTCCTCCTGAATGTGATCTCATATAGCCACATAGCCAGACCCACTTGCATGTGAGTTATTTGTCCTGGCTATTTGGATTACAGTGACCTCTTTCTTTTTTTACTGCAGAATGCACAAAATGGAAGTCACTTATCTTGACCCCCCTCCTCCTCCATGGGGCTGCTCCTCTTCACAGGATAAAAAAGCTGGTTCAATAGCAAAAGTCTCTCATCCTCAATTAAGACATGTTATTGCAACCTGGCAGCTTTCTGATCGACTGCAACGGTTACTTTCCAGCAATGAACTAGAGGCAGCAGGATATGATGTCTTCTCAGAAGATGGGAGAGAAAGGGTATGTACATTGTTTCTTTTAGTACATGTATCATTAGCAATATGCTTGTGAATGGAAAATGGACACATAGCTAAAACATGAGCTGGCACTTAGTACTTGGTATACAGTACATGTTACAAATATAGACTACACATAGTGTGGGAATTGTTAGCTTCATTTATGTATGCAGTCCATATTTGTATATGTGGACTGAATTCCATGCCTATTGGAATTTGTTTAGATTTTGTGGGCATTAAATTTACATGCTAGTGGATTACATGAAAGCCTGAAAAAGGCCACGAAATTTTCGTTATGCATTGGTGAATTATGCTGACATCATTTTCTAGCAAAATATTTGTATTCAAAATAGAATCCATCCAGGGGTGTTTGGAAAAAGTGGGTTGACAGATTACTGACTACAATGCAGAAGTGCGCAGATGACAATTATGGTACTTAATTGACGTGTTGGACAGTCTGGCCATTGCAACACTGCAGGCATTACTGTTAGATTGTTGTGCCTTGGCACTGTAATCAATGCTCCTATTGGTGATCTGCCACTACATGAAAACCAAAAATGTATTCCTAATTGGGTTTGGGATCATTGCTTGTATGTTCTCAAGCTTTACACAGTAGTATACCAAGAGTTGGAATGCTCTAGCTCTCCCTATCTATGTTGTCTTGATTACATTGATGACTGTACTTCCTGTGTATATAATTACCATACTCACTCGACATTACGCCCCCCCTTTTTGCCGATTAGATTTAGCTACAAGTATGGGGGGCTTATAATTGAATAATGGTAATTAATCTCGTTTATACGCCCCCTTTCCTCGCTGTGAGAATTGTCCGTCACCGTCTTGTGCGGCTTGTGATGAAGCTCGTAGTGGCTCATTCTGCAGGGCAAAGGATCATGAAATTATCAATGAAGGCGCAGAGTGTGTGCGGTCAGAAAACGCGATGCAGTTTTCGCACCACCACCAGCTAGCTACGAGCTTGCCGCCGCATAGCCAATTGCTTGGTCGGTGTATCGCTGGCCAGTAGGTAACTAGACTCTATATAGGATGGTACAGTGAGTTATAATAACCTTCCTCTCATTCGTCGGAGTCGCAGAGTTCTTCCGTTCTTATTAAATTTTCCATGTATGGCTGAGGGGGGCATAAAATTATACCTCCGCAGCAAATTTATGCAAATAGTAAGGGGGGGGCTTATAATCGAAGGGGGCATAATGTCGAGTGAGTACGGTATGTTGTTTGTGACTCATCTGCTTTGCTGGCACATGTGCATGACCATCACATGTTTGTCACAAAGCTACTGTGGTGGTAATGTATTCTGTTGTTGATATACATGACAATAACCCTAGTAGCCTAATCAAAATACACGACAAAAGTACAATATATAGCATGGACAGAAAACAAAAGAAAACAATACACAAAGGAGTGGAGCTGTACCAAGAGGCACGCTCTGTAACTTGGTATTTGTGTAACCAAGGACTGCAGTAAAAAGTCACCTATCCCAACCCCTCCCCCCCCCCCCCCCCCCATAGTAATTTTGCTGAGCATTACATGAAAATAAATTACTTTGCATTGTCAGTTTGCTTATCTGGGTTATCTGAACACCCTTTGGTCCCAACCTGTTTGGATAAGTGACTTTCCTACTTTAATTCCATTCCTATTGTCACTGTAAAGGGTATGGTGATGATGTTTCGACCTCCTCCATTGGAGTATCAAATACGAAGAAGCCAACTAGATACAGTGGAACCTCCCTTAACGAACACCTCCCAATAGCCGTCCCCTCACTTACGTGGCCACTTGACGCGGTTCCAATTGAAGTCCCATTAATACAATACTTAAGAATACTCCCAAATGCGGACACTATGCTATTCCGTAAAGCGGACAGGTTTTTTAGTCCCTCTAGTACCTGGACTGTACAAAATTCACTTGATAATGCGGACACTGGCATGCCTCTCGCACAAGATTGTGCATCGGTGTAGTAGTGCAGGTTGTCCCCCGTCCTAATGCCCCCCAGGGCATCTGCCCTAGTGCAGGATGTCCTCCGGACAATCTGCCTTAGGGCAGAATGTCTCTGGGGGATACTCTACCCTAGCGCAGAATGTCTCTGGGGGATACTCTACCCTAGGGCAGAATGTCTCTGGGGGATACTCTACCCTAGGGCAGACTGTCCCCTCTTAGTGCAGAATGTTCACCCTGGTAGTCTATAGTTTTGAACACAGGAAGAAAGGTAAACAGTTGGAGTCTGGAACATCTTTACCAGCTCCTTCTCCCACACACCTTCCCACAAAGTATAGGCAAAACCAAGAGCATTTCCAGTTAAAAATTCTATCACTCACTGCCCTTGCACATTCGATCCAAGGTCAATTCACACTCTACAATTGCATATTGTATGCTTTGTAGTTGTTGCTGGCCATCCAGTGAAGGGCTCACTTCTGGCTTTTTTTATCAAGGCATGCCGCCATGATGCCATACTTCTACATCTGTCACAGATCGTCTTCCATACTGTTCTCCTTTATGCTTGACACTTCAAACTGACCTGTTTTTTCCACTGCTTCCTTGCGCTCTGCGCAGCACGACGAGTGTGGGTTGACATTTTGCACTAAGGAGGACAGTCTGTACTACCACAGAATATCCGGCGGACATTCTGTACGGCGGGACATCCTGCACTCCAACACCGGCACCACTTATTGATTCAACAACTGGACATTATAATAGCACTGGTACGCATAATGCTAGCCTCTGGTTAGCCTTTTTCGGCAGCGTGCAGCAAGGGAGAGCTCTTAAACGCGCCTTCATAGCGCTCAACAGCACCAGTACGCCTTGCCATGCCTACTGGAAATATACCGGAAGCCTCCAAAGTAGGGACACCTCTTTACACAGGACACTTGAGATGGCACCAATGGTGTCCACATTATAGAGGTTCCACTGTACACCTTTACTTCACACCTGTATTCAACAAAGGCATTAGTACTATATATTTAGCAGACACATAATTTTGGGAGGGGGGGGGGGGGGGGTGGAGACTGTTATGTGGCATTGTTTGTATAGTTGGTAGAACAACACATCGCTGACAAATTTGGTCTATTATGTTGTGCTCACACGAAGTTATGTACCAGACTCTCCCAGCTTTTCTATACTGTAAATGACAAAAACCTGGATGGGGACCTGGTAACAAGACCAGTTAAAGACCTTCATCAAATTGAAGCTTTTACATACTTTGTGTGCAACAGTATGTATGTGCATTGCAAATCAGCAGCTTCTGTGTCAACCATATTTTCTTGAAACTGAACTTGATCATGACTGACAAATTCAACCTATTTCAATGGCCGACTTGCATAATGACGTCACGTACGAGGGCTGGGGTAAAACTTCGACGGCGTGCCATAGACAATGTATGGGGATTTTGTACCCCACCTGATAAACACCGTTATAACTTGTGATCAATAGTAGCTGTTGCCGCTCTTTTTGCATGCATTGACCACAGCAGAATGTTCTAGCCTCTGAATAGTTTCTATGCGCTTCGGACGCGGCTAGCATGCAAAGCTACGCACGGCGCTCAAGAGTCCCAATTATAATCGCTACAACTGCCCTCACAGCTACCTCAAGTTAGAGTCAGCGTCAGAGATAACTTACTTCACTTGAATAGAAGGCGCAGAACCCGCTGCCCCGCCCACATACATGCACACCTCCGTGATTTAGCCATGGTTCAGCCACATTGTGCCATGTCATATTTTGGAGATAGAATAAGACTAAAATGGTAGTACATACAGAACAACAGTTTAACACTGATCATTCAAGCTCAGTTGTGCTCCTTCTTGGACAGAAGCAGCTCTTCGAGGATTGTCTCTTGGGTCTGCACACTGCACAGTTCATGGTTGCCTTCATCGGCATCTAAGGAGAGCATCAATTTATGGCCCTGTGAAAGTGTATGGAGGGGAAGAGGTAATTGAACATCACTCATAGTGATGTGTTTTACCCATGTATGCGTTCTTTTGCCCTGAACAACAACAACAACAGACAGACACTAACTACCAGAAAGACCATGAGATCTCTTGACCCTTTTGCCTCCATCACGAATTCATGTGAAAATTTCCCAGGCCTTCTCCGTACTGTAAATGATCAAAACGTTGACTTTGGAAGGTCTGGGAACAATGCTACATGTGATACCCTGCTGCAAACCTTCAGCTACACACAGTCTCAGTAGCCTCATTCCCATGCACGCCCCACCCAGCTTTCTGTTGCTTACCACCATACAGCAAGCAACAGAAAGTCAGGTGGCGGCCTGAGAAAGAGGCTACACAGTCTGCTACAGGTTACTCTCTCCAAGAAAAAGTTACATACCCACATGAAGTACAAGAGTATCCCAGCAGCTGCAACTAATTAAATCATACAAATTCAGCTGTAAATCTGGCTTATTCATGCCTTCGCACCCTCCCCATTGCACAAAACAGAAATATTGTACACAATACATACAAAAAGGTGGCTTACAAATAGTTTCAAGACAGAGGTCTTAGCCGTTTTCCAGAAATAGCATTTTGGTAGACATCATCAGCTGAACCATTGGCGGCTTTCCAGTCAATTAACGCCGCGCACTGTACGCAATACGGCCATCAGACTCACTTACGAATACACCAACTCTTTGGGTAGCAAATATTAGCGCATGGAGACGATCGCTCTTTCAGCGAAGCAAAATGAAGGATCTTCTCAACACGCGTTTGGAATTCCCCATACATTCTCTATGGCCAGCTGCTGAAGTTTTACCCCAGCCCTCGTACGTGACGTCATTATGCAAGTCGGCCATTGGATATGACTTAATTTGTTGCTGTCGGCAACAAGGTTGTTGCTCCTCCTTCTCTGTTGCTGCTCCTCTCTGCTCTAACTTCTGTGGGCTTCAACTCATTCTGTGGTATCTCATCCCTAAAGTTGCATCTGTATAATATAAGCATCAATATTTTGTTGCTCGACACAGCAGGGATATTTACAGTCAACACATACCACCGATGGCCGTAGCAACGGGTCGGGCTGGTCGGGTTTTGCCACACCACCTTGAAATAGCTTGCTACGGCCTTGCCACCGATGTACTGTAGACACAGTTTTGAAACTTTTCTCAATTGAATTTTACCTACTGTGAACTCGATGCGTTCCTGGAGTAATTTTTAAGGGACTCCCCATGTGCATGACTTGGATTGACCCAGACATGCATAGAATGTAAGAGTGATAAAGGATAACTCAGATGCCAAACTAACTCTGCTCACACAAGAAGAAGTATGTCAACAGGTGCTGCTGAGTTACATGCTGCTTGTTTATTGGCCTCTGCAAGTATGATTTCAAGTTCAAGTACGCAATGTGTGTAAGAATGAGACTGTGGGTGACTCACTCTAAAAGGTGATTTGTTTGACAACTGAGGCAACTGAGTGGACATACAGGCAGACACACTTTGTTGCTAAGGTATGAAGAGAGTCCAATGGGAAACGGTTCAGAATGCTGTACTGTCTTCACTATGGACAGATGCCCAAGGTCAGTGACCAGTCAGCAATGAACTCAGCTATTACCTTCCTATTATTCTTTTTTGATGTGGCAACATGTTGTAGCCAACTAAGCACTCTCAATGTACAGTTCTGTCTTCTTGTGTAACCAAGACAAGCCATGTCCTGCTTCCACATTAAGCTGAGAAAGCAGATGCAACAACTTCCTTAGCTGGCAATGTGGCTCCACACGTCACTTTCACTTCTGAGAGCCCTGGAACCCAGCCTAGGTTTTCTCTGTCCAAGAAAATTGTGCTTACAAGTGAGTTGGTCTCTGTGTCTGCAAGAATCTGTGGGGTTGGGTTAGCCTTGTTACTACATGCTATGTGGGAATGACAAAATTAATTTATAAATAGCTGGAAATGTTCCTTTGGTCTAAAATAATATACTGCGTGTAGTGGAAAACTACTAAAATTATATTCAAGTACCAGCCCCACTGAATTATATTTCATAGCAATTGTTTTTCTTTATTAAGCATACCTTAGTGATTTGATGAGCTGTTTGTTGGTAAGTACCGTCATTATTCATATAGAACGGTAGGAAATTAAATAATTTCAAATCTGACTTCTGCTAGATTAGATTCACAAAACTACCAGGAACGCAATTTCTTCGGTTGGATTAGATCTACTGCTGCAATGGAAGCACATTTCCAAGAAAAGCACTAGTCACGTGCGGAGGCCTCTTCGTCCCAGGGAGTGTTGCTTGCAATACTAAATTACCATAGGCTTTCCCAGTAGTGTATAGGCTCCAGAAACTTCGATAGTCTGAGCATCTCGGTCTGTCTGCCAGGATTATTCTCCGAACTTGTTTTGATAAGAACATGGTCTGGGTGCACTACAATGCCTCTGCAGTGACTTCACACAGTGTTGTTTTGATAAGAAGGCTTCCTGGTGCACTAAACAGACTCGTTCTGCAGGTAACTTCATCGTTTTGTTTTGCTAAGAACGCTTCGTGGTGTCTACTAGTGCAGGCTCTTCCGCTAAATTGGATTAATTAGTGCAGCTACCTTCCGAATAATTTCTTCTGCTAAATTGGATCTACCGTTCTATTAGAATAATGACAGTGGGACGAGCCTGAGCGAGCCCCACACTAGTGTGACTGCATTGCGCATGTGTGTGTGTATGCTTGCTTACTTGTTTGTTTGCGGCCATATACCATAAATTTTAAATGAGCACAGATAAATATTTCCTGAAGATTGAACGTCTGCGTGCACTTTAGCTCAGTCGAAAGTGACAGTGAAGGGCTACTGCCAGAGTGCAGCATCAGCGTGGAATCAGCATATTCTCAAACAAAAAAAAAAAAAAAAAATTTTTTCCTGAATAAAAATAAAAGTGACCTTTGCCACAGCCTTCTGCATAGCGAACTGGATTAGTGCTAGCTCCAGCATGGCCGCAGCTCCTTTCAAATAGTAGAACCGCTGCCCTGAGATCTCTGCAGCTGAGCTATGGCACACAAAGGCAAAACAAGAGGTGGTCTAGCAGGCCAGACTCTGGCTACGGACCACTATGATGACAATTTGCGGGAGACTACTTACAGACGGTACGCACTGTGGCTGAAGTCGCTTCAGGCAAGGGCCATGTACAAACTACACTCCAGATTTAGCTCATGAGTCGGGTGTGAAGCTTAATCCATGCATGTGTAGCCATAGTAACTGCCCTGACTGACAGCAGACAGTCACAAACCCTGCTGCTACTCATGGTTTGTGTGCCATGACACAAATCAGCACAATGTGCTGCTCGCTTAGGCTCGCCCCACGATGCTGAAGCATCTTCTAGTAGTTATATTTATGTATCCCTACCTTGGGGATGGTTTTGTACATTGGGGCTCAGGTATAGCTATTATATAACCTGTTACAATATCACTGTAGAGACTAGTAACATTTTTATGTGTTGTCTAGGTAATGTAAGTGGTTATCAATTATGAAGTGCAGGCAATGCAGGTTTGCAGGTTGGGTGGGAGGTTAATAGGTGGGGGAACCCTCTGGGGAATCCCCTGAGGAATACTTGGGGCTTCCCCTTATGAACTTTACTTGTTTATTACTTACATATTTGCCATTCCTATAAGGGAATTTCCTGGTTTACTAACCACAGCAACAAGCCAAATTGGAGGAGAGGCACCACACCCACACTCCATCCGAGAAGGATACCAGCTCTGTTGGACCCTATGGCTACCTCCGGACTGTTGTACAATACAGACAACTACAACTTACACCCACCCACCCATCAGCAGTTGGCCAGCAAATCAGCATGCACAGCACCCTTAAAGATAGATTAGCAGCAGAATTGTGTACCCCTCCCTCCCCCCTTCTTCTATTCATTACGCATCAATTGGGCATTCAGCAACTAATTAGTTTGAGTACATGTATGCTGGCTCAAATGTCAGCTAAGTATGTACAATATACCTGGACAATAGGAGGAACTACACTACTATATATAAATAGTGAGAATTAGGAGGTTTGTTGACTTTGTTGCCAAGAGGTGCACTGCTACTGTACTAAAGGTTTGTGAGGGACTCAGGGAGAATCTTGTGGTCAAATGACAAATTCTTTCTGCATGATCAATTGATTTTGCAAAAGTTTATGTCCACAGCAACTAGTGCTAGGCAACAATACTCAGGATTCTGATGTGTGTATTTTCAAGCAGTGTACACATAGAATCACTACTGAGTGCAGCACTTGAGTACAACTCATATGTGCAATGAACCTGCACAACCAAGTACAATGGGGAATTCTTACCTAAATTACTATCTATAAATGTCTAGTTTTGGCATAACCTGTGACATGTATGTCTGTGTTAACATTCTTTCTAATTGTGCAATGTTGTAGTTCTGTATATTTTACACTACATAATAATGACTGCACTAAGCTGCTTTTATTTTTTTGGTCACGGAAAGCTCCTTTTTTGGCAATCACACCATAATGACACTAATGGATACTGGTACTATATGTGGATTCTTTACTTGCTTACTTCTGATAACTACGTACATAATTGCACTTGTAACAGGCTCACAGTTTGCACTCTTAAGTATTTTACCTGTTGTAGCACCTGAATCCTTGTGAGTTCCTAAGTAATTGATTGACTCGTAACCATGTTCTTACTGTATAGTATGAAGGATATACATTAGAAATTGTGTTTGTACAGGTGCTACTTGTCAGTATACCACTCGATGACCTGCCCAGCAAATCCCCCACTCTGCTGTCCCTCGCAACACTGTGGGTCAACATCCTCCTCCGAAAGGCAGTAAGAATGAAACACTGGTCCTGGGCTTATGTTCTCCACATTCTAAACAATGAAGCTGCCAGCGTCACTTTTGATGAGCTGTTCAGAGAAAGCATTCAATACTCACAAGGAGACATGTCTACTCAAGTGTTTTTGAGTGTTCTTCAGAATGAACTATTGCAAGACGAGCTTTTTAACTTCCTGAAAGTATTAGCTCAGAAGTGTGTTGCTAAAGGAGGTGCCTTGCAATTGCACAAGCTGAAAAATCTTGAACTAACAGTTCCTTCTTGTTTCATGGAAAACTCTGAATTAAAGCTTGAATTTGAATTGTTCATGAGTGGTGGCTTTGAACAAGCGCTGCAAGAGTGTACAACCCCAGAGAGCTCAGATGAATCTCCACAGCTCACAGCATACCTCACTATTCTACTTGATGATGCTGATGTGTCAGAGATACCCAGTGGGTGCTCAGATGGGGAAAGTCAGCTTACCAACTCATCTGCAGATGACCCTCCTCTCTCACCTCGTGAGGCAGAGAGTATTTCCAGAGTTCAGGATTGGTTCTCTCAACTTAATCATGATAAAACTAGCTCCCAGTCTTTATTGGTGGAAAATGATGCTCAGAGCCAGAGCAAGAAAGAAAAAACTACCATCAAACAACAGCAAACCAATGCCATTTTCAGGCACATAAGTTCCTCAGAATCAGATTTAGAACAGATAGATTGTCATGGATCAACCAACCCTGCACGTCCTTTCCCAGCAGTTGCAGGAATTAGTGAGATTCTGCCCAATATCTTACCTTCAAAAGCAGGTACCATGCAAGAAGACAGTGCAAAAAATCTACTAGCTCCTGGAGAATCTCCCAATATACAGTCAGCAGAGACTGGATTGCTGACACCACTGCCATCAACTGAATCATTTTGGAACAAACCCTGTAAACCACTTTTAGAAGGTGGTATGAATCATGGGAATGTTGCTGCAGCTGAGCATTTAGCTGCACATCTTAAACCAGAGGAGTACATGTATTCAAAATCCTTACTTGCTTCAGCAAGAAATGAATCTATGGTTGATGGTGGCACGTCCACATATATTCAAAGTGCCAGTTTGAACTCAACCAGGGAGGAGGTTCAACTATGCCTCCAAGAACCAGCTAGCACAGGCACATCTATCAGGATGATGATCACTGGTCGAATTTGTCAGGGAAAGTCAACGCTAGTGAATAGCTTGATGGGCAAGGTGGTGGCAACTGGGCCTCGCTCTGTGACATGTAACACTGAAAGCTTTACAGGACACATCAATGGTTTTCAAGTAACACTGATTGATACACCTGGGCTCAGTGACCTCAATAAATCAGACCAAGACATCTTAGCTGAAATTAGCCAAGAAATTGATGAAGAACCCATTCATCTGATCTTGTTCTGTGTGAGAATGGATGGAAGATTGGAGAAAGATGACTACAGGATCATGCGAAAATTGACACAAGCATTTGGGCAGTCCATCTGGGAGCATACTGTCTTTGTACTCACGTTTGCCAACAATGTTAAAACTGACACTGCCACATTTGCATGGACACAGGCAGAGTGGGATAAGAACCTTCATGAGTATGCACACACTAAGGGAGGAGTTCAAGCTGATATGGCTGAACAAATCCCTGTGGTTGTTGCAGGTGATGAAGACGAGAGGCTTCCAGGTTGTGAGAGTTGGTTCAGTCGGTTTTGGGCTGCAGCAATCAACCGAAGCAAGGACATTGCCACACCCACCTATTTGTCCTTGACATCAGGTCAGAATAAGTTGACCAACAATGACTTAAATGAAGGCTCTTTCATGAATGCTGCTCACTTGAAGAATGGGAAGGACACTACTGAAATAGCAAATTCCATTCCAAGTACTCCAGGGTTGGACACTGGTGTTCCAGCTACCAAATGCTGCATGTGCACTGGTGCACCACGAAACCCACAACAACCATTACAAGGACATGAACCCAGTGAGAAACTAGCTACTTCAAACAGTAAACCTACCGATGTATCTGTAAACCATCTTTCCACACCTTGCCATGTACATGAAAATTTAATATGCTCCACAGACCAAGAAGAAGGAAGTGCTATATCTTATGGACTGTCTTCAAGCAGAGAAACTGATAATAAAAAGTTGCCTGTAAAACCACCTGACATTCATGAAAGTATGGATACTCAGCTTCCAGAAACAGAGAAAGGGAATTCAAATGAAAAAATAGTCTTGTCACATAGTTCAGGCCTACCCCGACCACAACTGTGGTATACAGAGATTCTTCAAATTGATTCTGATCTTAAGAGCCTAAAAACCTTCATCCTGTCTTTGCCTGTTGAGGTGCTAGTTTTTACGGATGCAGCACAAGGTAAGACACTGTGTCATGCCCTGGTTAACTTGAATGATCAGGGATTTTCTTCCACTGATGTGATCTACCTTCTTGAATTACTTGGAGAAGACGTTCTTCAACACTGCATGGTATGTCAGGACTTCTTGAGGAACACACCTCTGCACAGTGCTATTGAAGCAAAGAATGCTAGTACTGATGTTGTGAAGTTCCTTTTGAGATTTGCCACATGTGAGTCTGTAATGATCATGAACAATGACAGCTTGACCCATTAGAGTTGTCTTATGAAAAGAAGCTCTGGCCAATTACTAAAGTGTTGATTGAATATTGCATTGAAACTGGAGCAAGTTGTGCTGCTGAACTCCTTCAACAGTACATTTTCAAAACTATGACAGAAGAGGGGGGAAATGTTTTTCTACCTCGGCTTTTAGAAATTCGAGAGCATTACTGCCCTGATCTTGACCTGAACTTTAGTGAATCAAGATCAAACCGCACACCATGGTGGTATTTGGTTAACTCCAATGATGTTAATGTTATGACAAGGGTAGTTCAAGCTCTGAAAGACCATTCCATTGACTTCACAATCTTACAAATACATACTGAATGTGGAGGAAATTTAGTTGAAGAGGCAGCAGATAAGAACAAAGACTTGTTTACAGTGATCCAGAATGTTACAAAATTGCAACATAGTGAAGGAAATCTTGAAATACCAGAGGAAGCTAATGCAAGACATATAAGTTCCTCAGAATCAGATTTGGAACAGATAGGTTGTCATGGATTCACCAACCCTGCACATCCTTTCCTAACAGCTACAGAAACTAGTGAAGCGCTTGTCTTACCTTCAAGAGGTATTGTACAAGAAGACATCAAAGAATTACCTCCTCCCATCACTCAGCTAACAGAGACTGGATTATCAACATCAACTGAATCATCTTCAGACAGAGATTTGACTTCACTACAATTCGAAGCTGATGACTCATCTGATGGTGGGCCTGGAGGAGTATTGTCTAAAGCCAAGCGTCCTACTAAACATAAGAAAACAACTTCAGTAGTGCAACGATGTTGTCGAGTTCCTGCAAGAACAAAGAAGAGCTCCATGGTGGTTGTATGTCAACGTTCTGGGTACTCTGGTGATGATAGTGATCATAAAAATAAAAATGAACGTAGCCGAACAAAATCCTCAAAGTTCACCAGTACACAGAGAACAGCTGGAATAAAGAGAAAGGAACAGTTCAACGAGGAGAGCAGTTCGGAGTACAGTGAAGCAGAAATCGAAGAATGCTCTTCTCCAATATGGAATGAGGAGCCTACATCTGTGGTTCCTTGTGGTATAAAACTCACATTTCAGGGTACATCCTGTACGTTGCAAATTATCAATTGTTTATCACTAATTATTGGTAGCAGCACTCCTGACTCAAGATCTACAGAGCTGCATTATGCTGTCAGATGCCAGTGCCTCCAATCAGTCAGGGATGTCCTTGCATGTGATGGAGGCGAGGATCAAATTCAAATGATGGATGAAAAGGGACACACTCCACTTGACATTGCATCACAGAACAAAGATTTGAAAATATTTGAATTGTTGTTGGAAAGTTTATTATGTTTACAAGTTAATCTTTCTGTGACTCTACCACCTTGTTCTGGTTGCCAGCAAATGAACCTCCTGGCATCCATTGTCAAAGTGCTATCGAAGAAAGAGATAGACATTGATGACTCCACTCTCCACTGGATTATAGTGGGCTGCCAGCACTGGAAAATCCCAAGGGTTGTATATGCAACACCTACAACCATGGCACTGTTACAAATAGATTTGCTTTCATCTTACCAGAACCAACTGTTGGTGGACATACTATTAAATTTCGATCGCACAGGAAGTAAGAAGAAAAGGTTGATGCAAATTGTTCAGAGAGGGAGAGCCATGGTCGCTTCAGTACCAACAACTCAAGAGGCAGTACAAAAACAAAACAAAGTCACTGCTAACTCCACTTCAGAGGCAACCACAGATAGAATGGCTGAAGACTCTTGTTTATACTCCCAACCCAAATCTTCACCTATACAATATACCCACAATCAAGGGGAAACTCAAGAATTTGCTGCAGTACAAGAACAGGGAATTGCATTTCAATCTGAAATGGTGTCTGTTACTCACATGGGTGATCTCATACTCATTAGAGCCTACACAGACTCTCTGGTAACAGGCCTCACACTGATTCAGAGTAATGGTCTTGAGTTTCGTCAAATAAGAACAGCTTTGGGCATACCCCCCCACCAGCCAGTTCAACCCCAAGATGCCTCAACCACGGCTAAGATACCAAACTCTGCTGATTCTACTCCTCCACTGAAACCGGCAACCACAGGCAAGAAGACTCTACCTCATGTGGCTGCAGACTCTCCTTCACACTCTCAACCCAATTCCTCAGCAGCTAAACTGTTTACCCAGAGACAAGTCTCTCGGTCTTCTGGTGCAGCCCTCAGGTCATTGGGATTAGACTCTGGTAAGGAAGTCATCATATGGCGGGCTTGGATTAACAAGGCTGTAGATTGCCTCCATGCTGGCTACTACTCCCAGATGTTGGAAGTGTTAAAGTTTGGAAAGGTCCCTCCCTCGTTCCCTGCTGAAATTGCCATGGCAGCTCAGTTTGGGTGTGCACTTGCTTACCACAAACTTGAGAGGTACAGTGAGGCAGGCAAACATCTTGAGAGTCTTAAAACAATTGCTGCATCAGCACAGAGCTGTGGAAATGAGTCTATTGCCAGCGTCTACCTGGGTGACATTGAGTATACACAGTCCAAATACACAGAAGCTGCTAAACATTACTCCCATGCCTTAAAACTGCACAAGAATGATAATCTTGGCAAAGAATACCGTCTCATTGTTCCTACTTTCTCAGCCATATCAACCAAGCTAGGTACAGCCTTCAGGAATACATCAAAGGTAGTTGATGCAGTGCAGGCATACAGACAAGCCATATCCACTGCAGACTCCAAGAAAGACGAGCTCTCAGCTCACACAAGTCTGGGGAACCTCTTTCAGAGCGTTGGAGAGAATGCAAGTGCCCTAGCAGAATATGAACACTCAATCAAGCTGTCAGAAGAGCTGCGAGATTATGTCTCCCTTGGTTGGGCTAATGGGAACATGGGCAATGCCTACCTCGGTCTCTACCAGCAAGACAAAGGTCTCTACCACTTGGAAAAGGCATTAGACCTGACAGTAGAGCATGAACCAACCCCACAAGCCATTGGTAGAGCCTACAACAATCTTGGTACCGCACATCAGGCCCTGAATGAGTTGGACAAAGCAGAGGAAAAATATGACCTAGCTCTCAGCCAGGCCATATATGGCAATGACCTTCCTGGTCAGGCCAGAGTGTATGGCAACATTGGAAATGTTCTGATGCTGAGGAAGGACTATGACAGAGCCGTACCACACTACACCAAGGTCCTACGTCTCTCAAGAGACAGGTCCACTGTCTCCACTGCCTTCCACAACAGAGGCTGCTCCTACTATGAGTGGGCAGAGAGCAAGAAGGCAACTCTACCTCAGAAAGCTGGATTTTGTCTTCATGGTCCTGATTTTGAGAACTGTGAAGTTGAACATCAGCCATCATTCAAGTCACTTCCCAACAGCATCCTGAAGTACTACCAACTTGGGAGACAAGACTTGGAGCAAGTCATAAAATACCATGAAGAAACATTTGAAAACATGAAAGGGTCTTCCAAGGGCCTGACACTGTCAGTCTCTCTCTTTGAGACCAACTCAAGGACCTTCCATCGCCTCCAAGACTGTCTTGTCAACCTGGGAGAGTGGGAGAAGGCTCTGGTTGTTGCAGAACAGAGCAGAACCAGGACACTTGGGGAGCTGTTGGTGAAGAGGAAGAGCTCAAAGATTGACAACCCACTCACTGCTCCCCTCAACCTTCAGAATATCACTGATATTGTGCAGTCCCAATGCTCTGTGGTGGTGTACCTCTCATACACTGGAGCCAGACTCATGGGGTGGGTCCTAGCCCCGACACCTGACAAGGTCTCAGTAGACATGTTTGAAGTGCCTCTAGAGGATGACCAGTTTGATGGAAAGTCATTCGACTATCACCTGAGGTACAGCTTGACAGAGGAACTGGTGGAGAGGAGTTTTGAGATGTACAGAGCAGTTGACTACAAATCAGATCAGAGTGAACCAGTTAGGAAGCTGTACAAACTGGTCTGCAAGCCACTGATGAAGATTTTGAAGGAACTAAAAGACCCTGAGTCAGCCTGTGGAGTGCAAGAGGTGATCATCATCCCAGACAGCTACACCTGCCTTCTACCATTTCCCTGCTTGCTTGATGAAGAAGACAAGTTTTTGGGTGACAGCTACAGTTTCAGAATCATGCCATCCCTTCTGACTATGGGTATTGTTGACCAACTTCCTTCAGTTGTCGTCAAAGTACCTGCAGATGGCCGAAGCATGTGTGTGGTGGGGAACCCAACAATCCCATCATTTATGTACAATGGTGACCAGTGGAGTCTCGGAAAGCTTCCGTTTGCTACACGAGAGGCAGAGTGGGTGGCAAGCATCCTCAAAACTGCTCCAATTCTTCATGAGCAGGCAACCAAGGATGCCGTCTTAATGAGGATCATGAATGCGAAGGTGATTCACATAGCAACCCACGGCAGTGCATCAGCCGGCTTCCTAGCATTTGCAGGCATGTCTTCTGCCAGGAATAGAGAAACTGTTGAAGCAAAGAACGTTCTACTTTACCCTGATGACATTGAACGACTAAGCATCTCCCCAGCCCTAGTGGTCCTCAGCAGCTGTGATAGTGCGAGAGGGATGGTGAAAGCAGACGGAATTCTTGGTATGGCTCGAGCATTCATTCTTGCTGGTGCCCAGGCAGTTCTCACCACCCTCTGGCGGGTGCCAGATGAGTCTGCCTCTGTCTTCATGCAGTTCTTCTACCAGTACCTGATGGATGGACTGAAGGCATCGTTAGCCCTCCAGAAGTCCACTCTCAGTGTGAGATGTTTCAGCAAGTACTCCCAGTACATCCACTGGAGTGGGTATC
This sequence comes from Agelas oroides, assembly GCA_949130485.1. NCBI lineage: Eukaryota > Metazoa > Porifera > Demospongiae > Agelasida > Agelasidae > Agelas > Agelas oroides. The sequence continues at coordinate 4,516,598 of OX422185.1, forward strand.
AGCTCACAGGTGAGTTCAAATCTTCAAGCACAGTCATTTTGCAAGTACTTCAATAGTTTTCCTTTTATTGCTTTCAGGGAGAGAGGTCCAATTTGACATTACGATGCCCAGCACTGCAGCAGCACTTGAAGCCAGACTTGGCAAGAGCAGTGTGTTCCCTCGACTGGAGGTTGTCCAACAGCTGGAGTCAGCCTTCTTGAAAGATCCTCGCACTCCCTCCGATGTGCAGGTGTTGTGTAAGAAGATTGTTGACTGAGAACATGACATACAATCTTACGTGCTTTTTCAGACCGGTAATCCTACTATTATAATCCCAACCCTCAAGGGATGTCTGATGTTTTGCACCTACAGATCTTGAGAGGCCCCCCAGGAGTGAAACCCTCAGAGCCTCTGGTAGACTTCATCCACTCCTTCCACTATGCATTCAAGGGAGGGATCTTCTGGATCAATGGCAGGAGGCAGGAGTTTGTTGACACAAGTGCAGCTTACATCAGGCAGGTACGTCCAACAAACTAAGTAGCTTTTCCCCTCAAGTACTTGCCATAATTTTATTATTACCCGCTGGTAATCATCGATTCTGCAGGCAACTGGGACTGTGCCCACCGCATCACAAACTCATCCTGTCCTCGTCATTTTTGACCATATCGATCAAATGCCACGCTTTTCTGACCCCTCAACATCATTCATGGACCTCCTGAAGCACTCAAACACACACATTGTAGTCATCTCTAAGAACTATACACCTCCTGATGCTCTGCTGAGGGACATTGATCACCAGCTCCTGAGAGGCTGCAACATAATTGACGTGAAGCCACTATCACCAATACACACCACTCAGCGAATCGTTCACTCCATACTAAGTCCTCACCACCTTGCACCCACCAATGAGGACCAGAACATCTTTGAGAAACTTGCACAGCTCACATCTGGGTCCCCCGCCCTCATTGATATGACAGCAACATTGTTCCTCTCACAGATGGAGCATGACTCTCAGAATGCATCACAAGACACTCATGACACACTCGTAAACCTCAAGTGTCAACTTTCATTGGATAAAATGGACCCTTCCACAAAGCCAGTCACCATAGTCAGGTGTGAATCTCCAAAGGGAACAGCAAAGACACGAGAGATTTCCAAGTATGTCTATGACAACATCATCTCCATCAGAGCTACTGAGCAGGATCCTTGGTGTACCAGTTCCCCATATGATTCGTGGCAAGCAGTCACCACACTCATAGACCAGTGCCATCTCAGTGCAGAAGAGAAGCTGCTGCTGTTTGCAGTGTCCATGTTCAGCTGCAGCCCCATCCCCATGAGCGTGGTCACAGAGATCTCATCAATGATTGCAACAGCTACTCACAAACCACACATCTCAACCAGCCTACACTCTAAGCTCTTCCAGATGCAGCTATTGAAGAGGTACCCACTTCCAGTCATCCTGCACCCCTCACTGGGTGTTCAACAGCCGTCAACTGAGCCAGAGTTTGTCTACATCCCACAATACATCACACAAGCCATTTGGAAAGATATGATGTCAGACAGAGACAAAGTGATGGCACTCACCACCATGTACATGGCACTGCGTACTCTGGCAGATAATCCAAATTGCTTTGACATTGGATTCGTCGCAGGACTCACCTCCCTCCTCATGGAGAGGTATGAACTGAACTATGAGCTGATGGGCAAGCAATGCTACCAGGAGGTCTGCAAGCTCTACTTGCGGTTTTACACCAGAATGGAGCAACAGTCTAAGATGACTGCTATGGCAGATATGGCACCTTCGCATAGTGCCGCCCACTTTGACACCAAAATGGAACAACAAAACTATGAGCTGATAGGTAAGCAATGTTATCAGGAGGTCTCAAGTATGTTTGGCCTGGAAACTCTCTAAATGGATCTGTGCTTCAAGTATGGTGTAAAGCCTTGATGCTCACTATGGTAATAACAAATGTGCAGTGATTTTGGACAACTTTATAGCACAGTGTAGTGCATGAAGAAAAAATGCCTCTCCCTGAGGAAGTTGCTATAGCTACCTGCTTCAGTATACTTCAAATAGATATTAGTCAAGATGGAGGTCCCACTGTTTGCACTTGGTAGGTGAACGCAAATTATGAGGTCTGTTGCTGTGGTGGCTAACTAGGCTGCAACAATATTTTAACAACAAAATCACACTCTCACAGGTCCTTGACATATGGCCAAGCATTGCTGAATGATCTGTGTTAGGCTTACCCTAATCACAATCATGGCTATGCAAGGACATCTGTTTGGGCCATCACACCAGGACCATCGGAAGGTCTTTCGAGGTGGAGCGGCTAAGGCGTCTGGCCACGCAGCAGTCAAGAATATGTATATACATAATTATATATATATATTTTTAAACAATCTGCTGGCATTTCACGTTGCATGAACGCGCTACACGCACAAAGCTTCTATATGCATGGAAAGAAAATTTCACAACGACACCCTTCAAGTTAGTGAACCCTGTTTGCTCCAAGCAAGTAACGAAATGCTGGTAAGCGGTTATGCAGGTAAGAGTCAAGTAAACTTCATGATGATCTTTGTCTTCCTCGTGGACCACTTAGGCTGGAAAGAGTGCTTTACCACTGATGTCTTTCCAAGTTCACACTGAGAAAAGTGGCTTGTCGCTAATCACACATGCAGGCTTAGGCAATAGGCAGCTGATCGGTCATTGCTCTAACTCGACAGAACCAACACGTGTTCAAAGTTCAGAAAAGTGGGGCAACCCGGGCCGTCTCACCCGCCCCGCTTCCAATAGCCTTGCACACTGATTAGCAGTAATGGTGTAGTTCATTACTTCCATCTCCCTCTGCCCTCAGATCTTAAAGACATGGCAGACATCAAAGAATACCTACTGGATTTGGAGAGTGTTCACATTTACAACCTTGGGCTGGTGCTGGGACTCAGCGATCATAAATTGAAAGCCAAGATGGACTCCAGCACTTTCCTGAGTGATGTCATTCATGCATGGCTACAGAGGGAGGACCAAGTTGAGGAGAGGGGAAGACCAAGTTGGAAAGCTCGTTAATGCTCTGCAACATCCTAGAGTTAAGCAAACAAAAAATGCTGATCGCATTCTGAAGGACAAGGAACTATACCTAAATATATTATAAAACTGTAGTGTTTTATGCTTTATTGCATTAGACTAGCTATATAATAGGCTTGTGCATGTTTTGAACATTAATCTTTTTCCGGACGCCCCATATTTTGTAGTTATCATTACCCCCACAAATTTTGTAGATCTGTAATCGCCCATCATTTTGGAGCGTTGATCTTTCACCAAAAAAATTTGCTGCTTGAATTCATGTTCACTTTACTGCACTGAATTATGGGGCATAATAGTAATGAGACTACAATAATTATACAGCAAAAAAGGAGTACCAATACAGTTGTTCTAATTTTGTTCCAGAATTGATATACATGATATATAGACGACTCAATCTCTATAAAGAGAATATCCACATGCAGAATGAGATCCAAATTTATCATCAAATTACAGTTGTTTTAAATCTATAAAGAACATCCACATAAAAAGCAAAACAATTGCTATAAAGAGCCCCACCCTTAGCGGAAGTTCAGCACTATAGCGCATCAAACTCGGTGATGCACTCGAAATATACGACAGAATAAATATTCGATTTCTATCCGGGACTGCCACATATACTGTTTTATCACCATGGAAACATTAAGCCATTAAGTGATGAAATATATAATTGAAACAGAGAAACATCACTCATGAACTAGAACTATGGTGTGCAAAATTGAATAAGAAAACAGTCTGACAATCAAAATAATTACAAGATGTAGTAGTAACTATGAAATTACTGAGCACACTCACTGACAGTTCGAGCATTCCATGATACAATTCAAATATCACATAACAAACTATAGGTTGTCATAGAGTTATCACATGTATAACAACACTAGTATCATTATAATTGCTATAGTGTCACATTCTTCTTTCCCTTGTCACGGTCTCAGTCCCATGGTGATGTTCCTGAGTGAGTGAACAAACAGAAAAGGAAGGCATTGAAGCCTGATTGTACTGTTATTATTCAGAAGCAACTGTTTGGTGCTTGAGATCTGCAGCAGTTGCACACTTCCACTATTAGTACAAAGCAATTGTTGTGCTAATAATCAGTAGTGTGCTAACAATTTATTGCATGACTGTATGACAATTGTCACGTGACAATGTTGTTAGTACCGTAGTCTCGCGAAAGAGTGCCCACCCCCTACTTTTGCTGTATAGGGTCAAAGTTTACTCAAATGAGTGCCCACCCTGGAGCAAGCTTCGTGTGACTGACAGAGCGCACTGGTGGAGTTCGAGAAGCAAAGCTTCAGCACTATGCATATCTGAGGTAAGAAACTTTGTGTTATACTTCACTTATACTTATACTTTAGAGTGTTATGTGCCATCAGGACGTGATCTCGCAGGCGCTGGCAGCTCCATTGTATGCTACTGTTTGTCCAATAGGGCTTTCCAAAACCACGCCCCCTCCATTAGATTTTCTTCCAGCATCTTGATCTACCTACCATAGTTAGTACTCTATGACTGCAGACTGACTTGCAAATTTTCAGCTTTATACCATGTTTCATTCGTTGGATATGCAGGCTTCAAGTGAAACTTTCCTGTATATTTAGATGGAGATTGGGGCCAGATTGGGTCCTAGCTATTACAATGTATGGGAAAACTGAAATTTTGAGTGTGCAGATCTCAGAAACTAAACATGCTATCCAGCTCACATTTTCAACTTAGTCTCTTCCTAATGAGCACTAAGTCATATCTAAAATTCAGGACAATCAGAGGTACTCCCCAAAAGTGGGTGTGTTTTGGAAAGCCCCTATTATTTCTCTTCATGGGCAAAACACCTTACAAGTCTGCCAAAGAAGGGAGTGGGCGCTCTTTTGAGTGTTCCGTATTTAACCATGAAAGAGCACCCATGTCATGTTTACAGCAACTCAATGGGCTAAGACTCAAGAAGTTTGAGAGAGACTTCCCCTAACAAAGATTTTGAGAATTACTTGAAAACCTAATAATTGGTGGGAAAAAGGAATAACAGACACATGACTATCAGTGCCAGTAAGAAAACTGAGGTCATAATCCAGCAGCACTGACCAATCTTCTAAGTGACAAGGTACATAAGTAGACTTTTGACCACAGCACACCTTTTTTTGCTGACACAAATTCCCTTTTAGCCTTGACACTTGAATCAACCAACCAACCACCGCATAGTTAACAAGCATATGAAATTATGCAGTACGTAAATGAAGGTACACAGGATGATTTACACATGCTGAAAACAAAGAATTGATCAAGTTCTCGGTAAAAGAACAACACATCAAGCATCCTTAATTTTCAACCAAGCAGTGGCCTGCTGCTCATGCTATGACCCGGTCAAGTGCTTGTTGACAGAAGGTCTCCAACTACAATGTGGAATTATGCTGTGAGCATGGCATCGAGGAAAGCCTACAACTCATAGACTAGTTAACACTGCCATGTGGCCAGTTTGCGAGAAGGCTGTTGTTGATGGGGAATATTGCAAGAGCCAGGGAGTGATCAAGAAAGAAAACAAGTATCCAGTATACCAGTGTGTTAGTAACCTTGTTTCCAGGCCTCCCCCATTTTTTTTTTTTTTCAGTTTTGTGTTCAGTTTAATAAGGAAGAGCAGGGAAGGCCTGGGAACACTTACCATGTGAATGACATCAGATGGATGTGAGGTGGATATAGGGTGGGAGGGGTCCACATTCAAATAACTTACTAAACCTCATCATCGAGTGCTCTGTTGCTAGGCAGGACCCCAGACATTCACAAGATTGAGAGTACTCTGCTTGAACGGTAAGGAACTTGCTCACAGGTTCATATTTGTAGTCAGGCGCCACCCCCCCCTATGTGCACCTTGTGTCCACATCACGTGGTAAGTGTTCCCAGGCCTTCCCCGTTTTTCTCCTCTCTTCTGTTTCCGTATATTACCGTATTCCTTTGATCAGAGGCTGTGGCTACTATTTTTTTCACTGCTTGTTTATGTGCGGCTACTATTCGAGGGCAGCACTTATTTGTTGAGAAACTGCAGACATCACTGAAGGCTGGATAAGATACATACGAGTGACATAGTGATGACCGTTAGACGCTGTCAGTAGTAAGCACAGCCTCTCAGTCGTGCCTTCAACCGTGGAAATGAGTCATACAACACTAGAGCTAGCCCAGTTACTGTCATCAGAAAATATTTGCATATGTGTGCGTGTGCCACGGCTACTATTCAAGGACAGCAACTATTCAAGGACAGCAACTATTTGAGGGCAATGTCTATTCAAGGAAATACGGTATACTGAATGCAACCCACTTTACGCCGCTTGTCTGCTGCCGTGTATTATATGCAAATCAAAGAACAAAAAAGGGGGGGAGGTCTGAGAATGAGTGTAGTGTTTTAGTAAATCTGTAGATCCAGTCGAACTAGGTCTTCCAAAAATTTTCTATGGCCTAGGAGTATCTACCTGACAAAACCTACAGCAGCGGTTCTTATATACTCTGGCCTGTTCCTAACACTTGTGAGTTTGGTGAAATATTCATTGACAGTATGTAATATTCATTGGTGGTAGGTAATATTCATTGCAACTACTCATCTAGGCTCATCTCGTTCCCAGGCCTTCCCAGCATCCAGTTTTTGATTGCTTGCAGTATGCAAAACTGGCAAAAACGGAGGGGGAAGGCCTGGGAGCATTTTTAATGTCAATATCTACCTAGGTATGTAGGCAGAGGGGTGAAGGGAGCCCGACTGAAAAAATGAGCTCGAGGCCTTTCCTTGCAGTTTTTGCTCAAGTGCTGGAATCTTGAACGTTTATGCAAACAGAAGGCATGTGCGAAATGCATTCTTTCAGTTTGAAACCTCTCCTTCCCCCTACCAAGGTAGACATGGCGTGATTCACATACTAAAATGGACCAGGCCTTCCCCCATCGTTTTTGTATACTAGTTGTAAGCAATCAAAAACCGGATGGTGGGAAGGTCTTAGTCTCGTTCCCAGTACACTCCCAGATTTTATCTCACAGCCATGGAGAAAATCGGGACAAGGTCTGCTACCATTACTACCGAAATGGTAGACTCGGTTTTATAATGATAGCAATGTCAAACAGTGAAGTTTGCCTAGACCTTTTGCCAACAAGTACAGACTTCGTAAGTACTAAGTAGCTAACGAAGGATGTGTAGACATAAGTGGAAGGCGTTATGCGTGTATGTTGACTGAAAGGGATCGGGAAAGCAGCTGGCTGAGGGCAAGTGCATCGCTCCGTGTCAAAACTAGTGTCTGCACTCAGGCCACTATCATCAAGGAGGCTCAGAGCCAGGGCTAGAATGGCTTAGATAACTTGTACATACCTACAAGTAGCCTTGCCATCTGTTTCTCTGTCCTTGATCCGAGCGCAGACACTAGTTTTGACACGGAGCAACACACTTGCCCTCAGCCAGCTGCTTTCCCAATCCCTTTCAGTCAACGTACATAATGCCTTCCACTTATGTGTTCGTTAGAGATTTGGTACTTGTGATGTTTGTAGCTGCTGGCAAAACGTCTAGGCAAACTTCACTGTTCGATCGCTTGCTGTACTGGCCGCATATTGCGTGGGCATGTTGCAATCATTATAAAACTGAGTCCACATTACATACTAACCGAGTCCACCATTTCCAGTCCGTGACATAGTAATGGTACCAAGCCTTCTCCCGATTTTTCTCCAAGACTGCGAGATAAAATCTGGTAGTGGCCTGGGAACGAGGCTAGGAAGGTCTGGGAAAAATAGATCTCCATGCACTCATGGAACATTTAATCATGTGTGACATCAAGGGTATATCATGTGGTGATGGACAACGCAAGATCCCATGTAATGTTCAAGCCATTCAAGCATGAGCTCTGTAAGACTACTAGAGTCCTCTATTCAGGTAGATATGCGTGCCATCTTAATGTTTGTAGTCAGCAATGTATACCGTACTCATGTGTTATTAGGCGCATATTCACTATTAAGCACTGCCTGCGTGCAGTTAGTTTATAATTCTAAATCACATTCCCATTTATGGGAATTTGAATGGGAACAGGCTGGTTCCCATTCAAATTCCCATAAATGTGGAGCAATCTCCAGTAATGGGATCTTACATTTTCCCATCTTTAAAATCCCATCCTGTATTCCATGTTTCGGTGATGGGATCTTACATTTTCCCATCTTTAAAATCCCATCCTGTGTTCTGAATTCCCATTGATTAGAAAGGATGGGATTAGGCCATTTCCATTTCCATTCCCATTCATGGGAATTTGAATGGGAACAGGCTATTTCCCATCTAAAATCCCATAAATGGGAAAGTGGAGCAATACCCATTGTGGGTCCTTCTTTTTCTGTGTGTGGGACACCACTGTTTCCCATAAGATGGAATTGAGAGGTACCCATCTTTCGATGATGGGAAAAGAATACTCCCATTGTGGGAATAGCCTAAATAACAGTACGGGAACTTCTCCAAACCCGTCCGCACTAGAGTGTGAATTGTGTGATTCCATGGGCTGGAATTGAGAGGTACCCATCTTTCGATGATGGGAAAAGAATACTCCCATTGTGGGAATAGCCTAAATAACAGTATGGGAACTTCTCCAAACCCATCCATACTAGAGTGCATCTTGGGGTGTAATGTACTTACTCAACAAGAGCGTACACTAATTTAGCGATTTTTAGTGTAATCGCTGAATTTGCTCTGTATATCACAATAGTACAGTGGTATTCGGAAAAATACAGACACCATTTGTTCAACCAACTATACAGTCAACGCTTGGTGTGTAGGATATTAGCCACCTACTGTTTCTGCTGTTCTGAGCCTTTAGGTATGCCCACTCACAGATTTTGAATCCCTTTTCTGCCCTTCATGTTGCTCACGTGAGAAAAAATACCAGACTTTCCCTTCCTGCACAAATTTAATGTTCATGTTCTGGAGCGGGGAAGCCTAGTAAGAACAAAACTCTGAACTCTAACTCAAAAATGAAACCTGCAGCACTAACCTCCTATGAGCATCTTGGGGTGCGGTTACTTTGCTCGTTAGTAATGAATAATAAATAGAAATTCACGTCAACAGCCATCACTATTACTACTCCTCCCTGGAGTTGGTGAACCAACAGCAGTAAGACTTTGCCTTCTAAACAACTTTTGAGCGGGTGTGGTGCATTATTTTGGACATTGCTAGGTTACACCGTCCAAGAGCACATGAGGACATCACTCTTATTGCGGAGGGAAGGGGAAGAGCATGTAACTTTTATTCTGGCCGTGGTGAAAGCAGAATCTCCCATGTGTACTATAAATAGCACATCTGGTTGAGTTGTAGCTAGTATGCGGGTGAAAGTGTGAGTATAAAGTAGCTGCAAAACAGCTGAATTGGAGGCTTAACAGTTGGACAAGAACAGTGTGTTACCCAAAGAGAAGCTCAAGAGTTTGACCAAAAGGCTACATGGCCTTCTTCAACTGTCAGGCGTGGATAGTATCATAAAACAAACTTTGTCGTGTCTGGAAGGGCCGAGAACCGTTCCTGTGCAATTAGAACTTGTCGTGTAAGCTTGCGCATTCATCACATCTTGTTGATTACGAGGGTAACAGTGTGTTGTGAAGTCGTAGATCGTGCAACTGCAAGGTGCATGTGTTCTATTTTTAGTACACACAGAGATTCCGCCTGCCTATTTTTGGCAGTTACACGCTCTTCCTCTTCCTTCTGCAACAAGAATGACATCATGCACTCTTGACTGTCGCAAAAGTATGCACTAGCCCAAGAAATTTGACTTGGTTCACCAGACTGTTCTTCCTTGTTAGAAGGTGAGGTCTGGGGATGAGACCAAGTTCAGCTCTCTATCTTGGCCGTATGTCAGATAACCTTGTGCATTATTTAACATGACATTTTGATCACATCACAATAATACGTAGAAAGGTTGCAAAAATAAACGGTGGAGGACTACATTGTTTGCTCTCATTCATCATATGAATGATGTTAGGTGGACGCAAGGTGGACATGGGGGGGATGAACCTATCTAATTATGTATGCACTAAACCTCAGAGCATGTTTCCTACAATCAGCACACACACACATATTGTGGACACATTTACTCAAGCACTTACACAGTAGACACACACACACACACACACACACACACACACACACACACACACACATGCACACACACACATGCGATATGCACACGCACACACACACGCACACCCACAAGTACACACACACACACACAAGCACAAACACACACAACTACATACACACCACACAAGAAGATAAGATAAACAGTTGGGCAACTACATAATCTTGTAAAAACATAGTTGGGGGTATAACCATTGATGTAGTTGATGTTGTAACTATGGTTGACACCTGAATTCCATACTGGAGGCCCCTGTCTGAATAAACAAAAGTAACCACCCAATAGAAAAGCAGAGCTATGTTATTAATAATAAAAAAAGACACTAGTAAACTAAAAGAGTCTGCCAAATAAAACCCCAGTACACTAACCACCAGTCAAAACAGTTACTGAGATAGGTGACAGGTTACACACAAAAGAGAAAAGAGAAGATTGAGAAAGAATCTACACAGAAACCAACAGGTACCAAAAATAATAACAATGATACGCTAGTGAGTTAGCTTAATGACTCGTTTATAGTAGGACAGGTTGATGTGTCCACCTACATTCAAACCACTTGCATTTAAGTCGCTGTTTTGTTTCCGCTTAGAGTGTGGTCAGGCTTGTAATATACACAGAATCCAAAACAACCTAGAAACTAAGAAAAACAAAAAGAGCTGGACTCCTCAAACAAAACCTTAGGCGGGGAGTGGTCCCGCCCTTTCTGTAGTGGACTACGGGTCGGGAGTTTAAAGGGACCGAAACCCGTAGTCTCACGATGATCAGATAGGGAACTCCCCTGATGACCAGCAATTCAAACAAACTAATGATAATTACATGTAGACAATTACACCACCAATGTATTATCTACTACAAACACTGAGGTAAACATGGTATATAGAACAGAAACAGGTGTGCCTACACTATGTAAAATAACAAAACCTCACATTTGTAAGTATACTCTAAAGAATGGACCCAAATACCGACTGATAGCCTCCAGGAACTCATCATTTGGTACAAGCTCATAAGGGTGATGGACAAGTCCCACATACTTACATTTCTAGGTACATATATGTACAAAAACAACCCCAGAAACAAGAGGGAAAGTAGCTAACTATAGATTAAGTAAACATAGAGAGTCAAAGGCCCTTAAGACTGGTTTTGGGGAAGTAACTGTAATACAGAAGAGTTACAATGTTATGTTAAACACACGCGGTTATGTTAAGACAAACAGCGGACAAATCTGCTCGCGAGTTTGAATAAGGTACAAAGGATCCCGAGACCGAAAAGCGATGCTGAACCCCTTGCACCCAAGGAATGACCACCATTCAAGAAATCAGAACAACAAAACACCACAACTAGAAACATCACACGGCTTTTACCAACGAACATGAACTCCTCGGACAACCAAAAAGACAATAAACACACATACAGCATCACTAGCTGCAAGACCATAAGACACTCATTATTACATACACATAGCATAGTATTATGACTTTTAGGACACACATTATAGCTAGACCATATTGATGTATACCACTGCACAAATGGAGAACGGATTATATTACAACGTGGGGAGGCACTCAGATCGTAACAAGTAAAAAACAGATAATTTTGGCCTGACACACCTGTGAGAGGACGGACAAGTACCCTACCGAACCTTATGTTATTTTCTTTTTAGTTTCCTCTTATCCCCCCAAACACACACAAACATGGTACACACACACTCACACATACATACACAAACATGGTACACACACACTCACACAAGCACCACTACACTCCATTAATGAATATCAAATACTTGTCAATGAATATTTCAAAGTACAATGAATATGACGTCACACAAAACCCACAAGTGTCAGGAACAAGCCTGGGTAGGCAGCAGTTTAATTGACCTACTCACTTGGTGGTGGAGTATCACCTGAAGTAAACAAATTTTTGGAAGGCCTACTTTAACTAGGTCTACACATATATACAAACAAAACAATGTGAGAGAGTCTGTATAGATGTATACAATAGTAGCCTGCCTGGCCATCTTCTGCCCAGCAAGTTGGCTCTGCCTTTGTACCATTTCACCTCTATATGACTTCAATTACCCCCAATTAGCACCCTTCATAGGTCTTAGACATACAGTGTTCATGTCAGCTTCATTTCACTCTACATGCAATCATTATGGCTATGGTTATTGTTAGAAGCTGGATTGTGCACCTAACTCCGATTCCCTGTTCCACTTTTGCTTAACCCTTCAACACCGATAGTGCACTTTTGGTAACAATTTAATAGTGATAATTTCTACTGCTTCTTTCTCCCTGGACATGAGGTGAGAGAGATTGATACTACTCTAGGTGGTAGGTAAGTATCTCCACATCCTATAACTACGGTGGTAAAGGCGGGCTATGTTGCTAAGCAGCACGGCGGGTAGCTCTTCAGGCAGCAATGAGTCTGCCATTGCTGGACATTCGACTAAAAAGGCTTCTACCTTCATTCTAAGCTTAATGCTTCAGTTATGAGTCCCCGTTGGTCCCCTCTCTCTGTCAGCCAAGTAAAAATCAACGAACTCCTGTATCCTGAGAGAATGAGCGCTTTCGTACAGCTGTTCCAATGGTGCCCTCGCATGCGGCTAGGTCTGTAATTGGCCCCGCCCCGTTCATCCCCACCCTTTCCTGTTTAGGCAACTGCACGTTCGGGATTGCTGATAACTGTGAGTGAAGTCCCCCAAGTTTTAGTTGACCACGGAAAGCGCTTAGCGCAGTGTATCACCATATACTAGGAAGCTGGTAAGAAACGTTGAATGAGAATTTTATTTTCGGTATTAAAGGGTTAATCTAGCCAGACTTCCACATTCTGTGTAGCTAGTGGGTTAGTTTAATGGCTTATTTATTAGTGTTATTTTTGTTAACCAAAACTAAAACTAAAACTAAGGGCAAAAATGTTTTAGCAATTAAACTAAAACTAAACTAAAACTAAACTAAATTTGTACAAGAACTTCATGAACTAACCATTTACTAACTATAATGATCTGGAACTTCTTACAACTAACTAAAACTAGGATAATATACTACGTACGTAATAGTATTATCATGCTAGCATTTGGCTCGAGTGAACTGGGAACAAGGCTTCACAGCAGACTCTATAATCTAGTGTGCATGACCATGCATTGCATGCTGTACTAGTGTTGCACAAGTTGTACTTTCCTGCAGGAAGTGTTACTACAAATATAGTGTGCAAACTATGGTGTTTATCCCTTTGGGTTGTATTTCCTGAATTACCTTGCCTAGCTGTACTATAACTAAACTAAAATTAATACTAACTAAAAGTAATTTCATTGCCTTTCCATGTACTAATACTAAACTAAAATTCAATATTCTTTCAAAATACTAACTAATACTCAACTACGTACCTCCCGAGCACTAACTACTACTAAACTAATGTCGATTTTACGCTTGAAACTAACCGTTACTAAACTAAAAAGCAAGGTGCTGAACTAAAACAACACTATTATTTATGGCAAGACAAGCTGTTTGTCCACCTGCATTCAAGCCACTTACATTCAAGTTATCATTTTCTTTCCACTTAGGGTGCAGTTAAGCTCGGGAAAAAACAGTAATGCATTCCTTGACCCCAGCCCTAACCCTAACCCTTCCTTTCCCTTAAGCCACGACCAGCCCACTGTATGGTCTCATGTATTTAACCAATAGCAGAGTGATGGATCGTAAATATTTAATAAGGTGCGCGATTGATCATAAATGAATATTCAATAAGATTGATGATGTAACTGCAACATGGACTGCAGTGAACTTAGCCTCTCCCCAAACAATATTAACACACTCCTCACTTTTCAGTAGGCAATTATAACACCAGGCCCCTTCCCGAGTTTTGGGTGGGGTCTGGGGACGAGGCTATATCACTTGTGCATCGACCTGGTCAAGTACTTGTTGATACAAGGTCGACAAACATACTCTGCAACTACAATGCTGCTTGGTGGAGGGGTACCACTGGACAGTTGAGTGAGGTTTGTAACATTGTTAGTCGGCTGAAAGGGTGGATATCTCCTCTTGCACTAAATTGCCTTACAAAGAACTAGTGCTGGACGATATTGAAATTTTGCATATCGATTATTGTGGACTCCATAGTAACAATATATCGATATATTGGGTTCCCAGAGTACGGTGACACGACCTTAGCGAGACGACAAACAGCTTTCTTCTTGCAGTCCAAGGTAGAAATCGAACATTATTCCGTTGCGGATTTCGACCACGTTACCGCGTTCAAAGCACTGTAGCGCAGAACTTCTGCTAAGGCGGGCCTCATATGTGCTACATAGACTTATCAGGTATTCATGCATCGTCGCTGTGCGTATGAGCCCCACCCTTAACAGAAGTTTTGCACTATAGCGCTTTGAACGCAGTAACGCTGTCAAATTGTCCAACGGAATAATGTTCAATTTCTACCCGATCGGAGAAATACGCATGCGCGTCTCAATAATCGTGATATATTGATGCACAAGCGAGCCGTATTGATATAGATATCGAGTAAGTAGCTAGACCAATATATTGGAATATCGATATATTGTCCCAGCACTACAAAGAACCTTTTTTAACCTGAGGAGAATAACAACCAACCAACTTTGTGTCTGGCAAATTAAGAACTATGACCTCAACCAACAGTGTGTCGGTACAGGACCCAGCAAGGGGTTCCATCACGTGTGTACACTACACAGTCCTGGTAAATCCAGGTCTTTAAAAAATTTGATGTTCACATCCACTGAAATCTGAAAGGACTTCAGGTCGTCTCATGCAATACCACTACCCGGCTACGCTTACATACCTTGGCTTGTTCCTAATACTTGTACAACTCCTAAAGGTGAATGTTAAATAATTATCTCTACGTGCACACATAGATAGACCCAGCAAACCAGGTCTTCCTAAAATTTTCAAACAATGTAAACAGAAGTTCTAGACTGGTGCTTCAAAGATACCTTACAGTATATAGCTGTTCTTATATACCCAGTCTTGTTCCTAACAATTGTGGGTTTTGTGTGCCGGAAGTGTACAGTATTCATTGATCTATGAATATACTGTTATGCATGAATAGGACAATAAGCTTCAAACTACCTCTTGCTATTGTCCCACTCCAGCTTAGTCTTGTGCGCCCAGCCACGCCCACCTCCCAGTGAGAAACAGTATGGTGAGCAAAGTCGAATAGCTTTGGCCTTTTTCCAAATTGTGGTAAGGGCCAATGAGATCGTGAGATCGTTAATAATCATGTAGCAGTTCCCCTACAGCAATAAAATTTTGCCTCTCAACTTGGGTATCCAAACAAATTTTTGAGCGGACATGACGCAAAAGGTTTTCAACATTGGTAGCAATTTGCAAAGCGTACATAGCGGAGTCATGTGCACTGTGTTGGGTAGCATGTACCAGCTACCTCCAAATAAGCCATATAATGACCGCTTAGCAGCTCTTTTTCCAAAAGTAACACATGCAGAAATTTTCAGAAGAGAACTGTTGGGTTCGATTGAGAAGAAATTAATTGTCTTTGATTTCACCGTGGGAAAACTTCATAGCTTACCGCTAAAGGTGCAAAGTGGAAGTTTACATGTCCAGTGGGTGTGGCATATTTGCCAGTTCCAGCGCTTTGGAAAGAGATATTGACTATCCCCATGGATAAAAAGTTGTGCCAGATGAAGTAATGAGGAGAATAACAACCAACCAACTAAAGTGGCATTGTGTCTGGCAAGTTAAGAACTGTGGCCTCAACCAACAGTGTGTCGCTACAGGAGCCAGCAAGTTAAGAACTGTGGCCTCAACCAATAGTGTGTCGCTACAGGAGCCAGCAAGTTAAGAACTGTGACCTCAACCAACAGTGTGTCACTACAGGAGCCAGCAAGTTAAGAACTGTGACCTCAACCAACAGTGTGTCGCTACAGGAGCCAGCAAGTTAAGAACTGTGACCTCAACCAACAGTGTGTCGCTACAGGAGCCAGCAAGTTAAGAACTGTGACCTCAACCAACAGTGTGTCGCTGCAGGACCCAGCAGAGGGTTTCCACTATATGTGTGACAGACCCAGTAAATCAAGGTCTTTCAAAAATTTGACATTCAAGAAAACTGAAAGGACCGCAGGTCTTCTCATGCAATACCACCACCTGGCTACACTTGTATACCCTGGCTTGCTCCTAACACTTATTATACAGCCCCTAAAGATTAATGTTAAATAACTATATGTGTACACATAGACCTAGCAAACCAGGTCCTCCAAAAAATTTCGAACGCTGCAAAACTGAAATCCTGGATCTCTGGCTCAGATACCTTACAGCAACTGTCCTTATATACCCTGGCTTGTTCCTAACACTTGTGGAAGGAAAGTGTAGACTATTCATTGAGTTATGAATAAGAGCAATTAGCTTCACACAGTATCTTGCTATTGTCCTAGTCCAGCTTATGCCCAGCCTGCACCCACCTCCCAGCGAGAAAGTCGAATATCTTTGGCCTCTTTCCCAAATTGTGGTAAGGACCAATGAGAATGTGACATTTTTAATAATCAGGTAGCAGTTCCCTTACAATTTTGCCTCTCAACTTGGGTATCCAATGAGCGGGTATGGTGTAAATTGTTTAGGAAGGTTGCTAGGTTACACTGTCCAAGAGCACATGATGACATCATTCTTATTGTGGAGGTAGGAGGAAGAGCGTGTAACTTCCTATCCTGGCCGTGGTGGAAGCAGAATCTCCCACATGTACTATAAATAGCACATCCGGTTGAGTTGTAGCTAGTGTGAGGGTGAAAGCGTGAGTAGAAGTAGCTGCAAAACAGCTGAGTTAGAGGCTTAACAGTTGGATAAGAACAGTGTGTTACCCAATGGGAAGATCAGGAGTTTGCAAAAGGCTACATGGCTTTCATCATGGCCTTCTTCAACTGTCAGATGTGGATAGTATCATAAAACAAGCCTCATCGTGCCAGGAAGGGCCGAGAACTGTTCCTGTGTAGCTAGAACTTGCCAGGTAAGCTTGCAGCGCTCACATCTTGTTAACTACGAGGGTAACAGCACGTTGTGAAATTTTAGATCGTGAAACTTCAAGGTGTGTTCTATTTTTAGTACACGTGGGAGATTCTGCCTGTTTTAAATTTTTGGCAGCTACACGCTCTTTGTCTTCCTTCTGCAATAAGACTGTCACAAGAGTACTCATTAGCCCAAGAAATTCGACTTAGTTCACCAGACTGTTTTCCTTATAAGAGGGTGGGGGTCTGAGGATGAGACTGAGTTCAGCTTTCTAGCTTGGCGGTGTGTCTGACAACAAAATCGTGCATTATTCAACATAACACGTCGATCCAATCACAGTAATACTCAGAAGTGGAAAAGTTGCAAAACATAGAGAAGGACTGCACTAGCTGCTTGGTCTCAGTCATCATACGTCAGGTGGACACAAGACGGACATGGGGGGGAGGACCCCGGCCTATCTAATTATGCATGCACTAAGCTTGAGAGCAAGTTCCTTTCCTAATCAATCCGAGTACCGTATTCGCTCTAATTTATGGAATGCTCTAATTATTGGAATGCCGAATTTTAATTATTTAATCCGCTCTAATTCATGGAACGAATGAATTATTTAAATAAATAACCATTCTAATCGCTCGAACGGGCAAGTTCTACTCAGTTTTATTTTCTCCTGCTATAATGTCTCTTGCTCGTTCTACCAACTTCTTCCCATGGAGCGTTACATAGCAGAGAATCTTCAATCCGCCTGGAATGAGTGGAGAGTGCCGTCGCCTTCCATATTCATTTCTCCTCTGTGAGTCAGAAAATGCCAGAGTAAGCGGCTGAATTCTCAGATAGATGGCCAACAGTGCTATTGTTGTTATCAATGCTGCGTATAACAATGGCCATGGCGAATCTGTCGGTCGACCAGGGCCACGGTTCACAGCTGGCCATGGTTCACAGCTGGCGACGATCTCTTCGATTGCAGCGAAGGATGTTCATCCCTGAGAGTCTCCACAGCGTGAGCTATAGGAGAGATTTCTGTGTTATCCGTGAGTTGACATTGTTACAAATCGATCCATCTCGCTTTTTTCAGTAGCTGTTGAACTGCTTTTGACACATCCAAAACCGTTCTAATTTATTCGAACGCGAAGGGGAATGATTTTTAACACATTCTAATTCACGGTCGCCAATACACTTATTTTTGGCCGTTCCATACATACAGCGAATACGGTACTTCCAGTCACATGATTGCATGCAATCTTCACTAGCAGTGGAGCATGTAAATAGTGTGTCCACTTTGTGTTCACCTGGCATCGTTCATATGATGAATGTCTTCACTGCTTCCAAGGAGGAAAGCAGTGAACAATGTGTGCCTTTCATATTAATAGTTGTGTAGACCTAGTTACACTAGGTCTTCCAAACATTTTTCAATTCGAGTCACCCCAGAACTGCATAAAACCTAAGCTAGCCTCCAACAGCTGTCCTTATATACTCGGCTCATTCCTAACACTTGTGGGTACAGTATCTATGAATACTGTTAGTCAGGGCAATTAAGGTTCAAGTACATGTTCATGAATAAAATTAGTATGTCAAAAACTTGCCTACCAAAAAGCTACTGGGTTTTTACAACAACGGAGCTCCGGAGAGTGGTTGGCCTTCATTAGATTCTAGCTGGCAATGATATTACATGCTTGGAACCACTACTAAATTGTCAATGCCATTTTAAGTTCTGGGGTTGTGGTTACACTTGAAAGAAATATTCTTCTTAGGTTTATTAAAGTCTAGATTAACATCAAAAAAAAGTACAGAAACAAGACTTAAAAAACATTACAAATGTAAAAAGATGTAGGGATGGCATGCCAAGAAGTATGAAAACAAGGTAGGGATAATATAATAGTGAAGGTAAATTTACAAAGCCCTATCCCTACATCTTTTTACATTACAGTTGCAAACTAGTGTGAAAACGATGCAGGGATGAGGCTTTGTAAATTTACCTTCACTATTATATCATCCCTACCTTGTTTGCATACTTTTTGGCATGCCATCCCTACATCTTTTAATGTTTTTTAAGTCTTGTACAAATTCATGCAGCGGTAGTCAGGGTAGAGCGCCCAGCCCTATCTCTCTCTGGGCTGC
This sequence comes from Agelas oroides, assembly GCA_949130485.1. Classification (NCBI taxonomy): domain Eukaryota; kingdom Metazoa; phylum Porifera; class Demospongiae; order Agelasida; family Agelasidae; genus Agelas; species Agelas oroides. Next base: position 4,535,863 of record OX422185.1, read on the forward strand.
GCTTCGTTAATCTTTCCTGCCTATGCTCGGCTGTCTCTGCCACACGTTGAGCTCGTTCTCTCCAGCGTAGTAGCCTGTCTTCCTTATCTTGCGATGGTTTTGGTGCTCTTCTGGAAGTATTCAGAATATCTATGTTCACTACAAATAGCAAAACAACTCTAAACCGGGGAATTATGATAAAAGTGTCTAGGTCTACACGTTTTTAGATCACGCGCATATTGTCCACACACGCCGAGCGTACATGTGCATTGGACGTATGTACAATACATATGTGGCAGTCCCGTGTAGAAATCGAAGGTTATTCCGTCGCGTATTTCGATAGCATTGCTGCGTTCAAAGCGACGTATCGCTCAACTTCCGTGAAGGGCAGCGCTCATACGCGCTTCGTAGGCTTATTAGATATGCATGCATCTATGAAGTACGTATGAGCCCCGCCCTTAACGGAAGTTCAGCGATACGGCGCTGTGAACGCAGCGATGCGATCGAAGTACGCGACGGAATAACCTTCGATTTCTACACGGGACTGCCACATATATATATACATATAAACATGAAATTTTGCCGTCAAACTCACAAGTGTGTGCACTAAGCTAGAGAGTAACCTTCTTACGAATCAACACATGCACACAAGTACACACACATGCACTCAAGCACACACAAACATTGCTGGTTTTTGAGGGTTCCATCCCTACATGCGCTGGTTTTCGTTCAGGTTTTCTGACTTGTATATGTGAACACGAATGGAAGGTAAAAACAGGGAACGAGGCTAATGGTTCAGTGTTGAAGTGCACTGCTTGTTCATGCTCGCTCCCACACTGTTCTACATTCACCTAGTCTAGGAAAAGCAAGGAGTGGAATGTTTGCATTTGTAAGTAGATGTGTAGACCTAGTAGGACTAGGTCTTCCAAAAATTCTATTCATATTCATCATGAAAACAGCAAAGACCAACTGAGAAACGTGCAGAACCTTTCACCACCTGTCTTTATATACCCTGGCGTGTTCCTAACACTTGTGGGTTTTGTGTGACGTCTTGTTAGATATTCATTGAGCTATGAATAATGTTAGCCAGGGTAATTACACTTCCCTGTGTGTGTGTGTGTGTGTGTGTGTGTGTGTGTGTGTGTGTGTGTGTGTGTGTGTGTGTGTGTGTGTGTGTGTGTGTGCGTGTGTGTGTGTGTGCATGCGTGTGTGTCCGTGTGTGTGTGTGTGTGTGTGTGTGTGTGTGTGTGTGTGTGTGTGTGTGTGTGTGCGTGCGCGTGTGTGTGTGTGTGTGCTTGGTACACATTGTCTGCACATGCTCAATTCCCCTAGGAAATTTCAAAATTTCCATAAAAACTGCTGTTACACTAACCTCTATGAGTCGTGTCAACTCCTCCCATGTGAAAGATGCCTGCTACTGACCAAGCTCTGTGTGGATGATGACAAGGAAGCAATGAAGGCACTCAGCTTTTTGCTGGCATGAATTCTCCACACGCTTGTTCATTCCTGCTAAACACTGCAGCATGTGTGACACAATCTTTCCCTTTGAAGTTCACCGATCAACTTGAACAAAGCAATGCAGACTGTTGTTGCCAAGACAATATTGTTTCTGGCTTCAAGTCTGCCCATATGTGTCTCACAGGGAGTATAACCATGCAGTGCGACCTTTCAGCAGGTGAACAGAATTGACCGTAATTTTAGTGTAGTGGAGTAGTAATGCAGGTTACCAAGGGAACTTGGCACATGTGTACCAGGCTCTCTTTCCTCCTCCCTGATGGAGCCAAGAATACTACTGACCATGGTTATTGGTCTGGGAATGAAATTTAACATTGAATAATTATGTAGACCCAGAAACTAGGTCTTCCAAAAATTTCCCAAGTACAGTGGGGAAGCAAAACAGATTGATGAGACTGTAATGATGTTTTCAGCAGCTGTCTTTATATACCCTGGACTGTTCCTAACACTTGTGGGTTTGTGTGATGTCATGTACAAGAGTGATTACAGGTTTAAAGATATTCCTTGAGGGGTTGAGTTTTCATTGACAGTCAATTTTGTGTATGCACTGTAACTGTAGCTTCGTTTCCAGGCCTTATACCTTCCATTTGGGCTCACAATAATACACGGGAGCGAAAGACAGGCTAAAAACGGGGGAGGCTTGGGAACGAGGCTACTGTAACTGTATTATTCAGGAAATTTCCCTTTTTTTTTTGGTTGTCATCTTATGCTTTATCACCCACTCATTGAAGTGTCACTGATTATGTAAATACAGTGGAACCTCACTATTCCAAACCTCTGAAATATGGACACCTTGTTTTAACAGACGTTTTGCTCAGGTATGGATTGCATTCCCATTAACAGCTATACAATATAACCACTGAAAGGCAGGCATCCCGCTATTTTGTAAACTGGACAGGATGTGTGCACGTATGTGTGTGTCAAGTGGGGGAGCACCAACACTGGCTGGCACATTGATGTTCATTATGTGATATAATTTTCTGCACACACAAAAAGTGTGAAGTTAAAACATACTTGGATATGGGGCATTCATGGCTTAAATAGGTGGGGCATTTATTGCTTAAATGGATGAGGTATTTATTGCAAAGTGAGTTTACTGTTTTCGGGAGATATGCTCGAAAAACACTGGTTTTCAGGGGAGTACCCATTTCCGATCATCGCATGACCATGGGTTTCGGTCCCTTTGAACTATTGTACGTGTGGACGAGCATGCATGTGCACGCGTGTGCATGTGTGTGCATGTGTGCATACATCTGTGTACATATGTGTACAAAGCTACCATACAAGCTACCGTGTACATGTGTTTGTTAGATGTTGCTTAGCAACCAAAATTTTGTACTTGAATAACACAGAGTAGAATGGGTGGAGGTGATTATGGGTGTGGCAGTGGGTTGCTAGGGGTAACATCTAACAAATAAGTTACATTCCCCAGACAGAACAGCATTCGCCCTTCGGGCTCATGCTGCTCCGTCTGGGGAATGTAACTATTATGTACAAAGCTACCATACAAGCTACCGTGTACATGTGTGTACAAAGCTACCATACAAGCTACCGTGTACATGTGTGTACAAAGCTACCATACAAGCTACCGTGTACATGTGTGTACAAAGCTACCATACAAGCTACCGTGTACATGTGTGTACAAAGCTACCATACAAGCTACCGTGTACATGTGTGTACAAAGCTACCATACAAGCTACCGTGTACATGTGTTTGTTAGATGTTGCTTAGCAACCAAAATTTTGTACTTGAATAACACAGAGTAGAATGGGTGGAGGTGATTATGGGTGTGGCAGTGGGTTGCTAGGGGTAACATCTAACAAATAAGTTACATTCCCCAGACAGAACAGCATTCGCCCTTCGGGCTCATGCTGCTCCGTCTGGGGAATGTAACTATTATGTACAAAGCTACCATACAAGCTACCGTGTACATGTGTGTACAAAGCTACCATACAAGCTACCGTGTACATGTGTGTACAAAGCTACCATACAAGCTACCGTGTACATGTGTGTACAAAGCTACCATACAAGCTACCGTGTACATGTGTGTACAAAGCTACCATACAAGCTACCGTGTACATGTGTGTACAAAGCTACCATACAAGCTACCGTGTACATGTGTGTACAAAGCTACCATTCAAGCTACCGTGTACAAAGCTACCATACAAGCTACCGTGTACATGTGTGTACAAAGCTACCATTCAAGCTACCGTGTACATGTGTGTACAAAGCTACCATACAAGCTACCGTGTACATGTGTGTACAAAGCTACCATACAAGCTACCGTGTACATGTGTGTACAAAGCTACCATACAAGCTACCGTGTACATGTGTGTACAAAGCTACCATACAAGCTACCGTGTACATGTGTGTACAAAGCTACCATACAAGCTACCGTGTACATGTGTGTACAAAGCTACCATACAAGCTACCGTGTACATGCGTGTACAAAGCTACCATACAAGCTACCGTGTACATGTGTGTACAAAGCTACCATACAAGCTACCGTGTACATGTGTGTACAAAGCTACCATACAAGCTACCGTGTACATGTGTGTACAAAGCTACCATACAAGCTACCGTGTACATGTGTGTACAAAGCTACCATTCAAGCTACCGTGTACATGTGTGTACAAAGCTACCATACAAGCTACCGTGTACATGTGTGTACAAAGCTACCATACAAGCTACCGTGTACATGTGTGTACAAAGCTACCATACAAGCTACCGTGTACATGTGTGTACAAAGCTACCATACAAGCTACCGTGTACATGCGTGTACAAAGCTACCATACAAGCTACCGTGTACATGCGTGTACAAAGCTACCATACAAGCTACCGTGTACATGCGTGTACAAAGCTACCATACAAGCTACCGTGTACATGTGTGTACAAAGCTACCATTCAAGCTACCGTGTACATGTGTGTACAAAGCTACCATACAAGCTACCGTGTACATGTGCGTAAAAAGCTACCATACCTAACAATTTCCAAAATGCTGAATTAGTTTCCATTCCACCTAACAAGAAAAGTGTTTCACTGAGTTCCTAGCCCTGTGTGAGGTGTGTGTGTGTGTATGTGTGTGCATGTGTGTGTGTGTGTGCATGGATGTGTGTGTGTATAGCAATAAGCACTTTCTCCCAGTTAGAATGAGAATGCCAATTACAAACATACAATACCCCAGCCCTCACACACCTCCCTCCATTTCACTCTCTTCTCCACTCTCCCCCCTCGACTAAGAAGACACAAGAGTAAGTGTGCAGTCGTCTCTTGACTAGCAATTCACAATATATCCAAGCTATTAGCAAATACTTTCTCCTACTAAATAAAATCACTGTGCTCATGTATAAAAACAAGATATTCACATAAACAACAGTGTGCAACTTTTTAAGCAGCAATGAACATATAGACCCAGTAAACCGGGTGCCCCTGTCCCACTCTTTCTGCTAGTGCAGAACCTATCTTCAAAACAGATTGCACCAACTGATAACATGTGGCCAAAATCAGATGACGCCAAAAAGCATCACCAGTGGTTAAAGGGTTAACTTAAACCCAATAGTACACTTTTGATAACGTTATACTGCACAGAAAAGATAGTCTCTATGCGCTGGCGTCAGCAGAAAGGGGTGGAACAGGGGGAGAGGTGGGTGAGGTCACAGTAGGGTGGTGTGTACATGGCAGCTGCTAGGCTTGGCTGTAAAAGCAGCATGGTTGGCCCTGGGTTGGCCAGTTTTCGACCTGGCTGCATGTGCAGGCCTAGAAAATGCTACCTTTCTGAAATAGTTGACAACTTCTCTGGAGTAGAAAATCAGGACTGTGTGCCTGATCAATCCTCTGTCGAGGCTAAGTGCACGCTGACAACATCTGCGTGTATTGTGTGAGTGTGTGCATGTGTGTGTGTGTGTGTGTGTGTGTGTGTGTGTGTGTGTGGTTAACTAAAGGTGTAAAATACAGGCCCACACACTAAGTGAGGAGCCTTCCAAAAATTTCATTTCAAGCCTAAATTTGAGTGGGATTTGCTTTTTTGCTTTTATACTCCTCCACTGTACCATTCACTTGTGGGTTTGGGTGAAAATATATTCATTGACTATGAATAATCTATTCACAGTCAATGAATTTACTCAAACCAGTAGGCCAGAAGAAGGAAAAGCAGATTGCTGGACTTTTGAAAAGCCCCAATACATGTGGCAGTCCCGAATAGAAATCGAATATTATTCTGTCGCGTATTTCGAGCGCATCACCAAGTTTGATGCGCTATAGCGCTGAGCTTCTGCTAAGGACGGGGTTCATACACGTTTCATAGACGTATCAGTTATTCATGTGTTTACACGCCGCCCTTAGCGGAAGCTCAGCACTATAGCGTGTCAAACTCGATGATGTGCTCCACTCCCTACAACTGTAGAAAGCTTGGACTCCACCTAAATTTTACTGCCCTGAGGTGACCAATACTTAGGTAAAAGTAATGCACAATGCATACGACAAATGGCTACTGCAGGGCAAGCTATCATCAGCATTCACACAATAATTTCTCAAAGTTTTGTACTGGCCTGAATTATCTGAAAACGAGTGACGTTTTTTTCCGGTATAGCTTGGTACTATGGTGATAATGATTTTATCATACGAACCTTTGATTTCATTGCACGTTCAGACGCAGCGCACATGACTTGTAGTACCTGATACGGATTCTCGCGTGATTTGTAGTACCTGATACGGATTCTCGCATGACTTGTAGTAAAAAATATGACTTTTTATAAACTGCATGCAGCTGCAAGGCTTCCTCATTCACTCCCATACATTAGCATGAGTTAGACATAATTATGATAAATGTTTTTATTATCCAGTTGATACTTTTAGAACAATATTTTCCTATTCCTGTGCCGTGCAATATCACATGTTATCATACGTCTAACTCACGCTAACGTATGGGAGTCAATGGGGAAGCCTTGAAGCTGCACGCAGTTTATAAAAAGCCGTGTTGCTGCGCACTCGTAACAATACAGATGGCAACAAACTCGTGATATTATCCGGTATAGCTTTGTACTATGGTGATACTTAGTCTATGATTTTAACTTAGAATTATGTAGTGACTGCAGTGGCCTAGTGCCGGGACAATTACTCGATTAATCGATTGTTACATTGCCAATTTGCATACAATTATTGCTGAACAATCAGTAATAACGATCTATGGTTTTATTGCACATGACTTTTTGTGCAGTTGCCAGCACGCTGCGTACTACCGAGTTCAGGGCTAAGCTTAGAGATCTTGCTGAATCACGTCAATGGCCGAACCGGAGGCAACTCAGAAAATACAAGTGCGCATAGTGTCTCTTACAGGTAAAAAGACTGCCACATGGAGGCATTTTACTTCCCGTAATTTTAATCAATAATCAATGATGTCAATGATGGGCTATATCTGAGATACCGTACCTCTGACGTGACACACTGACAGCGCAAACCAGCTTGTTTTACTTGGAGTTGTACAGCAAGAACAAGACAAGTTACTTCACTGCTCAGAACAAGTCCATGTTGAACATAAGTTTTGTACTTGCCAAGATACGCGAAAAATGTCTCACCCTGCAACATCGACCTTTGTTGCATCATGTAGGCTAACTGAGAGAATGCCCTCATGCTTGTACAATAACTAATATTCATAGCCCACTGTCTACTCCAGAGGAGTGGGGCCTCAAAAATTTTGAGCTTTTCCTCACAAGCTTATGTAGTGACTTGTACATTCAAGCACTACCTGCATACAGCTGCTTATATACCCAGCCTGTGTACGAACCACTTGTGGGTTTGGCCAGTATTCATGGCACAATGAATACAACCTTAACTTCACTCACTGACTTCACCAAGCGTGACTGATTTCAACTCACTTCAAATAAGTGTGAAGTGTAAGCGTGAAGCATCACTGCTCAGCGTGAAAGCCTACCAAGTACACGCTTATACTTGTACAAGCTTACGCATGCTGATATACTCACCCACACTCTTTGAAGCAAGGCTAAACCAACAGTATACGAACCACTTGTGAGTTTTGCCAGTATTCATGGCAGAGTGAATATAACTAACTTCACACACTGAATGTGAGTTAATGTTGATTCAACTCAGTTCAAATGAGTGTGTACTGTAAGCGTGAAGCGACACTGCTCAGCGTGGAAGTACTAGCAAGTACACGCTTATATTGTACAAGCTTACGCATAATGATACACTCACCCACACTATTTGAAGCAAGGCTAAATCAACAGTAGAAATAACAGTGATACAGTCATGCATGCCTACTATAAACAATCATATTGCACAGACCGTAGAAATGACAACACTTGAATAGTTCTCTGTGCCAGGTTTTTCGTTCTTACACCAACCAAAATAATAGTTCTCAAAATCTGTCTGTATGCATGCACATAATTATATTTAGTAAATCAGAAGGCTAATTCTTTCATAAAGCAAACGGGTTTTTTTTCACAAAGTAGCAGAAGGCTTCTGCTGAAGGTACCATAGATATAGCGTCATTTCCAGGCCTCACCCAGCTTTTCATTGTGTTTGTGCATGGGGACAGTCTGGGAATAAGGCTACTATAGCTAGTAGTTTAGTTCCAAAAATGCTTCCAGTAACACTGTGTGGGAGGCTAAAGAGGAGTACGAAACTTGATCTCTTGTTGATAAAATGAAGCTACGCACGCACGTCTGTACACATGCACACACACATACAGTTCTCAGTCAAAATCCAAAAATTGGATGATCTTGTAAAATAATTCATTGTGTCATGAATATTGCTCAAAACCCATAATTGTCTTGTACAGAGGTGAGGTATAAAAGGCAGGAGTGTGGGGAGATCTGTGGTCCTGGATTTGTCTCTATATCTCCTTTCAACAGGAAAATTTTTGGAGCCCAAGTACTCCTCTGGAGTAGTCAGTGGGCTATACATATAGCAAATACAAAGTATAATGTGATTATCAGAGGTGCTGAAGGGAAGTGAAGATGCAAGGCCAAAAGCTTGCAGGAGTTGTTGGTGAAGGAGTCCCTGCATATCCAGATGACACCCTCAGAGGAGCGATTCAACTGAGATGGAGGACTGGAAGTCCCTGGTTGCTGGACTGATGTAATGAGGAGGCAGGGAGGGAAGAGCAATCCTCACCAACCTTTGACCTCCAATGATGTGCGTCCTCAATAGTGCAATAGAAGCATTTGTTCACACTTCTTGACTTTCGCCCTGATCATGACTGGAGCATTCAGTCGAAACATCAGCAAGTTATTTTTCCGAGCTCAAGTTGGTAACAGATAACCTTCTCTTTCATTTATGCAGCAGCCAACTGAGAAGCCACTGAAAGTTTGTTATAGCCAGTCTTTAAAAGAACCAAGCACTGATGCATAGAGCTCTCCCTTCTGCACAAAATTCCAAACCTTGGAACAAAATCAAGGCAGCCATTTTGCAGTTTTGTAGCAATATTTAATTTGTGTGCTCTTTGATTTTATTATAGTCACTTCCCATACAAGGTGTTAGTGACAAGAAATTCAAATCAAACCACCAGAGGTTTTCTACCGGGGGTGTAAACAGCTGGGCAAGAGACTATGTAGCAACATACATTCTGTGTTTTCCCATTAAATGTAGCCCACTGTACTCTAGAACACTTACACCTCAAAAATTTACAAACTCAAAGCTAACGTGAGTAGCCACCATGCACTGACAATGGTCCTTTTATACCTGGCCATTGTACAAACTAGTTATGGGTTCTCAGCAATTTCATGAGGGCAATGAATCTTATAATGGAAATATCTATTGCAGGTAAAATTCAACAGAAAGGTTTGGAGGGGAGTTGGTAAAACGTGCAGAATATGGAATAACGAAACAGCTGAATAATTGAATAACGGAACATTTAATTGATCGGAAATGAAAACGTTTTGGATTTTGCCAACACGGCAATACAGTAGTACAAGTCCAGATGTAGATAGTGGTGGCAGGGCTACCTTGTTGGACAGTGGCAGTGACTACCACTGTCCAGCAAGGTAGCCCTGCCACAGCCACGGATATCTATATCTGGAGTTGTATAGGAGCTATGAACACTTTGTGGGAGTCCTCGATAGTTGCCCTAAAGCTAGAAGAAGTGTGGTAAGCAGGCTGCCGTATAAAGTCTGCTGAATATTTACTTAGCCTCGTTCCAAGGCTTGACTGCTTCTGTGAGCCGGGCTTTATCAATGTAAGAGCAGGAGCCAAGAATCTATGGCTTTATGGGTGGAAGGCCCTTCCATCTACTGTTGAGACACCATTTGTAAAGTTGTATATGCATACACTCAGACAGTCACAAACGTCTAAGTTCGACAGGAAAAATGCGTGCTCCAAGTTACGTGACCACACATTACCGTTATGTACGTGTTACGGAGGGGTATACAGAAACATTGCACGTGAAGAAAATGGCATACTTAGTCGCGGTAGGTTTATAACGCTTCTAGCTTTTGAACTAGGCAGTTTTAGAAAAAAAGGCTTTTTAGTTTTACTGCATTTTCCGCGCTGTAGCCGCTGATACCTCTCATTGGACGCCTAAAAGCGCGAGAAGGCAGAATAGAGAAAACGGACACACACAGACACACAGGACTACTGTAAACCTCCTCGCGCATGCGCGCCAAGGGTTAATTAACTTAAGACTGGCATATCCAAGCAATAAGCAATGCTTTCTCCTATACAATAAAACCACTGCTCATGTATAAAAAAAGAAGCAGTACACATACACTAGAGTGTACAGCCTTTAAGAAACAATGAATATTACAAAACATTAAAAATGTAAAAAGATATAGGGACGACATGCCAAAAAGTATGCAAACAAGGTAAGGATGATATAATAGTTGAAGTAAATATACAAAGCCTCATCTCTGCATCGCTTTCACACTAGTTTGCAGCTGTAGTGTAAAAAGATGTAGGGGTAGGGCTTTGTAAATTTACCTTCATTATTATATCTACCTTGTTTGCATACTTTTTGGCAGGTCGTATCTAATCACTGGACAGGATTGTGGACTGAATTGCTGGACTGGACTGATGGACTGGATTATTGGACTCAATTTGCTCATATCACATGACTTCCATCCAATCAATTGTCGTAACAGTAACTGCCTTATTATAAGCTGCATCTTCCCACTGCATGCTAGAGAATGTACATGAGTGCACAATGTACAAGCTACATGGATGGATGTGTATGTGTAGATATGTGGGTGGGTACTGATCTGATACTGTTCTGATGCTATTGCAGCACTGATCCAATTTTGAAAACAAGTGTGCAACTGAACTGTATCAAGTCCAAACTTTTGGCTGTCTATTACAGGTGGTAGTATATAAGACCCTAGAGGGTCTTCCAATAATTGTCCTATGAATATTGTTAGCTAGGGTAATTGTACTGTGAACTCGCATACAACCCAGCCGTTTTTATAAACCCTGGCCTGTTCGTAACACTTGTGGGTTTTGTGTGACGTCACGTAATAGATATTCATTGTGCTATGAATACAGTTAGCCAGGATAATCAAGCTTCACTGCTTGAGTGAGTGTGTGCATACATGTGTGTGCATGTGTGTGTACATGTGTGTGTGTGTGTGTGTGTGTTTCTGCATGCTATTGACATATTACCGTCTATTTGTGACAGATAATTTTGACACTAAATGCTACACTTTCCGTAGATTTATTAATGCGGCATATGGTGTGAAAAGTATTCACTTGATCGTGTGCATCTAGCAGCCGATTTGATGCTTTAAACGGAACTGTAAACTCCCATGGAGTCAGTTGAGAAGGAAAAGGGACTACATACCGGTAAAACAATCGCAAGAGGTAACCTGACATTCCATTGTACTTTCGTCTTCCTTTTGCTTCCTGACGCTCTTCACTGGTAAGCAATGAGTGTTTTCCAAAGGTGCCAAGGTAAGTGCTACTCAGACTAGCTATAGGGTAGGCACATCATACATGTGACTTTGAAGACATCATTAGCACCCTCCCACTGATGAGCACGTGACTTTGAAGGCATCATTAGCACCCTCCCACTGATGAGCACGTGACTTTGAAGACATCATTAGCACCCTCCCACTGATGAGCACGTGCTTAAATCAGTAATAATTAAGCCGCATGCGTGAACAGCTGAAACCAAGCCCTTTCTCCTCCTCTTCGGGCCTGGAAACGAGGCTACTACATGCAGTACTAAGGCTTTCTCAGAAGTGTGCAAGTGCAAAGTGCAGGAACTTCGGCCATCCACAGCCTGTTAGCCACCTTTGTCTTTATTAGTTTTAAAACGATCTGTCATACTATAAATGCCCCCCCCCCCCCCCCCCCCCCCCCCCAAAAAAAAAATAAGCAGTCCTCCTGGACCATTCATAGCAGAATACTTGGTCCTGCCAGACCATCCAGGGCACTGTAGATAGTCCCCCCTAGGACCATCTACGGCACTGTAAATGGTCCTCCCTTGCCATAATTGGTCTCCCCTCTGTTCCACTATTCTAGTCACAAATGTGAACTACAGAGTCAACTACAGAGCAAGATAGTGTACATGTAGTTCAAACTTGGGTCTCCATGTCACAAAACCATTTCAGAGGGCCTACAATAGCAGTCGATAGATGGCTGCTCAGATTCTCTACCGACTCCCATGGCCCTTGTTCAATGCAAGGTCAGCAATATTTACGATGACAACATTGCTGGTCATGTGTGTACAACAGAAAGCATCACAGCAAAGTAACTTGCATCATCAGTGATGACAGGAGACAACCCACATACAACTTTGTACCACAAACAGTGAAAATTTGGGCAGTGACTACACCCAAGGTGCATGTGTACATGTCCATAATGAACGGCAGCGAAAACTAAACTAAAAACTTCAGTAAACGGCATGCGAGATATCTTGGAAGATGATCACCAACCACATAAGTTGGAGATGAAAGATGGGGAAGTTGTTGATTCAAAGGGGACATATTAGCGTAAGCTTACTGTACATAGACTTTACTAGGTGTACACCTAACGTACCAGACTCTTCACCAATCACAAGCTTGCTCTCAAAGGGGTCTATGAGGCTCTTGCCAAAACCGAAACTAAATTCTTTTCCATTCCACCTGACAGGAAAGTGTTTGACTGAGTTCTTAGCCCTGTGTAAGGGTTGTGTGTGTGTGTGTGTGTGCGCATGTGTGTGTGTGTGTGCATGTGTGTGTGTGTGTGTGTGTGTGTGTGTGCATGTGTGTGTGTGTGCATGTGCGTATGTGTGTTGGTGTGTATGGCAATCAGCACTTGCAATGAGAATGCTAATTATGCACACAGAATAGCCCAGCCCTCACACACCTCCCTCCACTTCCTTGTCTTCCCCCTCTCCCCCTCAACCAAGCCCGCATATAAGTGAGTGTACAGTTTTCTCCTTCAGGACTAGCAATTCACAAAACATTAATAACATTACTTGTGCATAAACACAACATACACAAAAAAACCATAAGGCATATAGACCCAGTATACCAGGTCTTCCAAAAAATTCATCAATTGCAGTAGAACAATTAGGAGAAGATAGTTCAGCCTGATGTTAGTAGCACAGCAGCTGTCCTTATATATCCAGGCCAGTTCCTAACACTTGTGGGTTTGTGTGATGAACATGTACCATTGATATATGAATACTGTTATACATGGAATAAGAGCAATTAAGTGTCTTGCCATTGTCTGGCTTAGCATCATGCCTAGCCTGTGCCCGCCTTTCAGCGAGAAACAGTCTGGTGAGCAAAGTAGAGAATTTTTTAGGCCATTTCCAAAATCTGGTAAGAACCAATGGGAGTGTGAGATTGTTAATTATCACATAGCACTTCCCTTACAGTAGTAAAAGTTTGCCTCTCAACTTACGTACCCAAACGATTTTTGAGCGGTATGGTGCAAATTGCTTTGATGTTGCTAGGTTACACTGTCTAAGAGTGCATTATGACATCATTTTTATTGCGGAGGGAGGAGGAAGAGTGTGTAACTTCCTATTTTGGCCGTGGTGAAAGCAGAATCTCCCACATGTACTATAAATAGCACATCCAGTTGAATTGAAGCTAGTGTGCTGGTGAAGTGTGAGTAAAGTAGCTGCAAAACAGTTGAGTTGGAGGCTTAACAGTTGGACAAGAAGAGTGTTTTACTCAAAGAGAAGCTCAAGAGTTTGACCTAAAGGCTACATGGCAACTGTCAGGCTTGGATAGTATTGTAAAACAAGCCTCGTCATGCCAGGAAGGGCCGAGAACCGTTCCTGTGTAGCTAGAACTTGTCATGTATAAGCTTGGAGTGGATGCATATTGCGTGGGCACGTTGCCGTCATTACAAAACCAATTCCACATTACGTACTAACCGAGGCACCATTTCCACTCCATGACGTAGTATTGATAGCAAGCCTCCTCCCGAGTTTTCTTCACGGCTGCGAGATAAAATCTGGGAGTGGCCTGGGAACGAGGCTACTTTGCAACTACAATGTTGTTTTGATGGAGGTGCACCACCGGACATTTCTGTTGATGACAAGTTAGAGGACAGTTGAGTGAGGTTTGTAACAATGTTAGTGGTGGAAGTATGTTAGTGGACTGAAAGGGTGGAAATTTCCTCTTGCACTAAATTGCCTTACAAAGGACCTGTAGCTGAGGAGAATAACAAACAACCAACTTATTTCTGGCAAGATAAGAACTGTGACCCAACAGTGTGTCGCTACAGGACCCAGCAATTAACTTAAGAACTGTGACCTCAACCAACAGTGTGTCGCTACAGGACCCAGCAATTAACTTAAGAACTGTGACCTCAACCAACAGTATGTCGCTACAGGAGCCAGCAAGTTAAGAACTGTGACCTCAACCAACAGTACGTCGCTACAGGAGCCAGCAAGTTAAGAACTGTGACCTCAACCAACAGTGTGTCGCTACAGGACCCAGCAATTAACTTAAGAACTGTGACCTCAACCAACAGTGTGTCGCTATAGGAGCCAGCAAGTTACGAAGTGTGACCTCAACCAACAGTGTGTCGCTATAGGAGCCAGCAAGTTAAGAACTGTGACCTCAACCAACAGTGTGTCGCTACAGGACCCAGCAATTAACTTAAGAACTGTGACCTCAACCAACAGTATGTCGCTACAGGAGCCAGCAAGTTAAGAACTGTGACCTCAACCAACAGTACGTCGCTACAGGAGCCAGCAAGTTAAGAACTGTGACCTCAACCAACAGTGTGTCGCTACAGGACCCAGCAATTAACTTAAGAACTGTGACCTCAACCAACAGTGTGTTGCTATAGGAGCCAGCAAGTTACGAAGTGTGACCTCAACCAACAGTGTGTCGCTATAGGAGCCAGCAAGTTACGAACTGTGACCTCAACCAACAGTGTGTCGCTACAGGACCCAGCAAGTTAAGAACTGTGACCTCAACCAACAGTAAGTTAAGAACTGTGACCTCAACCAACAGTACGCCGCTACAGGAGCCAGCAAGTTAAGAACTGTGACCTCAACCAACAGTGTGTCACTACAGGACCCAGCAATTAACTTAAGAACTGTGACCTCAACCAACAGTGTGTCGCTATAGGAGCCAGCAAGTTACGAAGTGTGACCTCAACCAACAGTGTGTCGCTATAGGAGCCAGCAAGTTACGAACTGTGACCTCAACCAACAGTGTGTCGCTACAGGAGCCAGCAAGTTAAGAACTGTGACCTCAACCAACAGTGTGTCACTACAGGACCCAGCAAGTTAAGAACTGTGACCTCAACCAACAGTGTGTCGCTACAGGAGCCAGCAAGTTACGAACTGTGACCTCAACCAACAGTATGTCGCTACAGCAGCCAGCAAGTTACGAACTGTGACCTCAACAAACAGTGTGTCGCTACAGCAGCCAGCAAGTTACGAACTGTGACCTCGACCAACAGTGTGTCGCTACAGGACCCAGCAAGTTATGAACTGTGACCTCAACAAACAGTGTGTCGCTACAGCAGCCAGCAAGTTACGAACTGTGACCTCGACCAACAGTGTGTCGCTACAGGACCCAGCAAGTTATGAACTGTGACCTCAACAAACAGTGTGTCGCTACAGCAGCCAGCAAGTTACGAACTGTGACCTCGACCAACAGTGTGTCGCTACAGGAGCCAGCAAGTTATGAACTGTGACCTCAACAAACAGTGTGTCGCTACAGGAGCCAGCAATTAAGTTAAGAACTGTGACCTCAACCAACAGTGTGTCACTATAGGAGCCAGCAAGTTACGAACTGTGACCTCAACCAACAGTGTTTCGCTACAGGAGCCAGCAATTAAGTTAAGAACTGTGACCTCAACCAACAGTATTTCACTACAGGAGCCAGCAAGTTACGAACTGTGACCTCAACCAACAGTATTTCACTACAGGAGCCAGCAAGTTACGAACTGTGACCTCTACCAACAGTGTGTCGCTACAGGAGCCAGCAAGTTAAGAACTGTGACCTCAACCAACAGTGTTTCGCTACAGGACCCAGCAAGTTACAAACTGTGACCTCGACCAACAGTGTGTCGCTACAGGACCCAGCAAGTTATGAACTGTGACCTCAACAAACAGTGTGTCGCTACAGGAGCCAGCAATTAAGTTAAGAACTGTGACCTCAACCAACAGTGTGTCACTATAGTAGCCAGCAAGTTATGAACTGTGACCTCAACCAACAGTGTTTCGCTACAGGAGCCAGCAATTAAGTTAAGAACTGTGACCTCAACCAACAGTATTTCACTACAGGAGCCAGCAAGTTACGAACTGTGACCTCTACCAACAGTGTGTCGCTACAGGACCCAGCAAGTTAAGAACTGTGACCTCGACCAACAGTGTGTCGCTACAGCAGCCAGCAAGTTACAAACTGTGACCTGAACCAACAGTGTGTCACTACAGGAGCCAGCAAGTTACGAAGTGTGACCTCAACCAACAGTGTGTTGCTACAGGAGCCAGCAAGTTACGAAGTGTGACCTCAACCAACAGTGTGTTGCTACAGGAGCTAGCAAGTTACGAAGTGTGACCTCAACCAACAGTGTGTTGCTACAGGAGCTAGCAAGTTACGAACTGTGACCTCAACCAACAGTGTTTTGTTACAGGAGCTAGCAAGTTACGAACTGTGACCTCAACCAACAGTGTTTTGTTACAGGAGCTAGCAAGGGGTTCATTCCATCACGTGTGTACACTACACTGTCCTGGTAAACCCAGGTCTTTAATGTTCCCGTCCACTGAAAGCTGAAAGGACCTCAGCTCTTCCCATGTAATACCACCACCAGGCTACACTTACATACCCTGGCTTGTTTCTAATACTTGTACATTGTACAGTCCCTGAAGGTGAACGTTAAATAACTACATAGACCCAGCAAAGCAGGTCTTCCAAAAATTTTCTGCAAACAAGAGAAGTTTTAGACTGGTGCTTCAAGGATACCTTAACAGTAGCTGTTCTTATATACCCAGGCTTGTTCCTAACAATTGTGGGTTTTGTGGGTTTTGTGGGTTTTGTGCGCCGAATATGTGCAGTATTCATTGATCTATGAATACTGTTATACATGAATAGCCTCTTGTCCCACTCAAGCTTAGTCTTTGTACCTGCCAGCAAGAAACAGTCTGGTGAACAAAGTCGAATATCTTTGGCCTATTTCCAAATTGTGGTAAGGGCATATGAGACCGTGAGATTGTTAATCAGTTCCCCTACAGCAGTAAAATTTTGCCTCTCAACTTGGGCATCCAAACAAATTTTTGAGCGGGCATGGCGTAAAAGGTTTTCAACATTGCTAGCTTGCACTAGTGAAAAAGTATGTGCTAGCCCCCAAAAATTGACTTGGTTCGCCAGACCATTCTTCCTTGTGAGAGGGTGGGGTCTGTGAACAAGACTACTTTCAGTTTTCTCAGATAACATAATTCACACATTATTCAACTAACATGACACTTTGATCCAATAATACGTGGAAATGTCCCATAAATAAACAGTGGAGGACTACATTGTTTGCTCTCATTCATCACGTGGATGATGTCAGGTGGACACAGGTGGACATGGGGGGGGAGGGCCTATCTAATTATGTATGCACTAAGCTTGAGAGCAACTTTCTTACTATGCACACACACACATACACACACGCACACTCAAGCACATACACATGCACTCAAGCATACACAAACATGGCTGGGTTTTGAGGGTCCCATCCCTACATGCGCTTGTTTGCGCTCAGACGTTTTTGTGACTTATATGTGAACACAAACGGAAGGTAAAAACAGGGAACGAAGCTAATAGTTTGATTGGAACAGCAGACCCTCTTCTGCTTCTTGGGTCCAAGAATATCACTGACCATGGTCATTGGTCTGGGAACGAGACTAGCACAGACAAGGAGGTAACCTTCAGTATAATACATAGAAGCGGAAGAGCGGTGAAAAATTAAACCGAGAAGGCCTGAGAACACTTGTCACGTGAATAATGTCAGTTATACTCTAATGTTCTACATTCCCCAAGTACTAATATAAAACTAGTGTAAATGTAGAACATTGTGGGGCGAGCCTGAGCAAGCAACGGAGAGCAGTATCATTCGGCTTGCTAAGGTGGGGCAGTTATGGCAAAGTGAGTTACTGTTTTGGGGAATGTGCTCAAAAAAATGCTGGTCAGGGGAATACCCTATCCGGTCATCGCATGACCACAGGTTTCGGTCCTTTGAACTCCAGACCTATAAATATCCTCCTGCACCAAGTTGTCTTCCAACGGACCTTTTTACCTGAGGAGAATAACAACCAACCAACACAAGTGGCTTTGTGCCTGGCAAGTTAGCAGTTGTGATCTCAACCAACAGTGTGTCACTACAGCACCCAGCAAGAGGTTTCACTACATGTGTGTACGCTTAGTCTCGTTCCCACACCCAAGCTCGGTACACACAGGAGAGTCAGGTACACACATGCTAGCATTGATATTGAAGTTAGCTAAGCCTGTCCGCTGAGCTTCAGTAAACTGGAGTGTGCAAGTAGGTCTGCAAAGGTGTGATGAGTAAAGGTAAGTGCTGTGGTCAGATGACCAGTACCTCCGAAACGCCAAATACATAACCAGGCCACTTTCTGCACGCCTATACCATACTGATGGTCTGGGAACCAGATCATACCCGGATAAACCAAGGTCTTCCAAAAATGGGAACACTTATCACGTGAATAATGTCAGGTGGACGCAAAGTGGACATAGGGGGACAGTGGTTCACATTCAAAAAACATACTAGTCTTCATTTCAATCCACTGCTAGGCAGGATCCCAGACCTTCACGAGTCATATAGTACTTGACTTAAACAGTAGGAAACTCTTTCTCAGATTAATTGCGTACGAATTTGTAGTTGGGCACCCCGCCTCTACGTTCACCTCGCATCCACACCACATGATGGTGTTCCCGTGTCTTCCTGTTTTTCGCTGCTCTTCTGCTTCTGTGTATTATACTGCACACAAACTGAAGAACTAAAACGGGGGGGGAGGCCTGGGAACGAGGCTAAGGGTTTGGCACCTTCCACTATTAGAACATATTTGGCCAGTATTAGACATGCCCAGATAGTAAGGGGTCTTCCAAAGCCTCAGGAGCACTCTAGCCTTCTGAGGCTTCAGTTAGTACAAGCTGGAGTACAGAGAGCTCTGGCAGAGCAGGGTCACATGAGGGCGTGGTAGCATCTACCAGTGACATCTGTCCATCTTTGGCTGGAACCTTTAGGCTACAGATCCAGATATTACCATGCTAAGAGGTCATTGTATAGCCTCGTTCCCAGGCCCCACCCAGCTTTCTGTCACTTGCAGTACGAAAAGCGGGGAAAGCCTGGTATCTCTTCTCACATGAGCATGACGTAATAAGAAAATGGCAAAAAATTTCAGAACAGGCTGCGTTTCATGTAACTACACACTCAACGCTTGGTGTGTACGACAGTCGGCCCCCGATAGCTAGATATGTGAGGTAAGTTATCTTGTACCTCGGCTCTTTTTGCTGTTCTGGGCCCAGTGTGCCCATGCACAATTAAACCCTTTCTACCATCCTTTCTATCCTGACATCATTCACGTGAGAAAAGATACCAGGCCCTCTCCCGCTTTTTCGTACTGAAAGCGATGTAAAGCTAGGCGGGGCCTGGGAACAAGGCTAGTCATTGTGTACAACAGCCAGCTTGTACTAACTGAAGATACAAGTCCAAAGTAGAGTACAAAACTTGTCATGATCTCTTGCGCTTGATAAAATGAAGCTACGCATGTACATGCACACACACACACACACACACACACACACACACACACACACACACCACACAAGCAAGAGCAGCAGTGATCACAGCTTAGATCTCTTCTCTGAGCTGGTTTCTGGTCAGTACCACAAACTGCTGTGTAGTTCCCAACTGGAGGAGAGCTAACATCAAGAGGAACATGAATGTCAGGAAGAACACTGCCATAGCTAGATTGTTAACTTGATCAGAAGATAGTCATCACCATGGATGTGAAAACAGCTGGTTGCTAGCCTCGCTTCCGTTTTTGTTCTTTGGTTTGCGTTCAGCATAATACACGATCTTGTATGAACGTCTGGGGTCTTGCCTAGCGACGGAGCGCTTGATGATGAAGTCTAGTACATTATTTGAATGCGGACCCCTCCCCCTACGTCCACCTCGTGTCCATTTGACGTCATTCACGATACAGGTTTCTCCTCCATCGGGCTGGCCTTGACTAAGCAAGGGCGATGCAGGTCAATTCGGTACACCCTGGCAGCTAACTTTGCACCCGAGGTGGCCGCTTGCGTGGGGACACTCGAACCATTCAAGCACCTCTTCCGTGTAACTGCCCACCCCCGGTTTTTTGTGCTTGAGTTGCGAGCACCCAGGGGCACGCACTTGCCTGGACAATACGGTATTCTATTTTCTACCCAAAATTCCCTCTTGCACCAAAGGCCTTCTAAAAATTTGACGTTCATGAAAGGAACTTAGCTCTCCTACCTCCATGGCTACGCTTATACACCCTGTCTTGCTCCTAACACTTATACAGCCCCTCCAGGTTATATAAATAACTATATGTGTACATATAGACCAAGCAAAGCAGGTCTTCCAAAAATTTTCACGTTTCACGTTTTCCAACATACATCTGGCTCAAAGATACCTTACAGCAGCTGCCTTTATATGCCCTGGCTTGTTCCTAAAACTTGTGGGTTTGTGTGACGAAAGAGTAAAGTATTCATTGAGCTATGAATAAAAGTAATTAGCTTCCTGTCATTGTCCCATTCCAGCTTACTTATGCCCAGCCTGCACCGCCTGGTGAACAAAGTCAATTTCTTTGGCTTTTTCTAAATTGTGGTAAGGACCAATGTGAGACTGTTAATAATTACATAGCAGTTCCCCTACAGCAGTAAAATTTGCCTTTCAACTTGGATATCTATGTAAACAATTTTTGAGTGGGTATGACGCAAAACGTTTTGGACATTGCTAGATTACACTAGTCATAAAACACACACTAGCACAATAAATTTGAGTTAGTTTACCAGTCTTCCTCACGGGTCTAGGGACGAGACTAAGTCCAGCTTTCTACCCAACAGAATTTGAAAAAGGAAAATTTTCAAACAAACAGGTAGGCAGAATGTCGTGCTTCACTCAACTAACATGATATTTTGATCTGATCACAGTAATACACAGAAGACGAGAGGGTCCGAAACTGACAAAGCGGGGAATTGACAAAGTGGCAATTGACAGAGTGGGAATTGACAAAGTGGAAATTGAAGTGGGAAGTTGTTGACTCAAAGGGGACATATTAGTACAAGCTTACTGTACATAGACATTACTAGGGTATCACCTGACGTACCAGACTCTCCACCAATCACAGGCTTGTGGTCTCGGAGCTCCTCGACAGTCGAAAAGTTGAAACTGAATTCATTTCCATCCCACCTGACAGGAAAATATTCGAGTTCTTAGCACTATGTGTGTGTGTATGTGTGTGCATGTGTGTGTGTGTGTGTGCGTGTGTGTGTGTGTGTGCATGTGTGCACGTGTGTATGTGATGGTGCTTACGGCAATGATGTATGTGCTTAACAGCATGTGAGTATGGTATAGGGGTAGGCTGATGGTGCTCAAAACTCAACTAGGGGAATGTAGAACATTGTGGAGTGAGCGTGCAAGCAATTCATGCGCTGCAGCATTGAATGTGTAGCTAAGGGTTTACCAGTGCATGGCATGTAGCTACAACGAGGTTTGTAACTCAACTGTCCACAAAACAGCTCAATGACAATAGCGTTAAGAGGAAAATGTCATGATTGCAGAGAGCATGTCATGGACACAATTGAGCAATCAGTATGTAGCTACTCTAGCTGTTGCAGTCCCAGGCGAAGTCTGATCACAGCCTTGCATGCATAGCGTTACTTGAGGCATCCAAGTTAAGAGAAATAGTAGAGGGAAGTCACCACGCATCAGCTATGGACCAAAATCTCTTCTGCCTTCTGTGTTTGGCAAGCTGAGCCTTTCTACACAACTGTTAGCCTTTGTACACTTCACAAGTAGATGCTACGCTCCAGTTGCCCATTCCAAATGTCACCACTGAAACACAACTGCTATCTCTCGTACAATAGGTGCACATGCTCCGGCTGTCCTGTTTCGCTGTCTTAAGTGTCATAGTTCGAGCTCGCCTTGGAGCTAGCTGGCTGCTGGAGAAATCAAGTTGCACAAATTCTTTAACACCAAAATTTCCTTACATGTGCAAGTGACAGTGTCATTCTAAAAGCTCACGATTTCGAGCAGCATGGAAGAATACGAAAGAGCTTGCTGCATTTGAGGCTACCATGAATAAAAAGTACTGACTGCGCAAAGGCCTTTGTCAACGATAGCCTTTCCACCACCTTGTTTGCAGGGCGATTGCTTGTGTTGGTGGACAGTGTCATTCTAAAAGCTCAAGACTTTGAGCGGCATGGTTCAAACACCAATGATGACAGAGAATCAAAGCTGGCGTGTAGGTAAAACTTTGTCTATTTACTGTCGAGATATTCTATTAAAATAAGGCTATGAAGAAAGACTTTGACAGTTAGCATAGCACTCTGGTAGCCTTGTTCCCAGGCCTTCCCACCGTCCAGTTTTTGATTACTTGCAGTATGCAAAAAAAATAGAGGGGTAAGGCCTGGTCCATTTTATCACGTGAATAACATTTTGTCTACCTAGGTAGACAGAGGGGGGAGGGTTCCCCGATCGAAAAAAGACGAACTTGAGGCCTTATCTTGTAGTTTCTGCCCCAAGCACTGGAGTTTCAAATGCTCACGAAGTGAAAAACGTACCACTCCTGTTTCAAAATGAAGAATGCGTGCGTGAAATGCGTTCTTTCGATCGGGGGCCCCTCCCCCCCCCCTCTGTCTACCTAGGTAGACAAGACGTCATTCACGTGATAAATGGACCTTCCCCTCCGTTTTTGCATACTGCAAGCGATCAAAAACTGGACGGTGGGAAGGCGTGGGAATGAGGCTAGCACTCTGGCATACAAAATCATGGCACCATTTTGAAGTTTCAACTTGGCTACACAACAAAAACTAGTCACAGTAACTAACTCCTGACTCGAGGATACTTCACAGCTACTGTGTGATCTTCACATGAGTGACATTTGAGGTTACCATACCTTAGCATTGAGTCGTGTGAATCTATACAAGGCACCTCCTCCTAATCTGGATCGAGTCAGGGAACAAGGCTAGGTATGCATAGAGGGTAGGCATGGGGTGCATAGGATGCATAGGGTGCATAGGGTGCATAGGGGCATACACACACACACACACACAAACACATCAGGGGATGTAACTATAGACCCATATAAAAATGGGCCTTCCAAAAATTTCAACTCTATGCTGTGTTCGACCCTGCTGTAGGTGACAAGGTTCTCAATCTCTTTATATACCCAGGCTTGTTCCTAACACTTGTGGGTTTTATGTGACGTCATGAGGTAGTATATTCATTGACAGTTTGAGATATTCATTGACATTGCGGATTATGAATCTACTTATCAGTCAGGCTGAGGGTAGCAGGCTCTCCAATGCACCCAATGAGCAATAAGGGGAGGAAGAGCCTGGTATGAATTCACACGTAGTATGGTGGCATCAGAGCATTGTTAATGTTGTGATAATTCACGTATGCTGACATCAACTAAAATAATACTGCTTGAAGACAGTGAGCTGCTGTGAGATTTAGCTATGACTCAAACAGCAATGACGACAGAACGTTAACTGGTGTGTTTGTCTATTTACTGTTAAGATGTTCCATTATGTACTGTTGATTGAGCGACTATGTGCGTGGGCACATCGATGACCCGCTTGCGCACAATTAAGTCCTCTCTACCTTCTCTCTACCCTCTACACTCACGTGATAAACTAGTCAGATGATTGATCATCGTGGGGCGAGTCTGAGCAAGCAGCACACTGCTGATCTGCTACTTTTCATAGCACACACCCAAGATTTGTCACTATCCACTATAAGCCAAACTGGGTAAGTAGCTAGCTACCGTAAGTCCTCACCAGAGACAGCTAGGTATCACGTATGTAAATTGCAGTTATTTCTCTCGCCAGGACAGTTACTGTGGCTATATATGCATGGACTAAGCTTCATGCTCAAATCTTGAGCTGAGTCTCCGGCATTTATGAATGCCGTTCATGCATAGCCCTTACTTGAAGCGCCTCAACCACCGTTCATAATTTACACCATTGTGAGCAGCATACCGTTGAAGGTCCGTAGATATACAAACCACAAGCATCACAGCATCACACGCATTCCAGAAATGTTTCTACAAACCAACCCTTGGCTAAATGTATACATAATCAAAAAAATTAAAAGAACGGAAAAGCTTTGGAACAAGGGTACACTAGGTTACACACCCTGCACCTACAGATTACTGCCTCAACCTTATCACTGTCGTAGTTTTAGCTTAGAAATACAAACATGTTTCAATTAATAGTCTTGAGGGTGACCTGTAGCCTTCAAAAACTAGTGGCAAGAAGGCTGGACTTGCAAACAACTACTAATTGTAGCACCAAATGCACACACACACACGCACACACACATGCACGCATGCACACACACACGCACACACACACACACACACACACACACACACACACACACACACACACACACACACACACACACACACACACACATACACAGGATGAGTACATTACTTTGATAGGTGAGAAGTGAGCCTGTCAAAACCTGAGTTTCGCAGATACTCTTTTGATTACCACTAAGCCACTTCGATCTCCTATGACAAAGAGTGAAAGACAAGCTACACATACAGCACTACATTCACTTCTCCACTTTTCTCTGAGGAGCTTTCCAACACTTCTCAGTGGCTAGATATAACATTGATAACTGCAAAAATGTCCAATGTATGCATACTGTGTGTACTAATAGGAAGATACCTAACAATTCCTAATCACGTGCTTAATTGAGTTTTTGGCCAAGGCATACTTGCTATGAACAATATAAGTACTAGACACTAAATAATATATTTTTATTGTGTTTTAGTAAGTTAAAAAACGGTCAAGTTGGGGCTCCAAATGGAAAAGTACAGTACCTCTGACGTTACACACTGACACCGTAAAGTAGCCAAGTTGCAATTGAAATATTGCCATGCTGTTTTACTTGGAGCTGTACACCTAGAACAAGACACCAAGAACCACCAGAAGTTACTTTTGGATCACTGCTCAGAACGGGTTCATTTTGAACATGCTACAAATTAGTTATCGTACTTGCCACACAAGCGGATACAGCCCTTGTCACATGAAAAAAGTCTCACCCTGCAGCCTCGACCTGTTTCGTCATGTGGGCTAACTAAGAGAATGCCCTCATGCTTGCACAATAACTAATATGTGTAGCCCACTGTCTACTCCAGAGGAGTGGGGCCTCAAAAATTTTGAGCTTTTCCTCACAAGCTTATATAGTGACTTGTACATTCAAGCACTACCTGCATACAGCTGCTTATATACCTGGTCTGTGTCCGAACCACTAGTGGGTTTAGGTCAGTATTCATGGCACAATGAATTGACTTACAAAGCATGAGTTAGTGTTGACTTCAACTCACTTCAAATGAGTGTAAAGCGTAAGTGTGAAGCGTCACTGTTTAGCGTGAAAGTCTAGTACATGCTTATACCGTAGTCTCGCGAAAAGGGCCCATGGGCGGAGCACCTTACAAGTCTGCCAAAGAGGGGGGTGGGTGCTCTTTCGGGTGTTTCCGCATTGAACCACAAAAGAGCGCCCATGTCTTGTTTACAGCGACTCGATGCTCTCGAAGCAAATAATTGGACAAACAGTAACGTACAACGGAACCACCAGCGGCTTCGAAGTCGAGTCCTAACGGCACACAACACTCTGAACGGCACCACGTCACCGTGTGCATGGTGTAGCTCGCAGTGCACACCGCATTAGCTATGTCTGTCTACGCAAAGATGCCTTGTAGCAACTTCGGTAAAGTATTACACGAAGTTTCTTACCTCAGATACGCATACTGTGCTTCTCAAACTCCACGCGAAGCTCGCTCCAGGGTGGGCGCTCATTCGAGTAAACTTTGACCCTGTACAGGAAATTGGGCGAAAAGTAGGGGGTGGGCACTCTTTCGTAAGTGGGCCCTTTTTCGCGAGACTACAGTACTTGTACAAACTTACGCATAATGATACACTCACCCACACTATTTGAAGCAAGGCTAAATGAACAGCATAGAAATAACAGAGGTGATACAGTCATGCATGCCTACTGTGAACAATCATATTGCACATACTGTAGAAATGACAACACTTGAATATTTTTCTGCACCAGGTTTTTTGTTCTTACACCAACCAAAATAATAGTTTTTCAAAATTTGTCTGTATGCATGCACATAATTATATTTGTGTACTTTAGTAAATCAGAAGGCTAATTCTTTCATAAAGCAAATAGCTTCTTTTTTTTTTTTTCACAAAGTAGCAGAAGGCTTCTGCTGAAGTACCATAGATATAGCCTCATTCCCAGGCCTCACCCAGCTTTTCATTGTGTTTGTGCATGGGGAGAGCCTGGGAACAAGGCTACCATAGCTAGTAGTTTAGTTCCAAACATAATGTTTCCAGAGAGAGGCTTGTGTGGGAGGCTAAAGAAGAGTACAGTTCTCAGTCAAAATCCAAAAATTGGATGATCTTGTAAAATAATTCATTGTGTAATGAATATTGCTCAAAACCCACAATTGTCTTACACAGAGGTGAAATATAAAAGACAGCAGTGTGGGGAGAGTTGTGGTCCAGGATTTGTCTCCATATCTCCTGTCATCAGGAAAATTTTTGGAGTCCACTGGAGTAGTCAGTGGGCTATAAATGCAAAGTATCATGTCATTATCTAGTTGGCAGGAGGTGCTAAATGGAAGTATGCAGTATGTCAGATGACATGATTGGATAAGAACAAAATGAACGGGCAGTGTTAATTTCACGTAGAAATTTTAACTAGGATGATATGTGCTGACATCCATGTTTGTATGTGTTGATTGTAAGAAACTTGCTCTCAAGCTTAGTGCATACATAACTAGATAGGCACTTCCCCCCTATGTCCACCTTGCACCCACCTGACATCATCCACATAATGAATGAGACCAAACAATGCAGTCCTTCTTCTATGTTTTGCAACCTTTCCACTTCTGCATGGGTATTACTGTAATTGGCTACACATGGTGCATGTACATGCACATGGTGCACACACACATGGTGCACACATACATGGTCCACACACACATGGTCCACACACACATGGTCCACACATACATGGTGCATATACACATGGTCCACACACACATGGTCCACACACACATGGTCCACACATACATGGTGCACACACACATGGTCCACACACACATGGTGCACACACACATGGTCCACACACACATGGTGCATACACACATGGTCCACACACACATGGTCCACACACACATGGTGCATACACACATGGTCCACACACACATGGTCCACACACACATGGTCCACACACACATGGTCCACACACACATGGTGCACACACACATGGTCCACACACACATGGTGCATACACACATGGTGCATATACACATGGTCCACACACACATGGTCCACACACACATGGTCCACACACACATGGTCCACACACACATGGTGCATACACACATGGTCCACACACACATGGTCCACACACACATGGTCCACACACACATGGTCCACACATACATGGTGCACACACACATGGTGCATATACACATGGTCCACACACACATGGTGCACACACACATGGTCCACACATACATGGTCCACACACACATGGTGCACACACACATGGTGCACACACACATGGTCCACACACACATGGTGCATATACACATGGTCCACACACACATGGTCCACACATACATGGTGCATATACACATGGTCCACACATACATGGTGCATATACACATGGTGCATACACACATGGTGCACACACACATGGTCCACACACACATGGTGCATATACACATGGTCCACACACACATGGTCCACACATACATGGTGCATATACACATGGTCCACACACACATGGTGCATATACACATGGTCCACACATACATGGTGCATATACACATGGTGCATACACACATGGTGCACACACACATGGTCCACACACACATGGTGCATATACACATGGTCCACACACACATGGTCCACACATACATGGTGCATATACACATGGTCCACACACACATGGTGCATATACACATGGTGCATACACACATGGTGCATAATATACATGCGCTCAAGCACACACAAGCACACATTACACTATATTAATGAATAGCACTAACTGTCAATGAATATCACTAACTGTCAATGAATATTTTGTCACATGCTGGCACACAAAACCCACAAGTGTTAGGAACAAAGCCAGAGTATATACAGACAGATGGTGAGCAGTTAAACATTCCAGCCAGTGGTGATGTATTGAAGATCAAAAACAATTTTTGGAAGACCTAGTCCTACTAGGTCTACACATCTACTTACAAATACAAACACTGCACTGCTTGCTTTCCCACTAGACCAGGTGAATGTAGAACAGTGTGGAAGTGAGCATGAGCAAGCAATGTGCACTTTCATATTGAACCATAAATAGAATTAGCCTCATCCCCGTTTTTACCTTCCGTTTGTGTTCACATACAATACATGGAAGTGAAAAACGGGGAGGCCTGGCCTCAGTCTCATTTATCACAGTGTTTGAACCGATAATCTAGTGCGTTGTTTTTGTGATGTGTTCCCCCCCCCCCCCCATCCCACCTCTGTCTACCTGAAATCATTCATGAGCTTTAAATGTTTCCCACACAAATTCATTTGAAATAAAATGCAAAAGCACTACATTTGTACTGCACTGATTTGTAAGATAGAAACGTTTGCATCAAGACAAACGAATGGGACAAGCTGTGGTGTGAGTTTTCACTTATTATGAAGTCCGTCTTGAGAACATGCTGTTTCCTTCAAAAGGTCAATCTTCCAGAATCATTGCTAATAGACAGTTTTGTGCTTCTTTGATACTCAGAATTTCAATATGTTACTTAGCTCACATGAATGGACCTTTGGCAGCTGTGGGGTAGGAACAGCGATGTGAGGATGAACAGCCATGGAAAGAGCATTGTTTTGGTGCTGCACCTTAGATTTAGGGAGGAGGCAATATCATTTGTGGTACGTAGTCCCATGTAAAAATCGAAGATTATTCTGCCATGTATTTCAGTCGTATCACTACATTCGAAACGTGGTATCGCTGAACTTCTGTTAAGGGCAGGGTTCATACCCACTTGAAAAACTTATTAGTTATTCACGCATCTATGAAGCACGTATGAGCCCCACCCCTAACAGACGTTCAGCAGTACAGCACTTTGAATGCAGTGATGCAATCGAAATACGTGACGGAATAATTGTCACATTTGTGTCACCTTGCGTGGGTGGATCAAAAAAGCCGCACGCACTTTAAGGAAGCATGATCCCGCCTTGCCGTGAGAACCGTGCTTTAACCAGGTGTGAAGGTGCTTTAACCCTTTACACCCGATGCGCATGCGCACAATAAACACGTGATTACGAGAGAAGCAAGATTAAAAATGGCGATTTTGTACTATGTTGATTCATTGCGTTATATCTTGTGAACTAGCAGAGTTCAACAATCGGCAGTTAGGCTTAGTTGGGTTGAAAACAAACCTGCTTTACTCGGGAAGTAGTCATACGAGTTGGCAGTGAAGTCCGAATAAGATACAGCGGTGGAAACGCGGGTATTCGCTACGTATTGGAAAACGACTGGAAATCCGTGGCAAAACTTCCAGCGAAGGTATGTTTTCACTGTTGTTTAGATGATTAGCGAGAACAAATTCGGTATGACCAGTAGCGCGTGGGAAACCAGCTGTTCTGTGGCAGTACTAAGTACAACACGATTGAACGGTAAACTTCGAACGCGATTTCCGGGGAAACTCCCTATAGGACGGCCCAGCTAATTATGCTTTATTCGACTTCCTGCGGCACATACTAACTGTATACTACGTAGCCGCGGGGTATAGAGCGCTAACCGCTCGATAGTGGCCATGACGACTATAGTCGTCATTCGGAATTAACGTACCTATATTCATGACGACTATAGTCGTCATTCGGGTATAAAGGGTTAACCAAGTGTGAGCGTGCTTTAACTAGGTGTGAGCGTGCTTTAACTAGGTGTGAAGCGTGCTTTAACTGGGTGTGAAAAGTACAATTAACCCAGCATTGCTTGTACATGGACAGTACAGTATATATGAAACATAGCTATATGACACGGAATGCATGCACGAAGCAGCAAGACAAAAAGAAAAAAGCAGCTTGCGTACTCCTAGAACAGCGCTCAACCGAGGCATATTCAAATTTGTTCGTAGCGCTACACAGCGGACTTTCGAACACTTTTTCGTTTCAACTACTCTTTTCTAAGCCTCGCAGAGAGAGCAGCAACGCTTTAAATACGCTAGAACTGCACACATTATTACACCCGACCTAGCTACTCATGCTTACGTGCAGTGAGCTGCGTAAAAAAAGTGATTTTACCTCGTTTGGGCCATAAAACTTACAGTTCTTCATTCCTGCTTGCGTTCTTCGATTTACGATGGCAGAATTTGTCATCGCTGAAAGCTGAACGGCCTAGCAGTGAGTAAATAACGCTACAGATTCAGCCATGGCAGCAACGCTCGATTTGAATTGAGAAGCCAGCTAAACACATTTGCATGACGAATTGAATCATCTCCAGTCAGTATCACCCACCTCTACCGATTATAACGCAATGAAAGGTCAAATGTGTTAACCCAATTTCTTGGTATTAGTTGATAGCATTCTCCTTGATAGACCTAGATAATAGTCCAGCTCTTCCAAAAATTAGTCCAGAGACTGACAGACAAGCCTTTGACGAGAGACACATAGAGTGCAGCAGCTGCTCTTATATAGTCAGGTTTGTTCCCAACACTTGTGGGTTTTGTGTGACGTCATATAAGATATTCATTGAACTATGAATCTTGTTATACATGTGGGACTAAGTAGTAATGGCAACTTTGCATTGCTGTACACCCATACTCACACACCCACACATCCACCCAACACATACACCCACTTCACCCCCCCACACACGCACACACACACACACACACACACACACACACACACACACACACACACACACACACACACACACACACACACACACACACACACACCACATACCTCCCTAGTCTTGTAATACGTCAGTTCGTTCTTGCAAAGTACAAACCACCTCATCTTCCAGTTCTGTGTAAGAAACATGTGACAATCAACCAATCACATGCATGAAATCATAATAAGTGACAACTAATCACACTTCAAATCAGGTAGGTCATGTGACCATCAACCAATCACAATTATCACATCACATCACATGCTATGAATTTCACATGACCAGAAATCACTACATACACATGTAAATATGTTACAAATATTTATAGGACATACAGTCACAGGTAGAACATGTTCTTTTTTAACTACATTGCTGTGTTGAAAGTGCTACAGTGCTGAACCTTTGTTAAAGGTGGGACTCACACATGCTTAAGTCACATAGTGAACTAGAAGTCTTCAGTGAAGACATACCCCGCGCTGTTTTATGATATAAAGAGTGTAACTGTGGCTAGTTGGGTCTAAATTGGCGCTTAGCTGCCTGGATCTTGGCAACTCTTGTTCTCCTTGTGTCTGCTTCCTGGATTGAATCAGCTTGCCTTTTAGCTAATTGGGCCTCAGATTCTTTCTTTCTCCTTGCCTTTGCTTTCTGGGTTGACTCAGCTTGCCGTTTCCGGGTAGCATTACGGAAATTTTGCGTGTGTGTGTATGCCCGGACTCCACTGTATCAAAATTATGGACACGACAAGTCCGCGAATACCCGGACTCTACGGTATTGACCATATTAAAATGGCGGATGATCACGACGTTAAATAGGAAACTGCTGGAAAAGCAGAGGGTATAGAACCGCCTTGCTTCCTATGAGGTACACATAGGTCACTATTTTTACAATGTCAATGCTACTGTCAGGTTTGGAAATCATTTAACCCTGCCTACATTCAGATTTTAAAAATTTTCACTGGACTGACAAACTGACAAACAAACAAACAGACGGACAAAATCAATTGCTTAACCCCTTCGCACATGCGCGCACAGGGTAAATATCACTAAAGGCAATCATTGAAGAATTAAAACAGCTTTCTGAGTGTGAAGTTCCCACGGTAACAAACCAACGGCAACAAACGAGTGATATTTTTTCTGGTATAGCTTGGTACTATGGTGATAATGATTTATCATACGAACCTTCGATTCCATTGCACGTTCATACGCAGCACACCTGACTTGTAGTTAAAAATACAGCTTTTTATAAACTGCGTGCAGCTGCAAGGCTTCCCCATTGACTCCCATACATTAGCGTGAGTTAGAGGTATGACAAGACTTAAAAAACATTAAAAATGTAAAAAGATGTAGGGATGGCATGCCAAAAGTAGGCAAACAAGATAGGGATAATGCATGAAAGCAAAGGTCAACATATTGGCAAAGCGCCATCCCTACATCTTTTTCACACTACAGTTAGACAGTACATGGGGGTCTTCCTAAAACGTACCACAAGTTCACAACCTTCACTGGCAGTTCATGGCCGTAGCCTTGTTCTCAGGCCACTTCCTCCTCCCACGTGGTCTGGGAAGGAGGCTAGTATGACCTTGGTAGCATTATGTTATACGGAACCTCTTCAACAACTTAAGCAGTTAGTTGGAGAAGACTGCAGACTAGCCTTGTCTCCAGGCCTGTTCGACCTGGGAACGAGGCTAACTGCAGACTTGTGATAGTGTCTTTAAAGTATATGGCATGGTTCTAGCCTCGTCCCCAGGCCCTTTTCTTCTCCCACATGCCGGCTCATAACGAGGCTAATATGATCTAGCAGCATTGCATCAGCTATAGTGTGAAAAAGATGTAGGGATGGGGCTTTGCCAATATGTTGACCTTTGCTTTCATGCATTATCCCTATCTTGTTTGCCTACTTTTTGGCATGCCATCCCTACGTCTTTTTACATTTTTAATGTTTTTTAAGTCTTGTTTCTGTACTTTTTTGATGTTATTCTCAGTTACAGTTAGACCAAGTGTAACCGCAACACCAGAACTTTTGAAACGGCGTTGACAGTTTAGTAGTGGTTCCAGGTATGTAATAATTATGTGTAATACCGGTATAGCAGCTAGAACCTGATGAAGGGCCAACCACTCTCCCTACCAAACTTTGTGAAACAAATTTCATGATTCAGTTGTCATGACGACTGACCAGCTGCAGCACAGAAAACTATCATACTGACAACTGACCATCCTAGCTTTACAGTTCACTAAAGCTGTGAGTAGGCTATTTTAGTGTATAGCTACAAGTAGGTAGCGCCTTACCTACGTGGTGTTCATAAGCCTTGCCCAATGCCGCGGGGGGAACCCGGGAAAGACCGTGCCAGCCACGCGTACTGTCTGCTGGCCATTTCGCTTGTGTACTAGTCTCGCTTCCAGACCAATGACCGTGGTCTTTGGTCTGGGAACGAGACTTCGTTTGCGCATGCATACAAAATTAGAAAATGGCGTCCTAAGCAACGGACAGCAGCCTCAGAGTGTTGTGAATGGCTTTTGTTGACCAGGGTGAATTTGAAGCTATGAAGTTGCTGAGTGGTTGGGAAGCTGCACGCTGTGATGAGCATCCGTTTCGTGCTAAAATCAAGGTGAGTGCTTGAACCGTTTTCGAGTTAACATCGTTTGACAAGTGGTCTGAACAAAGAAAGAAGAAAGAAGAAAGAAAGAAAGAATAAGAAAAATGGCACTTTTGCTACCGCACACTTTTGTGTTTAGCTGTCTTCCGCGTAGCTTTTGGCCACTTGTATGAGTCTTGCTGATCACAAAGCCACTCAAAGAGGAAGCCTGGGCGCTTAAATAAGCTTTTAGCGTGTTTGTGGTGAAGTTATACGGCTTTTGCTTAAGTATTGCATATATTGCGCGTCGGCACCATCCCTACATAGAGAGTCTACCGACTCTCTGATAATAGATCTGAATCAGTTCTGTACAGGTACATAGTTTACAAAGCCCCATTCCTCCATCTTTTTTATTCTGTGGTGTGAAAACGATGTAGGGATGGATGAGACTTTGTATACTACCTTCACATTTTGAACTATGCATGACAAGCCAGGCAGTGTGTTCAGAGCCAATGGAGGTCAGCAGGAGGCTAGACTTAATCCCTAGACTTGCATAACCTGTATGCTGTAACATGGTAATAATCTTAGTTAGCCAAACCATGCTGCTTTCTATTAAGTCCAAAACTTTTGGCTGTCTATTACAGGTGGTAGTATATAGACTCCAGAGGGTCTTCCAAAAATTGTGCTAAGAATACATATTGCAAGTCTAATTAAACTTTACTGCGAACTCACATACAAACCAGCCGTTCTTATAAACCCTGGCCTGTTCCTAACACTTGTGGGTTTTGTGTGACGTCACGTAATAGATATTCATTGTGCTATGAATACAGTTAGCCAGGATAATTAGGTTTCACTGCTTGTGAGGAGTGTGTGTATACATGTGTGTGTGTGTGTGTGTGTTTCTGCATGCTATGGACATATTACCATCTATTCGTGACAGATAATTTTGACACTAAATGCTACATTTTCCGTAGATTTATTAATGCGGCGGGCATATGGTGTTCACTTGATCGTGTGCATCTAGCAGCCAATTTAAACGGAACTGTGAACTCCTGTGGAATCGGTTGATAAGAAAAGGGACTACATACCGGTAAAACAATCACAAGAGGTAACCTGGCATTCCATTGTACTTCTGTCTTCTTTTTCTGCTGACGCTCTTCACTGGTAAACAGCACAAGACTGTTTTCCAAAGGTGCCAAGGTAAGTGCTATTCGGACTAGTTATAGGTAGGCACATCGACCATGTGACTTCGAAGACATCATTAGCACCCATTTCTGACGATGGTCACCGGGCTAGCACTAGGGCTGTATGTGTTGTACGACTCGTTTCCACACCTGACACCAGGACTGAGAGGCTGCGCTTACTACTGACAGCATCTAACAGTCGTTACTGTATCGCTCATACGTACCTTGTCCAGCTGTCGTTGATGTCGGCGGGCTTTCCAAAGAAATAAATGCCACCCTTGAATAGTAGCCACACAGAAATGTGCAGAAAAAAATAGCAGCCACGGCGTCCGATCGAAGAAATACGGTCTCAGAACATTTCAGTCATCTGAACATCCTCTGATCCCAATGTGTTCGGATAAGTGACTCCGACTGTATTTTTATATAGCAGCTGCGGCGTCTGATCGAAGAAATACGGTCTCAGAACATTTCAGTCATCTGAACATCCTCTGATCCCAATGTGTTTGGATAAGTGACTCCGACTGTATTTTTATATAGCAGCTGCGGCGTCTGATCGAAGAAATACGGTCTCAGAACATTTCAGTCATCTGAACATCCTCTGATCCCAATGTGTTCGGATAAGTGACTCCGACTGTGTTTTTATATAGCCCACTGACTACTCCAGAGGAGCTGGGCTCAAAAAAATTCTTATTCAGTTGCATAGAAGTGATCAGCACGCTGCCAGCACATTGCTGCTAATTAGCTCTTGCACAAACTAGGGCTGCCACAATATATCGTATGTCGCTATGTCATGACAAAGTATGATATGACATAAACCAAGACTAAATCTGGCAGTCCTGGGTAGAAATCGAACATTATTCCGTTGTGTATATTTGACCGCATTGCCGTGTTCAAAGCGCTGTAGTGCAGTACTTTTGTTAAGGGCGGGGCTCATATGCGCTATGTAGACTTATCAGGTATTCATGCATCTTCGCTGCATGTATGAGCCCCGCCCTGGTTGAAAAAAGGTTACTTTGAACACTTTTTTGATTTTGTTGAAATAGTTTTGATCATGTTGAACTCAACAACATGCCAGCATACCTCGAACCTCAAAGAAGGTAATGTGTTTTCGAGAGGCAAGTTTCACAGGCCGGGTGTTGGTGAGGCTGTTGATGTCACATACACTGAACACAATCATCCACAAGATCAGGCATCAAATAAGGCAAAGAAGCTGGTGTCCTCCATGAGGAAGGGGACAATACAGCCTTAGTGATTATCTACATGCCATAGAATATCAAACAGGACTTTAGGTTAAAGTACATGCGTTTTATGTTCGTTTCTTCAACATGAATTGATCTCTGCCAAATTGATCTTGTGGCAAACTGATCTTGTGGCAAGTTGATGTAATGAGAATTGATTTGGTGGCAATTGGTCTCATGAGAATTGATCTCGTGACCAGGCCTCCCCAATTTTTGTTCTTCGGTTTGCATTCAGTATAATACACGGAAGCGGAAAAACGGTGAAAAATGGGAAGGCCTGGGCTCATTAATCACGTGAACGACGTCAGGTGGACGCAAGGTGGACATAGGGAGGAGGTGTCCAATTGCGAAATCAACGCACTGGATCATCCGTTCAAGCGTTCACTGCAATTCTGCACTTTTGACCTTAGCATGGTCGAAACTACTCCTTTTCACGGGTAAGAAACTCGCTTTTCAATTTTAGTCCACACATATTTAACTATCGGCCCCTCCTCCCTATGTCCACCTCGCATCCACCTGACGTCATTCACGTGACGAATGAGCCCAGGCCTTCCCCGTTTTTCGCCGTTCTTCCACTCTCGTGTATTATACTGAACGCAAACCGAAGAACAAAAAAACGGGGGAGGCCTGGGGATGAGGCTAAAACACACCATATCTTCATTTCTGTTTTGAGTTCTGACTCCAAAATCGAACCCAAGTGCACTTTCAGGCTTAATAAGCAGACTTGTGACCTTAACAACGCCCACTCATTAACGAGCATGCAATAGTCAGCACTCTCGTTGGCAAACATCCACTAGTATCCTCGTACCTAGGCCGCGTGGGAGGAGAAAGACGGCCTGGTATCGACTGCTTGCGCATGCACGAAAACCTGGGAATCTGTTTAACGTTCGGAAATTGTCGGTACGTAATACATCCGATATATTTCCATATCATCAAAAGATACAGCCGTTTGCCAGTGAAATTACCTTCAACTCCATGAATGTAGAGGATAATCGCCGTGAGTGTGCACTGTTTTGTTGTAGCTCTTTATTCAGCTTTGCACGTATACTACTTTCGAATATCTTGTACGTATATTATTGCACGTGGACAATCTACGTAAATATTACAATTTTACAGAAATATAGCGGAAACGGCCGTGCATGCGCAAGCAGTCAAGACCAGGCAGTCTTTCTCCTCCCAGAGTCTTTCTCCTCCCAGGCAGTCTTTCTCCTCCTACAACACTGAACTTCCGCTAAGGGTGGGACTCATACGTGGTATGTAAATGCATGAATATCTATACATCTAAGAAGCACATATGAGCCCCGCCCCTAGCAGAAGCTTAGCACTACAGTGGGTCAAACGCGGTGATGCGCCCAAATTATGCAACGGAATAATACTTGAGTTCTATCCAGGACTGCCACACATCAGTTCTACAAGAGCAGCCCTAAGGCTTTCAGACTGGTCTGTTACTGTTCTGATGTTATTGTAGAAATGATTCAGTTCCAAAACTATGTCCACAACAGAACATTTGGTGGCAATTAATTGGGTCAAAAATTTTTGGCTGTGTAGATAGATAATATAATCCGTTACCCAGGCAACATCTAAGAATGTTGCCCATATATCTCTTGCACAGTGATGTTGCCTAGGTAACAGGTTATTGGGGCGAGCCTGAGCGAGCCCCACACTAGCAGGACTGCATTGCGGAAGTGTGTTTACGTACGTACGTACGTACGTGTTTGCTTGCGGCCATATACCGTGAATTTTAAATGCGTGTTTAAATATTTCCCGAGAATTGAAATGCTGGGCTAGCTACTACACTGGCAGTGCAGCGTTGGCAACCGTAGCGGAGACGGCTAAGTTTAATCACGCACGGCACCTTACTTCTTGTTTGTCACAGCAGCTACGGACCGACCATCAATGGCAGGCTGCTCGCAGACCATACAAAATTATACACGCCGGGTTGAGATCGCTTCAGGTAAGGGTCGTGCATAAACGACACTCATAAACGCTAGCGATTCAGCTCATTTCAGAGTGAAGCTTAGTCTATTCATGTGCATGTTAGCTGCTTGCTCAGGCTCGCCCCCACAATGTTCTACATTTTCTAGTATAATAGTTAATGGTCCATCAACTACAAACTAGCAGACCTAGTAAATAAGGTCTTCCAAAAATTCTCTTAATCAAGAGGGATATATGAGTGACAAAACTACTGCCATTCTCCCCCCAGCTGCTCTTAAATACCCAGGCTTGTTCCTAACAGTTGTGGGTTTTGCGTGACGTCAGTGTAGAGTATTCATTGCACCATGAATATTGGCAGCCTGGCTAATTAAGCTTTTGCTGTGTGTGTGTGTGTGTGTGTGTGTGTGTGTGTGTGTGTGTGTGTGTGTGTGTGTGTGTGTGTGTGTGTGTGTGTGTGTGTGTGTGTGTGTGTGTGTGTGTGTGTGTGTGTTGTGTGTGTGTGTCATGGCATTGGAATTGAAATGTCAGAGTCGGAATGGTTCTGAAATTTCGTACTTAGAGAAGTGAATGTGAATTGTTAGGGCATTTGTGATTAGGAATGGAATGGAATCGATTTGGAATGAACCCAAGTGCACTTTCAGCTGCAATAAGCAGAGATGTGACTTTAACCACACCCACTTATTACAATAGTCAGCACCCTCGTCTAGCAAGGACCAAAACAGCCTTCCCTGTCAGAAATGAACCCCCTACAAGGTGAGAGTAGCGCTCTCTAAGCCCATTCATGCAGCCAGGGTGAAAATTGGCCCACCTGGTATCAACCATGGCCAACCAAGCCTAGCAGCTGCCCTGTGCACAGCACCCTGCAGGTGACCCCACCCACCTCCCCCTGTCCTACCTTCTCTGCTGACACATGCAAGCATCTTTCTGCACAGTGTGCATAGTGTAGCCCATTGTGCACACCGCATTAGCTACATGCCCTATGCAAAGCTGCCTTGTAATATCTCTTCCACAGAATAAAATCGAGGTGACCACTTTGCAGTGCACTTATGTTGCAACTTTAAACTGTGTACTCTGCGATTTCATTCATTGGTCATCTCACATGAAAAAGGTATTAGTGAAAGAAATTTCTTTTCGTGTTTTAGCGCCGTTGCTTCGCCGCAAAGTCGTAAGAAGGCATACAACACGGCAGAATCCAGGCCTTGCACACAAATAGCCATTGTCAGTGGATAGTAATTACCAATTACAAGTTCAATGAAAGGCACAGAAGTGCCAAACCCTCGGCGCAGCAGTGGATGTGATTGTACTTGTGTGTTGACTAGATTCGATCACTGTCTCGTGAACAACAGTATCATGACGTTTGTTCTCGAGTTGATATGGCACGCCTTTCGATATCAATTCATTCCTAACTGTCTGTCCTCGAATCTGTACATTGTGGTTATTTGACATCATTCAACCTACACTGTGCGCATACCTTTCTCAGACATAGACTTATTGCATTCCATTGCATGCACTATGGTATTACACTGTGGGCTTACGTTTCTGAACCTCTCGTAAAAGACAGTCACAAACGTCCAAGTTCGACGGAAGCGTGCTCTAAGTCATGTGATCACACATTACCACTACGTACGTGTTACGGAGAGGTATAGGGAAACATTGCACGTGAAGAAAATGGCTGACTTAGTCGCCGTAAGTCTATAAGTTAACGCTTCTAACTTTTGAACCAAGCAGTTTGAGAGAAAACGGCTTATGAATTTTACTGCATTTTCCGCGCTGTAGCCGCCGATACCTCTCCTTGAATGCCTAAAAGCGCGAGAAGGCAGAATAGAGAAAACGGACAGACAGACAGACACACAGGACAACTACAGTAACCCTCGCTGTGGATGCGCGCCGAGGGTTAATTACAAGTTCAATTACAATACTGGCAAACTCAGCACACTCAGCTGACCATGTGCTGTTCAATTGAGTGGTTGCCATGGTTGCAGACAAGCTGAAGAGACAGTGGTTATGAGAGCTTTGTTGATGGTAATAGAGACTAATAGCATAAGGCAAACCAATAGGCAGCTGCCCAGTTCATCTCACAACCACAATACACTGAAAACCCTCAGAACATCTGTGAGGGAATCACCTGCTTGCATAAAGAGTTCCTTAATGCAACTTGGAAGTGCATTTGTCAATCACATTGTGGGAAGCACAATCTGTGGTAGCCTCGTTTCCAGTAGCAGAGGAGGGGGAGGAGAAAGAGTGCCAGGTACACACTGCTTGTGCATGCACATATTATAGCAAAGGCCATGTGGAAGAATTAGGGGCATGTACCAATTGATGATCAATAGTTCACGTGAATAGCATAAATTGTCATAAAAAGTGCTTCAGTTTTTGTTCTTAGGACGCTATAAACATCACTGCTACATGCTCTGCCTAGTTTTATACTGTCGGATACAAAGAGAAATGTCTGGTACACAGTGGCAGGAATCGACTTACCGGAAATGGTGGATGACTGCATAAAGGTATGTTTCCTCGGTAAACGCACTCATTGGAGGCAACCAGGCAATAATTGATCTTTATCTCAAGGTACCAGAAGGCAGAACAGCGCAATATAAAACTCACTCTAACAGAACACCAACTGGCACGTCAACGCGGCGAGTTTACAATGTCACCAGTATACGTACGTACACATAGGAACACGTCGCCACGGAATTCCACAAACAGTGTAGAGTAAGTTAGTAATCATCAGACGACAGGTATATTCGGACACTCAAACGCGGAGGGAAAACTGCGTAAACATTCGGCGATACCACAAGACTGTAGCTGAGGTACGTGGTACCTGCATGGTGTACCAAAAATGACGCCCGCGCATTGTTTCCTGTTGGCGCTAGAAGCGATAAAATGGCCGTCCGAAAAACATCAATATTCGGAAAAGTGTATGTATTTTCAGACACTGTTGTTTGTGCCTTCTCTGAAGCTGCTTTTGGAGAGATTTTAGCATCGATACGATGCCCCAAGACCTCCCCAATTCGCAATATATTTTGGTAGCGGTAGCTGCTTTGAACACTCAGGGGCGCAGCTGAACATGGACCAGTCCGATTCAATTGATATTGGACGGTGAAATTTGTCATTTCTTGCTGTGTCGTCTCCAAACAAGTTGAAGTCTCCACCATATTAGCATCAGTAGAATCTACAGGCTCTTGGCTACATGCTGGTACTTGTCCGGAGTTTGTGCGTTGAGTAGTTCTCGAGATATAAATATATTTCATGTTTCTTTCCATAAACCACGCTGGTTGATTTATGTGCAGCATAAATAGGTGAGTTCAAACGATATCAGCACATACTATAAAGTTTGCAACTGCCCTTTCCCGATTTTTTGGGTGGGGCCACACACACACACACACACACACACACACACACAGTATCAAGTGGGGGATAAAAATAGACCCAGGCACATAAAAATGGGTCTTCCAAAAATTTTAAGTCAGTGTGTACAACACACTGGTGGCTAACGGAGACTCGATTCCCAATTCTTGAACGATCTTTATATACCCTGGCTCGTTCCTAACACTTGTGGGTTTGTGTGATTTCATGAGGTAGAATATTCATTGACAGTTTGAAATATTCATTGATAGTGTGGGGTCATGAATCTAGTTATTGGCAGAGGCTGAGGCAGAAGGTAGCATCGCTCACAGGCTCTCCTCTGCACCCCAACGAACAAGAAGGGAGGGAGAGCCTGGTATGGAGTCACACCAGTCCTGGTATCTAAGAATGATGACATCACAGCATTATTAATTGCTAATGTTGCGACAATTCACGTACACTGACATCAGCTGACATTAATGCTGCTTGAAGACAGTGAACTTTGTGAGATTTTGTCATGGTTCAAACAGCAATGACAACAGAAAGTTAACTGGTGTGTAGGTAAGACTTTGTCTATTTACTGTTAAGATATTCCATT
Organism: Agelas oroides; assembly: GCA_949130485.1. NCBI lineage: Eukaryota > Metazoa > Porifera > Demospongiae > Agelasida > Agelasidae > Agelas > Agelas oroides. Next base: position 4,577,809 of record OX422185.1, read on the forward strand.
ATGCACTGTCAATTGAGCAACTACGTGCGTGGGCACATAACTACCACTATTTCGAGTTCAGATAAGTGACTTCTTACGTCAAACAGCATGAGTTAGAGGTATCTCAGGTTGGGATAACATTGTCAAGTGATGACTTACTTGAAGTATGTGAGTCATCTGCTAGAACATCAATAACATCACTGAGGTTGATCGTTCTTAGTGGGGCCTTCTCCTGTGTGTGGTGAGTGTGAGTGTGTGTGTGTGTGTGTGTGTGTGTGTGTGTGTGTGTGTGTGTGTGTGTGGTGAGTGTGTGTGTGAGCATGTGACCTCACTGTGAGTAGAGGAAAATAACTACAACTGCAAGTAGCTTATTCTCTGCCAACACTGCACCTCATCCCCACCAACCACACACACACACACACACACACACACACACACACACACACACACACACACACACACACACACACACACACATACACACAACAGATGAACAGCTACTTGCTCCAATGCTCGGTACCTTTGCAATTATTACAGTCACAGCACGGGAGGTTATACTAATATAAAATTACAGTGGAGGTATGTACTGATGACAGCAAGAACGCCTTGGGTGTACACCTTAGCAAATACCATCAACACGGGGTACACAAAACTCCTTTTTACATTGACCCTGGAACAAACCAGCCAGCTATTGTGTAATAATTATGTAATCAGTATACAGAATTACGCAATACAAGGTACAGATGGTGTATGGAATGATTCACATGTGTCAACTATTGTGTAATAATTAAGTATACAGAATTACACAATACAATTAATAATATACATGATGGTGTATGGGATGACTCACATATGTCAAAACTGGCTGAACTCAAGAACAAAATTGTATGGCATTAATGTTCTCAGTGAAGGAACAACAGATCGAGCATTCTTAATTTTCTATGGGCAGTGGCCCATCACTTGTGCTTTGACCCGGTCAAGTGCTTGATGATACAAGGTGGGCAAATGCACTCCACAACTACAATGTTGTTTTGATGGAGGTGCACTACTGGACGTTGCTGTTGATGAGAACTTAAAGGACAGTTGAGTGAGGTTTGTGACGTTAGTGGGCTGAAAGGGTGGACGTTGTGTGTCGAGTGGGGGAGCACCAACACCGGCTGCCACATTGATGTTCATCATAAAATTTCTGCACACACAAAGTGTGAAGTTAAACATAATGGGGATATGGGAATGGGGCATTCATGGCAAAGTGAGTTACTATTTTGGGGGATGTGCTCAAAAAAATGCTGGTCGGGGGGAGTACCCTTTCCGGTCATCGCATGACCACAGGTTCGGTCCTTTGAACTCCAGACCTATAAATATCCTCTTGCACCAAGTTGTCTTCCAACAGACCTTTTTGCCTGAGGAGAATAACAACCAACCAACACAAGTGGCTTTGTGTCTGGCAAGTTAGCAGTTGTGACCTCAACCAACCAACAGTGTGTCGCTACAGCAAGGGGTCCACTACATGTGTGTACGCTTAGTCGCATCCCCAGACCCTTAATTGGTACAATACATGGGCACAGGAGAGGAGGGTCCAGTGGACGTAAGGACATAATCCCACAATAAGCTAGAATTGACACTAAAGCTAAGCCTGGGATTCGGTAAATTAAAGTGCATAAGTAGGTCTGCAAAGGTGTGGTGAGTAAAACTAAGCTATGTGATCATATCCTAACCTACACTGATGGTCTGGGAACCGGACTGGTGCACACTACTCACAGATTAGACCCGGATATCAGGTCTTCCAAAAATTTAACGTCTCAAATGCCCAAGTTTGAGCTCTCAAGCTGCCTTCGCACTTGGCTGCCCTTATATACCCTGGCTTGTTCCTAACAGTTGTGGGTTTTGCGTGACGTCAGTGTAGAGTATTCGTTGAGCTATGAATATTGGCAGTCTGGCTAATTAAGCTTTCGCTGTGTGTGCGTTTCCAGGTCACTTGAGAGGAGGAAAGTGGCCTATTGTCGGAATGAGACTAGATAAAACTACGCATGCGCAGTCCGATTGACCCGGCTTAGTTTACTTAGACAAGGTTTGTTTGCCATTTTAGGTGTAGAAAAGAAGGATTAGATATCGTTTGTGTATTAAACGCCACAGATTTATGTATGCATCGACAGACATCGTAAATTTGAATCTTGTTTCACAGATAGTTCAGTTAGTGCACATGTGCAAGCCATACCGTCTAAGTCTCATTCTGACAACGGACATGAAATTCGGTGTATCCGCTGCCTGTGCATGCACAGCTGTTTTTGTGACATTTCCATGAAATTGTAAGAATGACACATATTCCAACTATTGAAAGTTGCGTATGCTATTATGTGTAGCTGTAGTGAAACTACACTCTTACAGGCTACTAATCTCAAATAATACCACACACTAATACACAGAAGTTAATAATGATGAAATGCAGGGAAGCACTGGTCTCATTAGCTGTAAATGACATCGGGTGAACGCAGAACACAAGGTAAACATGATGGGGAGGGAGAACTGCGTGAAGCGTGAGGTGCAGGCTCAGTTATTAAACATGCTCCAGACCTGACAGTCTTAAAAACTCATTTGTGACCCGCTGAGCAAAAACCCGACACTTCCCACAAATATTGAATTTGAACTCGTCCGGTGTTTGTGCGTTGAGTAGTTCTCGAGATATTGCACGATATTGTTTGAACTCACCTATTTATGCTGCACATAAATCAACCAGCGTAGTTTATGGAAAGAAACATGAAATATATTTATATCTCGAGAACTACTCAACGCACAAACACCGGACAAGTACCAGCATGTAGCCAAGAGCCTGTAGATTCTACTGATGCTAATATGGTGGAGACTTCAACTTGTTTGGAGACGACACAGCAAGAAATGACAAATTTCACCGTCCGATTATTGATCGAATCGGACTGGTCCATGTTCAGCTGCGCCCCTGAATGTTCAAAGCAGCTACCACTACCAAAATATATTGCGAATTGGGAAGGTCTTGGGGTATCGCCGAATGTTTACGTAGTTTTCCCTCCGTGTTTGAGCGTCCGAATATACCTGTCGTCTGATAATTGCTAACATACTCTACATCGTTCCGTATATTCTTTACACTGTAATTTAACGCAATAGATGTGGGCCGCATGCGGAGTGTAAGATTTTTGTACAACTTGATGCTCTGGCAGCAAGCTAGGGTGAGCTTGAATGACGACAGTTATGAAAGATAGCCAGGAATGACAGCCGGGGTGTGCACACCCATTGTATGAGAGATAGCAGTTGTACTTCAGCGACGACATTCGGGATAGGCAGCTGCTGAGCGTATAGCACCTGTACAAGGGCTAACAGTCAGTATGTAGAAAGGCTCATGCAGCTTACCGAACGCAGTAGGCGGCAGAGATTTTGCTCTATAGCTGATGCGTGGCGACTTCCCTCTACTATTTCTCAAAGATGCCTCAAGTCTTGAATGACTACGTATGCATGCCAGACTGTGTTCTGACTTAACCTACAACTGCAACAACCAGAATAGCTGTGTGTTGGTAGGACAGATGGCTCTGTTGTGTGGTACTACCCAATGAAAAAGCTTTTCTCAGCAACCATGACAACTTTTCTAAGCTATTGAGCACTCTTGTAGACAGTAGAGTTACAAACCTCGTTTTAGCTACATGCCATGCATGAATTAATAATCTGTGTGCTGTGATATGATACTTCATTGGTAAAGCCTTAGCCACAATACAGTCAATGTTGTAGTGCTTTGCTTGCTCACACTCGCCCCACAATGTTCTACCTTCCCCAAGTACTAATATAAAACTAGTGTAAATGTAGAACATTGTGGGGCGAGCCTGAGCAAGCAACGGAGAGCAGTATCATTCGGCTTGCTAAGGTGGGGCAGTTATGGCAAAGTGAGTTACTATTTTGGGGAATGTGCTCAAAAAAATGCTGGTCAGGGGGAGTACCCTATCCAGTCATTGCATGACCACTGGTTTCGGTCCCTTTGAACTTCCGATCTATAATCTCTTGCACCAAGTTACTTTCCAACAGACCTTTTTGCCTGAGGAGAATATCAACCAACCAACACAAGTGGCTTTGTGTCTAGCAAGTTAGCAGTTGTGATCTCAACCAACAGTGTGTCACTACAGCACCCAGCAAGAGGTTTCACTACATGTGTGTACACTTAGTCTCGTTCCCAGACCCAAGCTTGGTACAATACACAGACATACAGGAGAGGAGAGTCAGGTACATAATCCCACCACAGGCTAGCATTGATTGGGGCGAGCCTGAGCGAGCCCCACACTAGTGGGACTGCATTGCGCAAGTGCGTGTGTATGTCTGTCTGTCTGTCGGTTTGCTTGCGGCCATATACCATAAATTTTAAATTAACACATTAAGTATTTTACAAAGCTTTGAACGTCCTCGTGTACTCAGTAGGTGAAGGAGTGCAGCGTCTGCGACCTGAAGCAAAGACAACTGAAGTTGAAGCACGCATGACAACTTGATCGTGTGTTTGTACAGCTACGGACCTTCAACAGCAGGCTGCTCACAGCGATGTAAATAATTTATGGATGATAGTTGAAGTCCCTTCGGGTAAAGTCCGTGCATAAACGGCACTCATACACGCTGGAGACTCAGCTAATGATTTGAGCATGAAACTTAGTCCATGCATGTGTAGCTACAGTAGCTGCCTTGGCTGGAGAAATGACTGGCATATGCATCAAACATTTATCTCGGCCCCTGGCACTGTTATGCATATTTATGATTGTGTATATATGCATAGCACGTCATTTTCATTTTAAAAACCACCTTTAAAACCCCCTGTGAATGGTGAATGGATGTGCATGTAGGAGGATGCTTGACTTGATGTGTTACATCAGTGATGTAACACTGTTATGTTCCTGTATCAGCTTGCTCAGGCTCGCTCCCACAATGTTCTACATTTTCTAGTATTGAAGTTAGCTAAGCCTGCCCGCTGAGCTTCAGTAAACTGGAGTGTGCAAATAGGTCCGCAAAGGCGTGATGAGTAAAGCTAATTACTGTAGTCAGGTGACCAGTACGTCCAAACGCCCAGCCAGGCCACTTTCTGCAGCGCCTGTACCATACGGATGGCCTGGGAACCAAACCAGTACCTACTACTCCACAGTTCAGACTAGCCTCATTCCCAGGCCGTTCCGGCTCCAGTTTTGATCGCTTGCAGTATAAAAACGGAGGGGAAGGCCTGGGAGAAAGAGTCACGTGCCTGACGTCAGGTAGACGTGAGGGGGGCGGTGCCCGATCGTTGTAACTCACAAACTTTGCGTTGATCAGCCTCGAGTCTACCAAACAACGAGCTGTATTGACGTTGTATTTCGAATGTTACAGTCTCAAGTTCTTGGACAAGATATTACAGGAAGGACCTCGAGATTCTTCGTCAGGCACCGCCCCCCCCTCACGTCTACCCGACATCACGCACGTGACTCTTTCTCCCAGGCCTTCCCTCCGTTTTTATACTGCAAGCGATCAAAACTGGAGCCGGGAACGAGGCTAAGTTCAGACCCGGATAAACCGAGGTCTTCCAAAAATTTGACGTCTTGAATAGACGTCCTCTATCCGAGCTCAAATAGCCCTCTCATGACAATCGCTAAAGCGATCGGCTGCCCTTATATACTCTGGCTTGTACCTAACAGTTATGGGTTTTGCGGGACGTGTAGAGTATTCATTGAACTATGAATATTGATAGCCTGGCTAATTAACTTTTGCTATCCACTGCCTGTGCATGCACAGCTGTTCTTGCAAACAGAACTACGGCATGTACAGAGAGAATTACACTCAGATAAATAGCCCAGCATCTAAAAGGAGCTCAAAATACTTGTACTTCCATAATTTTCTGGGCAGTGTAGGAGTAGCCCTTTCTGAATGCCTGGGAACAATACTAGGAATAGGCAGAGATAGTAGAGTAGTAGGACGAACGCAGAACACAAGGTAAACATGATGGGGAGAACTGGTCTCATTATCGTGTGAATGACATCAGGTGAACGCAGAACACAAGGTAAACAAGATGGGGAGAACTGGTCTCATTATCGTGTGAACGACATCAGGTGAACGCAGAACACAAGGTAAACAAGATGGGGAGAACTGGTCTCATTATCGTGTGAATGACATCAGGTGAACGCAGAACACAAGGTAAACAAGATGGGGAGAACTGGTCTCATTATCACGTGAATGACATCAGGTGAACGCAGAACACAAGGTAAACAAGATGGGGAGAACTGGTCTCATTATCACGTGAATGACATCAGGTGAACGCAGAACACAAGGTAAACAAGATGGGGAGAACTGGTCTCATTATCGTGTGAATGACATCAGGTGAACGCAGAACACAAGGTAAACAAGATGGGGAGAACTGGTCTCATTATCGTGTGAATGACATCAGGTGAACGCAGAACACAAGGTAAACATGATGGGGAGAGAGGACAAGCGTGAAGCGTGAGGTACAGGCTCAGTTATTAAACATGTTCCAGACCTGACAGTCAGACCGTAACCTGGTCAAAGTCATCGGGAAAGAAAGATGGAGAAGCATGACTCAGTAAGTATGACATTGTACTAAACTCAGAGCTACCAGTCAACCCGAGTAGTCCCAACCACACAAATGTCTGCAATCTGGGAATTCAAACAGCTGCTAGTAATTCTTAACCTGCTAGAGATAGGTGATACAGCAACAGGTAGATAATAGTGATGTGATTAACAAGGCGTGTCAAACTTGGTGATGCGCTCGAAATACGCGACGGAATAATATTCGATTTCTATTCGGGACTGCCACATATGTGCTGAGTAAATGACTACCTCAGAATGTTGCTATACACAGCAAAATTTTAACGGATCTGATTCAGTTCTGTACACTGGAACGCAACAGAACACTTGGGCAAAGGGACTAATGCAGAACTGTAAACCATATCTGGATCAGCTCTGCAGCTCTGTATCAGTTCTGTAGTTCTGTATCAGTTCTACTAAGGCTTGCTTTTCAGACTGGTCTGATACAGATGTGTGCATACTGTTCCAATGCTACTGCGGTCCTGCTTCAGTTCCAAATATATGTCTCACAAATATGTTTGCAACAGAACATCTCTGAATTGATTTAGCTGCGTAGATAATAGTTACTGCTCATGTACAAACTATAGTCGACCTAGTAAACAACAAGATTTCCTTTTGTGTGTCGGAATAAGTTACAGTTCTAGCACAGTGCCAGGGCAGTAAACAGACCAAGTCCGAGGACGAGGTATATTTACTACTGCCATAAATCCCTGGCCATAACTATTATATATTCCATCTGATTGGTCCTTTGTTGTTATTACTGTAAACACATCTGTACATGTAAAAGTGTTTACAGTAACTTTAACATTATTTACACACAACTGTGCATAAAATCCATACTTTAGTGTAGCAATGTAGTGATCTGTAAACTAAAAATACATCATAATTGCCCTCAGGGAGGGAGAATAACAAACGCCACCTCTTGTATACGTAATAGTTATATCCCTCCCTGGGGGGTGGTCGTTTTACACATTTGTGTCGGGCATAGCCCGACACCAATGTGCAAGACCACCCCAGGGAGGGATATAACTATTATATAACCTGTTACCTAGGCAACATCTCTGTAGAAGAGAGATATGAGTAACATTCTTATATGTTGCCTTGGTAACAGGTTACATGCAAAACTATACTAGGTGGGATACAAAAAGGAGCAACTACTTTGAAACCTACCCTGTTCTTAAATATTGTCACTCACACAACACACTTGTATGGCTTTAGTGAACTTCAGTTGAGCTTTAGCTGCTGCTCATTATGTGCTCACTGACTAATTGGGAATTTAAACGGGCAAGAATTACCTATGTAACACACACACACACACACACACACACACACACATTCAAGGGGTTGTAAGTGTAAACCCACATAAAAATGGGCCTTCCAAAAATTCTAACTTCGCACTAGCTAGAGTAGTCTCGTTCCCAGACCCTCCTCCAAAGAGGAAAGGAGGGTCTGGCGAATATAGTACAACATCACACTATGGGCTAGCTGTGGACCATACCGCAATGTGTACATAGTGATGCATTAATTAAGTGGGCATGGGTGTCAAGTAAGTGTTTACAGCCGCACCTACATCACGTGTACTATTGACTATGGCTACTGCGGCCGGTGGTCTCAAGAAGAACACAGAACCTTGCCATTTATGCAGGCGTGCTATACACGACAGCAGGAACCGGAGAACGCTGGGCTCCAGAACGTCTGAGTGCACTACTACTGCTATAGACGGTGTGTGTTCTGAGCTCGGACGATGCAGAAACGACTTCGAGCTGCGGTCAGTGTGCAAGCCATGTTTCCAGGACCTTGAGGGTTTGGGCAAGGCAGAGGCGAAGGTTGCGCTACTAAGGGCACGTTTTCTTGGTTTTCTGCGGCCGAGAGCATCAATCGGCTTATCTCCAAGTCCTGCTAAGCGGACGGCTAGCGGCTCCCCCATCGGGGTTACACCGACCCGTCCTGGCCGCAAGCCAGCAAAGCGCATAGCCAGCGATTCTCCCATCGCAACAGGCGGTACCCCGAGTGCTCGGTCTCCAGCGCGCAAGAAGCCCTTGCTGATCCAACAGAAAGATTTTCCACTGCCAGTTGGCAACGACACGAATACATCCTGTCCTCTCAAAAATTCTCTCGCTGCTTCCAGCTGCTCGTCTCGAACATCCGGATAACCGAGTCGTCCAAAAGCCTCTCTCACTGCAGACTCAATCTCCGACACACTCCACTCTCTGCTCGCCATTTTTTTTCGGCCGTTGACACAACACGTGCGATAATTAAGAGGGTGTTATCATAGATAATAGAGTCGACTCTATTATCTATGGTGTTATATAAACGGTAGGTGTCTGACCAATCAAATCGCTCCGCCGAAATTCCGCGGAGGTACAACAATCTTGTACTATATTCACCAGACCCCCCTTTCCTCTTGGAGTGTTGAAGGGGGGTCTGGGGACGAGACTATAGCTAGAGATACTCACTCTGGTCCAGGACTAGGTTCCAACTCTTTTTACAGCCTTTATAAACCCTGGCTTGTTCCTAACACTTGTGGGTTTGTGTGACGTCATGAGACAGAATATTCATTGACAGTTTAAAATATTCATTGTTAGTGAGGATTATGAATGTAGTTATCAGTCAGGCTCTCCTATGCAATGAAGAAATAAGGGGAGGGAGAGCCTGGTAGAATTCACATGTAATACTGACATCAGCTGAAGACAGTGAGCTTTGACTGCTTCTGTGAGATTTTGCCATGGCAACAGAGAAAGTTTACTGGTGTGCAGATAAGACTTTGTCTGTTGACTGTGTTCCATTATGAAAAACTTATTTAACAAGGTTGTGAAGAAAGAATTTGTCAGTTAGCATAGCACTCTGGTATACAAAATCTTAGTGTTGTCTCAACTTGGCTACACAACAGAAACTAGCCACAATAGCTTCTGACTCAAAGATACTTCTCAGCTACTGTGTTGTCTTCACATGAGTGACACTTCAGGTTACATGATGATACCTTAGCATTGGATCTTGTGAATCCCTATGAGGCTCTCTCTCTCCTAATTTTTTATCAGGGTGCACGTGGGGGGGTTAGTCAGGCAGCTGGGTCCAGTCAAGGAATAAGGCTAGGTATGCATAGGGGTACACACACACACACTCACAGCAAAAGGGATGTAATTATAGACCCACATAAAAACGGGCCTTCCAAAAATTATAACAAAGTTTTCACAAGCACTTTCCTGGGACCTATATTGATGCAACCTTTATATACCCTGGCGTGTTCCTAACACTTGTGGGTTTTGTGTGACGTCATGAGGTAGAATATTCATTGACAGTTTGAAATATTCATTGTCAGTGTGGATCATGAATCTAGTTATCAGTCAGACTGAGGCAGATAGTACACAGGCTCATCAAATCAGCAATCGAAAACTGGTGCTGGAGAAGGCCTGGGAACATATAGTTTCCCCAACAGGAAGTGTGTTTCAGAAACAAAGGGTAGGGTATAGGGTCGGGCAGGGATTTACTTCCGGTTTGTTTCAGAAACATTGCGTGGGAGGCTATAGGTCGCGGTACACTTAGTTCTCCAACTTAGTTGCTAAAATGAGGCTACTCCTCTACACCCAATGAACAATAAGGGGAGGGAGAGCCTGGTAGGGGTCCACACATTGTGTCACAGCATGATGACATCACAGCATTAATTGCTAATGTTGCGACAATTCACGTATGCTGACATAGGCTAAAATAATATTACTTGAAGACAGTGTGCTTCTGTGAGATTTAGCTATGGTTCAAACAGCAATGATGACAAAGAAAGTTACCTGGTGTGTAGGTAAGACTCTGTCTATTTACTGTTACGATGTTCCATTATGAAAAACTTATTACAGTAAGGCCATAATTATAAATATCATTATTTCACCTACACAACAATTCTTTAATAATGTCACATGACAGTTTTTCCCTCAAGCATATGTATTTTATAACAGTGCCAGGGGCCGAGATAAATGTTTGATGCATATGCCAGTCGTTTCTCCAGCCAGGGGAGCTACTGTAGCTACACATGCATGAACTAAGCTTCATGCTCGAATCATGAGCTGAGTATCCAGCGTATATGAGTGCTGTTTAAGCACGGATTTCACCCAAAGCAACTTGAACCATCGTCCTTAATTTACACCATTGTGAGCAGCCTGCTGTTGAAGGTCCGTAGCTGTACAAACCACAATTAAGTTGCTATGTGTGGTTCAACTAAGTGTAATAATTATGTATCAGTATACAGAATTACAAAATACAACTAGAAGTTTTCAGTGAAGACATACCCCAGGCTATTTTATGACATAATTATGGACAAAGTGACCCCAAGGTGTTATTTAACACCAACGGGAAGATGCTGTCTGCTACCACCTCTAAATAGGCAACTGTCATATGGGTTGAGCTTGATCATCTTCAGGACTGTTGGCTTCAGAAGTCAGTTGGTAGTCGTTGGTGACACCCGAAGTGGGATCGTGGACAATCTTCTCCAAAGCCTGGTAATGAAACTGGCCAATAGACCTTTCCCATTAAGATGCAATGGAATACAGTTATACGTGACATCATGCCTGGGATACCTCAGAAGGCTTGCTGTGGCGAATTTTCCATTGTTATTATATGGGAACATGGCCTACGTTCAGACAGCTGCTGCTTCGTGTACAGGGGAAATACCAAGCTGCCTTGACACCAATCCAGAGTTCCAGCATCGGCCTTTTCACCCATAGATCGAATTCTGTCCGACTTTGTTTGACACTGGACAGAGCGGTTGGCTACTACCAGGTACAGGAGGGATTACTATCGGTGAGCTGTAGAGCTAGTTAAAACGTCTAAAATGTACATTTATAACTAGTCACTACCTGACTTAGCTTCAAGTATGTACATGTAGTTTACTAGATAGCTTTTTCTCGAGTACATAGCTTACTCGCACACTTTCGCGAGTGTCAGGAAGTACAAAGCTATGCTACGTAGGGCAACACTGGACGAGAGACACTTTGGGTTGGTGCACACCACTGCAAGTTACACTCGGCCAGAACTTACGACGTTAGTAGACACTTAGTAGCCACCACAAACCGTTGGGTACACACAAGACACGTTCATCTACCAGCTCCATGGCGGTGTCAAAAAAAGTCGCACAGAGTTCAAACTAGCACTGTTGAAAAGGCGATGCTGGAACTCTAGGTCAGCATCTAGGCAGCTTGGGCTTCCCCTGTATGCAAAGGCAGCAGCCGTCCCGTATATAGCAATGGAGAATACGCCCCAACAAGCCTTCCAAGGCACCCCAGACATGACGTCACATATTCCGCACATATTTTGATGTTAGTGGGAAAGATCTATTAGACCAATGTAGACAATCCCAATGGGGGTGTGGTATGATGAGCGAAATGGTGTTCTAGTAGTGTCTGCTTCCCTTATCAAGCTGGAAAGATTCAGGTTCAGATATGGGCCATCTTTGGTTTGTGGTACAAATACGTCGCAGCATGAGTACATTGCAATCAGCAGTATAACATACTTGAGCTAGAAGAAAAAAGCTCAGATTCCACGGGAAATATGAAGCGTACAATTTTGAAAAAATGGCTTCAAAGGCTGCGGGTTAGTGTGTGATCATGTGCCACAGAAAATCACAAGCAGCTGCTGGCATGAAGTGAAGTACTTACATCATCAGCGACAGCAGGTGACGACCCACATACATGTAAGTTTGTACAAGGAAAGATGAAGTCAAGGTTTGTAGGCATGTGCAGGTTTTCGAAGAGGTGTCACTTTTGGTACGTGTACCTGATGGATAAGGCCAGCCACCTGACTGCATTTTGTGCATGAGATAGTAGTCCCCATCTCCTGGTCACCCCAGCGCAGCTGGTGAGGCCTGGTATTGGCCAACACACGTCCTGTGCAGTGGGTGACTTTAAATAACATCTCACTATGCCATTCTTAAGGGAAATGAGTATAACTCTTAACCCTTTAACACTGATAGTGCACTTTTGGTAACAATTTAATAGCGATAACTTCTACTGCTTCTACTCTAGGTGGTAGGTAAGTATTCCCACATCCTATAACTACGGTGGTAAAGGCGGGCAATGTTGCTAATCAGCACGGCGGGTAGCTCTTCAGGCAGCGAGTTCACCATTGCTGGCCATCCGAATGGTATGGCTTATGCTACCTTCGTTCTAAGCTTACCTGAAATAGTGCTTCAGTCAGGAGTCTCTGTTGGTCCCCTCTTTCCGTCAACCAAGTAAAAATCAACAAACTTTTATATCCTTTGAGAGAATGAGCGCTTTTGTACAGCTGTTCGAATGGTGTCCTCGCACGTGGCTAGGTCAGTAATTGGCTCCACCTCGTTCATCCCCACCCTTTCCTGTTTAGATCACTGCACGTTCAGGATTGCTGATAACTATGAGAGAAGTCCCCCAAGTTTTAGTTGACCACGGAAAGCGTTTAGTGCAGTGTATCACCATATACTAGGAAGCTGGTGGGAAACGTTGAATGAGAATTTTATTTTCGGTATTAAATCGTTAAGATACACAAAATAAAATTGTTATTATTTTAATGAATTGGAAGATCTGATTTAGTTCTGTACACTGGAACACAAAACACTTGGGCAATGGGAGATACAGAGCTATAAACAAGATCTGTATCACTTCTGCAAGAGCAGCCCTAAGACATGCTGTTCATACTGTTCTGATATATTGTAGTTCAGAAAATATGTCCACAACAGAATGTTTGGGTAATGAAATTGCATTGGGTGAGAAAATCTCAGGCTACGAAGATAGCCTCTTTCCCAGGCCTCCCTCATTTTGTGTTCAGTATAATACACCTCTTCTGTTTATTATACTGAACGCAAACCGAAGAAAACAAAACAGGGGAGGCCTGGGAACAAGCCTTGGGAATGAGGATACAACAAACAACCGACTTCTTTTTGCAGAGTATAGGTATGCTGAGACCAGATTCAGTGGTAGAGACAGTATACTCTCTCTTCATATCACCATAATAAGTAGACCTCATAAATAACAAGGTCTTCCAAAAAATGTTCTGTAAGTCTTCCTTGGAATCTGTGATGGTCAATCACTCCACAACCCCACCAAGACCCACGCTTGTTCCTAACACTTGTGGGTTTTGTGTGCCGGCATGCAGTAAAATATTCATTGACAATACAAGATATTCATTGAGCTATGAATCTAGTTGGCCAGGATAACTGTGTATTTACCGTTCGTATGGCCCACTGACTATGGCCTCGTCCCCAGGCCCCACCCAAAAATTGGGAAAGGGGCCTGGTGTTACTTGCAAAAATTCCCGTATGTGCTGTGTCAGCAGTTTTCGTTTGGAGTAGAGGAATCACGTTCATCCATTAGTAATTACTAAATTCTTGACACGTGAAAGTAGTAGACTCATTCCAAGACCATTTGAAAATGGGAACGAGGCAAGCAGACTTTTCATAAACCTCGGATTTCGGAAACTTAGAGCGTAGTAACGCTTGCTAGGCTAGTACTCTTGCCTCACAAGATTCGCCTATAGTGAGCAAGATCTGTTCATCTACTCTCGTCAACAGTAGCTGGCTACCACGTGATCACGTAAGGCATGGATCACGTAAGGCATGTAATTGTTGCATAACATGCTGACTCAGCACATACAGGAAAGTTTGCAAGTGACACCAGGCCCCTTTCCCAATTTTTGGGTGGGGCCTGGGGACGAGGCTACACTGACTACTCCAAAGAGTACAATGATTTTGAAATGCAGTGAATATTGACTTGTGACTCAATAGCCACTACTGCACTGCTGCTTTTATACCTCAGTTCTGTACAAACCAATTGTGGGTTTGGGACAATATTCATGAGCACGATGAATACCCTTATCAGAGTGCGAATTAACACGACACAGTATACAGTAATTCAAGGTTATGGTATACTTCCAGTAGGCTCCTCCAAAGCAGAGGAGGTCTGACACGGTTGAACTTCACTAATTAAAGTGGCTGAGGTCACACCAATTGATTTTTCGTATCTCAACAGACTAGCTCTCTCGACTTTGATTGCGGTGGGCCCCAGTTTTCAAATCAAGATTCAAGGCTAAGGCCAGTCACAGAAAAAGCTAAAAAGCTTTCTACCTTGCAATATCCAAGATCAATTAGTGATGACCTCAGTTGTTTTAATTGGCAAAGGCCAACCATGTCCGACCTCCTCTGCCTCAAGAATAAGGAGGCGCTTGTAATTCAGGGGCTTCCGGTATATTTCTGGTAGGCAGGGCAACGCCAACACATACGTTGAGCAAGATGAGGCTGTATTTTCAGAGCTCTCTTTTGCTGCAATTGGCAAGAAAGCCTAATACTATGAGAGACAGTGTTAATATAAATTCTGCATCCATTGGCAATACCAGACAAATTTTAGAAAGCAATCAATGAGCGTCCACATTATCAAGTACAGCTCAGGTACTGGTGGGACTGCGAAGCCTGTCCGCTTTACAGAATATCAAGGTGTTTGTAAACAAGGGCTTATATAGGTAAATTTTTGGGACTATGCCTGTTCAATTGGATAATCGCAACATCCGCAAATCAGGGGCCTGGAAGAGGAGGTCCACTGTATAAATCTCAAAAATATGCCCATGGACAATGAACAGCTCATCAAAGAGGGGAGTGGTGTATTTTTGAGAGTTGTAATAAAAAATACGTCCACCCTATGTGAGCTCACACACAGTTAGTCTCGCCCTGTTTATGTATGCATGCAGTGTCTCTTCAATGTCCATGCATGCACTTGCTTATGCAGTTACAGTCCTCTTGTACAGAGTTGCTTCGTTGGTGTTTTTCGCTTAACATATTTGCAAGTACTGCGGCATAAATAGGTGGGCATACTTTCAAGAGAGAGAGAAAAGCACATGTGGCAGTCCCGAATAGAAATCGAATATTATTCCGTCGCGTATTTCGAGCACATCACCTACTTTGATGCTCTATAACGCTGAGCTTCCGCTAAGGGGGGGACTCATACGCGCTTCATAGACGCATCAGATATTCGTGTTTACACGTCGCATATGAGCCCCGCCCTTTAGGTGGGCATACTTTCAAGAGAGAGAGAGAGAGAGAGAGAAAAGCACATGCAACACTTCATTCAAAAAAGGGAGTGGGCTTATTTTTGAGGCTGGGCCTATTTTCAAGAGATTAGGGTACAGCTATACAGAGCACTAAGGGTACACATCTTTTAAAGTAACGTTGCCCTTTGAAACCATTTCTGTTACCACGGCACATCTGCACCACAAATGCAGCTCCAGAATGTGTACACTAAGCTCCAAAAGACCAAAGCAAATCTCCAGTTAGTCTCGTCCCCAGACAAAACTTTTCACACGTACCCTGCAACTTCATCGAAAAATACCGTATTTCTTCAATCGGACACCACAGCTACTACGTACATACGTGTTACAGAGAGGTACTAGGTATACGGAACATTGCACGTGAAGAAAATGGCTGACTTAGTCGTGGAAAGTTTATAATGCTTTAACTTTTGAACTAAGCGGTTTTAGAGAAAAAGGCTTTTTAGTTTTACTGCATTTTCCGAGCTGTAGCTGCTGATACCTCTCGTTGGACGGCTAAAAGCGTGAGAAGGCAGAATAGAGAAAACAGACACACACACACCCAGACACACAGGACAACTACTGTAACCCTCGGTGCACATGCGCGCCGAGGGTTAAAAACTTCAGTAAAACCATACACAGCATGTGAGATATCTTAGAGAAGATGGGCATCAACCACAGAAGTTGGAGATGAAAGAGGGGGAAGGTTTTGCCTCAAAGAGGACATATTAGCGCAAGCTTACAGTACACAGACATTACTAGGTGTACACCTGACGTACCGGACACTCCACCAATCACAAGCTTGCTCTCAAAGTGGTCTATGTGGCCCTCAACAGTCCAAAGCTTGCCAAAACTGAAACTGAATTCTCTTCCATTCCACCTGGCAGGAAAGTGCTTTACTGAATTCTTATCCCTATGTATATGTGTGTATGCGCGTGTGTGTGTGTGTGTGTGTGTGTATGTCCGAAATGGAGACCCTACGAGGTGAAAGGAGCGTTTTCTCGGCCCGTTTGTGCAAGAAAGCAGAACAATGGCTCACCCAGCACTGACCAGGGCTTTTCTACAGCCAACTGCAGAACAGCCACCATGCACTGTCACCCTCCAGGTGACACCCACCCACCTCCCCCTGTCCCACCTCCCCTCGTCGCACCTCCCCTCGTCCCACCCTTTCTGCTAGCACAGAACCTATCTTCAAAACAGATTGCACCAACTGATAACATGCGGCCAAATTTCGTAGACGACTATAGTCATCATTAGTAGTTAAAGGATTAAACAACTAAATTTTCTTCACTTGAGACTATATTTTTAGCATATGTGGCAGTCCCGTGTAGAAATCGAAGGTTATTCCGTCGCGTATTCGACTGCATTGCTGCGTTCAAAGCGCCGTATCGCTGAACTTCCGTTAAGGGCAGGGCTCATATGCGCTTTGTAGATTCATTAGATATTCATGCATTTACGAAGCACGTATGAGCCCCGCCCTTAACGGAAGTTCAGTGATACAGCGCTTCGAACGCAGCAATGCGGTCGAAATACGCGACGGAATAACCTTCGATTTCTACATGGGACTGCCACATATACATGCCTTTTAACACACCATATCTTCATTTCTGTCTGAGTTCTGACTCCAAAACTGAACCCAAATGCACTTTAATAAGCAGACGCATGACCTTAACCACACTCACTCATTAACAAGCATGCAATAGTCAACATTCCCGATTGGCAAACACTCATTGAGGGCCTAAACAACAGCCTTCCTTGCCAGAAATGAACACCCTACAAGGTGAATTCTTTTCCATTCCTCCTTACAAGATAATGTTTGACTGGGTTCTTATCCCTCTGTGAGGGTGTGTGTGTGTCCAATGTATGCATACAGTATGTACAAATAGGAAGATACTACACAAAACCAAAACAGAAAAATTGCTAATACTTTATACGTAGTTACATAGTCTTCACTGAATCTTAATCTTCACTTATCACTGTCCATTGAATCTATTACTGTATGGTTTCGCACTTGCTGATTGTGCAAAAAGGATGCAAGTGAACGGCAACCAGTAGAGCCAGGGGGATGGTAGCCTCGTACCCAGGCCATTAATTAGGAAAAACGGCCTGGCAACTTATCCGAGTTCAAACTGTTGACTTCCGCTGCACTGGGGTTGGCAGTACCAATCAGATTTCAGAACGCTTCACGTGACAGTTGTAGAGAATTTTAATTGCGTCATAAATGTATCACAGTATTGTACCCGTCCCGTGGTACCGCTAGCGCTTGGAACGACGCTTTTGTTCGAACTCCTTCTGCTGACTTGTGTGCAACAACTACA
Organism: Agelas oroides; assembly: GCA_949130485.1. NCBI lineage: Eukaryota > Metazoa > Porifera > Demospongiae > Agelasida > Agelasidae > Agelas > Agelas oroides. The sequence goes on from OX422185.1 coordinate 4,595,706, forward strand.
GTACCTGCGGACAAAACGGATTCTTTATAAAATAGGACCTGTTCAAGAGTAGCAGTGTCAGGTACTAGTTAGTACTTACTGTCAGTCGGGCACATCGACATCGGTGAGCGAGTCTACTGCAAGCGGTTCGTCTACAGATGACAAGTAAGACAGTAACCATCCAATATAAGCCTGTAACGAGTCTACTGACAACAACAACGCGCTTGCCACATTATGAACAGTCACGTGGCTACGATTAAATATCACATGCATTATCCAATATTCATGGTTTGTATGGGTGCAGCTGTGATCTTTTTGACGTCACATCCGTATACAGTTTGAACCCGGGTAAGTTGCCAGGCCGTTCTTCCTAATTAACGGCCTGGGTACGAGGCTAGGGGGATGGCCACTTGCCCTATTGGAGCAGATATAGCATAAGCCTCCCTCTGGCACTCTGGCATACAAAATCTTCTACATTAGGCCCTCTCCTTACTTCTTGTCAGTACATAGCATAGAGTCAGGCAATGAGGCTAGGTATAGGGGTGCACACGCACGCGTACGCACGCACGCACGCACACACACATACAAAGGGAGTACAAGTACAGACCCACATAAAAATAGGCCCACATAAAATAGGCCTTCCAAAAATTTTAACACAGTAGTGTTACGCACCCTGGTCCAGGTCGACTAGGTACCTACTCTTCGTACAACCTTTAAATACCTGGCTCGCACCTAACACTTGTGGGTTTTGTGTGACGTAATGAGGTAGAATATTCATTGCAGTTTGAAATATTCATTGACAGTGTGGATTATGAATGTAGTTATCAGTCAGGCTGAGGGCAGCGTCGCTCACAGGCTCTCTAATGCACCCCAATGAAATAATAAGGAGAGGGAAAACCTGGTATCAATTCACACATAATATCACAGCACCATGGCATCACAGCATTAATTGTTTATGTTGCAACAATTCACTAGTCTCGTGACCAGCTGGAGAAACCTACGGAAAATCCGTCTGGTAATGAAAGGCTAGATTCTGGGGCTTTTGCACACGTCAGCAGGGCGGCCGGCGCTGACCATATATGGAAGTTCTAGCCTCTAAATGACTTCAATTATCACCAATTAGCATCTGCACAAGTGCTAGAGTAACAGTGGGCCGCCAGAGTAATTGGACATGCTATAATTTGATTGGCACATTCAAATAACTCAGTCATAAGTAGAAAAGCTCCAGAATCTAGCCTTACGTTACCAGACAGTTTTCCGTAGGTTTTTCCAGCTGTTCACGAGACTACAATGGCCGACTTGCATGTTGACGTCACATACAAGGGCTGGGGTAAAAGTTCAGCAGCTGGCCATAGAGAATGTATGGGGAATTCCAAACGCGTGTTGAGAAGATCCATCAGTTCACTACGCAGAAAGACCGATCGTCTCCATGTGCTGATAGTTGCTACCCAAAGAGTTGGTGTATTCATAAGTGGTAAAGAATGTGTACAGAAAATTATGGAGCTTTTCGAAACTCTGCCCATATTTGTACCAACAATTACAAAATCACTCACAGCTGAAAGCAATCCCGAGGGCACTCGCAAAAGCACTCGTATAATAGCTATGAACATTTGTAAGCTATATTAAATGGCTAGGAGAGCTAGGCAGTGTGTTCATAGCGTGTTCTCTACCATTTGTACGTTTTTTTCCCCCAAAATTGTACGCTTCATACTTCCTGTGGAATCTGAGCTTTTATCTTCTAGCTTGAGTATGTTATACTGCTAATTGTAATGTGCTCACGCTGCGACGATCGGCTTGTACCGTATAATTCCTAATAATTCGTACAAAATTAAATAATGTCAATTTTAGTTGCACGATTTGAATAGAGTACGAATATTCCAAGAAACGGGTGGTGTACGAATAAATAGAGTATTTGTACGAAGTGAACAGAAGAAAAACGCATACAAGTTTTCGACACTCAGGAAACCGATCAGCAGGTACTTCTCTAGTCAGTTAGCTGCCATTATGCATAGCAACTAGTAACAAGTAAGTTTGGCTTCGATCTACGTGCATACATAAATATATGCCTATGCTGGGCGAGCAACTTGAAGTTTACGAGGCTCCACAACTTACACTTCACATATTAAAACATGTCAGTCACACTAAGACTCTTGCTGACATCGAAGAATGAACTTACAGCATGCTGTACAACATTCGCTGAACGTTAGTCTCGCGAGGCTTCACACAAATAAACCTGCGGGAACACGCGGACTGACCCCACTCCGGCTTATTTCGACATCGTCCCTGCCCGTACAATCAGAATCAAGACCCAAAAGAACGTGTTCATTTGCATTTGTGGACATTGGAATGCTCTCACTATATTTGCGTCAACTCAGAGTGCTTGTGCTCAAACGCGCTTCCGCTGTACGAACAACAGAAAATAATTTCATTTTTACATGTACGAATAAATTAGAGTACAAAAATTACCGTTTTTTCTTGGAAAAGGGGAGTGTACGAATTAATAGGGTGTAGGAATTATTAGAAATTCTACGGTAGCTCCACTTTGCCCATAATTGTACCACAAACCAACCTGAATCTTACGAGCAAGCGCTACCTCCATATGAAGCAGTCAGCAGAAATAACAGCGCCATGAACTAACAGTAGGCAGATCTCTCAACACACCGCGTAAGTGTTGTCTTGATTAAGCTTGCCAACTGGGAGATGCAATGTTTGAAAGTTCACCGTGCGTTGAGCTCATTACTTATTCATACCAGATTTGATGACATCATGCGGTTACGCGGGTGGAATAAATTTCGAGGTCTGCGTGTAGACTGGTAATACCCATGCAGAAGTGGAAAGGTCGCAAAACATAGAAAGAAGGACTGCATTGTTTGCTCTCATTCATCATGTGGATGATGTCAGGTGGACACAAGGGGGAAGGGCCTATCTAATTTTTGCTCTTTGGTTTGCTTCAGTATAATACATGGAAGTGGAAGAGCGGTGAAAAATTAAACCGAGAAGGCCTGGGAACACTTATCACATGAATAATGTCAGGTGAACGCAAAGTGGACATAGGGGGACAGTGGTCCACATTAAAAAAATGTACTAGTCCTTAGTACTAGTATGTGAATCCTTCAATTCGTATCTTGGGATACAACAATAAGGCTGTGAACAAAGACTTTGTCTGTTAGCACTGCACTCTAGCATACAAATTCTTGGCACGGTTTTTGTAGTGTTTGTTAATAATTAACTAGTCTGAGCATGCTCGTTACGGTATTGTTTCTGTATCCTGTTCTAGAACATTCTATCCGAGCACGTGTAGTTCTGAGTATAAAAACGATTTTGTTATTTCATGTGTGTTTGTGCTGTATGTTGAGATTATACATTTGGCTGGACCAACTGGGTCAATTGTTGCACGACACCACATAAGTGGCGACGAGGCATGGGATAGCTCTGATGGCAGCAACCTTTGGAAAGGTGGAGGAATTCGATTCCAAGAAGGAGGAATGGCCGCAGTACGTGGAGAGACTGCAGCATTTTTTCATGGCCAACGACATTGTAGACGCGGAAAAGAAGAGAGCCGTATTCTTATCGGTGGTTGGCCCTGCCACGTACAAGCTCCTTGGTGACTTGCTGGCTCCTGCGAAGCCCGGAGACAAGTCATACGACGAACTGGTCGAGGTGGTAATGAACCACTGTAATCCAACTCCGTCCGAAATTGTTGAAAGGTTTAAGTTTCACACAAGATTCAGGAGACCCGGCAAATCGGTAGCGACGTATGTGTCTGAACTGAGATCGTTGGCGAGATTCTGTAAATTTGGCTCCTCACTCGAGGACATGCTAAGGGACCGGATTGTGTGTGGCATAAATGATGACACCATTCAGAAGAGGTTGTTGGCAGAGGCGAAACTCACGTATGCCAAGGCCCTGGAGTTGGCTCAGGGACTGGAGACAGCCGCGCGAAATGTGAAAGAGATTAGCTGCAAGAAGGAGACAGCTAGTCCGTATACGCCGACCAGGAACGGTCAGCAGGAGGTCTATAAGGTGACCCCTGAAAGGAAGGTCGAACTGAGCTGCTATCGCTGTGGCAAGGCGGGCCATGTTGCTTCAAAATGTCGGTTTAAAGGGGCTAAATGCCACAAGTGCGGAAAAACTGGGCATCTGCAGAGAGTTTGCCATAGCAAGCCAAAGGACGGGGGAAAAAGGAACTCTCGTTCAGTCAACTGTGTGGAGGAGGAAGAAGAGTATAGCCTGCTCCAGTTGAGATCCCCACAGTCTACACCACCACTGAAAGTGACGTTGGAGTTAGAGGACTGCCCAGTGGAAATGGAAATAGACACGGGGGCAGCCTTGTCATTAGTCTCAGAAGCCACATTTGAGAAATTGTGGAAAGAGAAGCCAGCGCTTGCACTGTCGCAAGTTCGATTACGTGCATACTCAGGGGAACCTATTCCAGTGGTTGGGAGTGTCGAGGTGAACATTGTTTACAAGCACCAATCTGCCAGACTGCCGTTGTTGGTGGTACAAGGGGATGGCCCCAGTTTGTTGGGTCGAAATTGGTTGTCCCAATTGAAATTAGACTGGCAGGAGATACATCACCTGTCGACCACTCCACTCCAAACGTTGTTGGACAAGTACGATTCAGTGTTTCAGGAGGGATTGGGAACCCTCAAGGATTTCAAGGCAAGGATCTATGTAGATCTGGAGGCAAAGCCACGATACTGCAAGGCCAGGTCAGTGCCATATGCAATGAGACAGATGGTCGAGGAGGAGTTGGCACGTCTGGTTGAAGAAGGTACCTTGGAGCCGGTGCAGTTTGCCTCATGGGCTGCACCAATTGTACCTGTGCTGAAAGCGGACAAGTCGAGTGTTCGCATTTGTGGAGACTTTCGCCAAACCGTTAATCCAGTTTCAAAGCTGGACCGATATCCTATCCCTAAAATTGAGGACCTCTTTGCTACGCTTTCGAAAGGAAAGTCGTTCACCAAGCTTGACCTTAGCCAGGCCTACCAGCAGTTGCCGCTGGAAGAAGAGTCAAAACAGTTCGTGGTTATAAACACCACCAAAGGCCTTTTCAGATATAAGAGGGTGATTGAAAATGTCCTGAAGGGCATACCCAGAGTCGTGGCGTACATAGACAATATCCTACTGACAGGGCCAACTGAGGAAGCCCATCTTCAGACACTGGAGGAAGTCCTGAAAAGACTGGAGGAAACAGGACTCAAAGCGAAAATGAGTAAGTGTCAGTTTATGAAGCCATCTGTGTCATATCTGGGACACAGAATTGACGCCGAACGCCTTCATCCTTTGCCAGACAAGGTCCAGGCAATAGTGGATGCTCCAGATCCCCAGAATGTGCAGGAATTGAAGTCGTACCTGGGATTGTTGTCATATTATGGCAAGTTTTTGTCAAACCTGTCGTCAGTGCTCGCACCCCTGTACCGGTTGTTGAGAAAGGACTACCGGTGGCGTTGGTCAGCAGTTGAGAGAGCAGCTTTCAAGTCATCCAAGGAACTGCTCACTTCGTCCAAGTTGCTTGTTCACTATGACCCGAGTTTGGACCTAGTGTTGGCATGTGACGCTTCAGCCTACGGAGTGGGGGCCGTGCTGGCCCACCGTTTATCAGATGGAACAGAGCGACCAATTGGATATGCCTCTCGTTCTCTCTCTCCATTGGAACAGAACTATTCACAACTGGAGAAAGAGGGACTCTCGTGTGTTTTTGGTGTGAAAAAGTTTCATTCTTACCTGTTTGGTCATTCATTCGAGCTGGTCACAGACCACAAACCACTCCTTGCTCTGTTGAGTGAACATCGGGGGACTTCCCCACAAGCATCTGCCCGCATCCGTCGATGGTCACTGCTGCTTTCCACACCCTGAAGTTCAGGAGGACAGAAGCTCATGGGAATGCGGATGCATTGAGTAGATTGCCACTGCCAGTAGCACCTGCCAAGACGGAGACTCCACCAGAATTGGTTCTACTCATGGAATACTTGGAGGACTCACCTGTTACGGCTGACCACATTCGAGTGTGGACCAGGAGGGATCCATCCTTGTCCTCAGTTGTGCAGTTTCTAAGGCAAGGATGGCCGACGCAAAGTAGTCCGGAGCTGCAGCCATATTGGTCGAAGAAGTCAGAGCTCTCCTTGCACCAAGGGTGTATCTGGGGATCAAGAGTGGTGGTCCCTGTGCAAGGAAGAGAAGCAGTTCTGCAAGAGCTGCATGAAGGACACCCGGGGATGACAAAGATGAAAGCACTCGCCCGGATGTACGTGTGGTGGCCAGGCATGGAGAAGGACATTGAGGCGACTGTGAGGACATGTTCAGAGTGTCAGTCGGTTCGTGCCACCCCACCAGTTGCTCCATTACATCCGTGGAAATGGCCTACTAGGCCCTGGGCCAGGTTGCACCTGGATTATGCCGGCCCGTTCCTGGGAAAGATGTTTCTTGTGCTAATTGATGCACACTCAAAATGGATTGAAGCGATCTGTACTCCTTTTGCAACCAGTGACGTGGTCATCCAAGACCTAAGGACTCTGTTTGCACAATTTGGATTGCCCAAGACCATTGTCACTGACAACGGATCGTGCTTCGTGAGTGAAGAGTTTGAAACTTTCCTGAAGGAAAATGGGATCATGCACATAATGTCTGCACCGTACCATCCGTCCACAAATGGACTTGCTGAGAGGGCTGTTCAGGTTCTAAAGCAAGGATTGAAAAAGGTCACAATTGGTAGTCTGAGAACACGACTGGCTAGAGTACTGTTGTCGTACAGAATCACTCCCCAGAGTTCTACAGGCGTGTCGCCAGCAGAGTTGTTGTTGGGCCGATGCCCACGGACACGTCTTGATTTGTTGAAACCGAATCTTGCTGATAAGGTAGAAAGCAAACAATTGCAGCAGAAAGTGGATCATGATCGTGCTGCTCGATTGAGAAGTTTCCAGGAGGATGAGACAGTTATATTTATATATGTGAGAAATTTTGGGCCAGGACAGAAGTGGTTGCCAGGAACGATTGTGGCTACTACTGGCCCAGTGTCTTATCATGTCCTGTTGGAGGATGGTCGTGTCTGGAGGAGACACCAGGACCACATGAGACAGAGGTGGGAGAAGCAAGTATCTGATCAAGAGACAGATTCTCCTATCACTCCTTTGGTCACGATTCCCGAACCTGATGATGTAAATGATGATATCGAGACTGGAAGAGACGATGTGCCTAGTGTGCCTGTTTCATCTGCTCCTGAGACAGCTTCTGTTGAGTCATCTGAGAATACAAGCTCTTCCTCAGCACAGCAGTCAAGTTCGACTACTGTGAGTACACCTCGTAATACGAACCGGAACTTTCATGATTTGATGTAGTTCTAGTTTGTTTTGTTTATGTATGATTTTAGAGAGGGGGAAGTGTAGTGTTTGTTAATAATTAACTGGTCTGAGCATGCTCATTATGGTATTGTTTCTGTATCCTGTTCTAGAACATTCTATCCGAGCACGTGTAGTTCTGAGTATAAAAACGATTTTGTTATTTCATGTGTGTTTGTGCTGTATGTTGAGATTATACATTTGGCTGGACCAACTGGGTCAATTGTTGCACGACACCACAGTTTTGAAGTCTCAACTTGGCTACACAACAAAACTAATCACACTAACTAACTCCATCAGTGGCGGATCTAGAAATTTAGAAAGGGGGGTTCAGTCACCGGCGCGCTTTGCGCACCGGAAAATTTTTGGGGTTGCCACGCCCACTTTCGGTCACGTGAACGCATTCATAGCTGGAAGGCAGAACCTAGGGGTCCGTCACAAAAGAAATCTCGTACACTGTCCGACAGTGTTGTTTTAGTTAACTATAATTTTACTAAAAATACATTTTAGTATGGCCTTTTTAAAATTTAGTTAACCAAAACTACAACTAAGTAACAATTTTTTGCTAAGCTGGGAACTATAACTAAAACATCCAAGAACATACAAGAAGAAACCTGTCGGCAGAAATCCAAACTGAAATCCAGAAGTCCACTGTGAAATCCAGAAATCCACTCTGAAATCCGAAATCCACGTGAAATCCAGTGGATTTCGAAATTTCGTACGCTGAGGCGCGCCGTGGCGGACCCCTCGGGCCGAACTGAATATCTCGAAGCAACTCTAGGCCTAGTCAAATGTCTGGAGATCAGTAAGGAACTGATACGTGAGTGTGTAACTGTGCCTGGTTGTTGTTGCTGCATGCCCCTGCTGCATAATCATTTGATGGACTCGTGCAGTTATGTACGCAAAATACATTACTAGCCGCCAAAGGGGGGTGCATTTGCACCCTCCTTACCCCCCCTAAATCCGCCACTGTCCATACTTTGCAGCTACTGTGTGGTCTTCACATGAGTGACATTTCAGGTTACATAATGATACCTTAGCATTGTGTCGTGTGAATCCATACGAGGCTCTCTCCTCTCAATTTTTTGTCAGGGCACTGGATGAGTCAGAGAACGAGGCTAGCTACGCATAGTGGTCACACACACACACACAGCATAAAAAGGGTATAAGTATTAGACCCACATAAAAATGGGCCTTCCAAAAATTAACAATCTACTGTAGAGACTCAAATGATGTAAGTTCTCAGTATTGTACATCCTTTATATACCCAGGCTTGTTCCTAACACTTGTGGGTTTTGTGTGACGTCATGAGGTAGAATATTCATTGACAGTTTGAAATATTCATTGACAGTGTGAATTATGAATCTAGTTTATTAGTTGGGCTGAGGCTAGCTCCAAGGTTCTCCTATGCACCCAATGAACAATAAGGGGAGGGAGAGCTTGGTATGAATTCACACGTAATATTGCAGCATGATAGGATCACAGCATTATTTGCAACAATTCACGTATGCTGACATCAGCTAAAATAACACTACTTGAAGACAGTGAGCTTCTGTGAGATTTTGCTATGGCTCAAACAGCAATGACGACAAAGAAAGTTACCTGGTGTGCAGGTAAGACTTTGTCTATTCACTGTTAAGATGTTCCATTACGTACTGTCGACTGAGCAACAACTACCATCAATGAATACCACTATTTTGGGGGTTCGGATAAGTTAAGATATGGTTCAGATAAGTGACACACACACACACACACACACACACAAAACAGATAAACAGCTACTTGCTCCAATGCTCAGTACCTTTGCTTCTTTTTAATCATTACAGTCACAGCACGGGAGGTTATGCTAGTATAAAATTACAGGGGAAGTATGTACTAATGATAGCAAGAATGTCAGTTCTTGGGTGTACACCAACAACACGGGGTCACAGTGTACAACACAAAACTCCTTTTTACCTAGACCCTAGACCCTACCAGCCAACTATTGTGTAATAATTATGTAATCAGTATACAGAATTACACAATACAAGGTACAGATGGTGTATGGAATGATTCACATATGCCAACTATTGTGTAATAATTATGTAATCAGTATACAGAATTACACAATACAAGGTACAGATGGTGTATGAAATGATTCACATGCCAACTATTGTGTAATTGGGGCGAGCGTGAGCGAGCCCCACACTAGCGAGTTGGCTGGAGGATTCTCGATATGTATGTATGTACGGTACGTACGTGATTCCGTATATCTCTATGATCTATTTAAGCGGCGCCCTACCCCAGGTCTGGGCACGAGATCAACTGCTACGAGGCGAGGCATGGGTAAGAGGTCAAGAGCGTATTTCTTGTTGCACGTTGCGCATTAATGAGCTAAACTGTAAAACTATGGATAGAGAAGAGAGATTGAGGCGAAGAAGAGAATATGAGAGAGCTCGACGCTCTGCAGAAACAGCAGAACAGAAAGAACTTCGCTTGTCAAGGCGCAGGGAATCTGATAGGGCTAGGCGTGCTGCTAGGACCACCGAGCAACACGAGGCTCTGTTAATACAGCAGAGGAGGAATAGACAAGTACGAGGACACTCTCAGCCAGTAGAGCAGAGAGAGGCCGCTCTAAAGCAAATGAGGTACACAGAACAGTCTGTGGAGCCACAACTCCCACTGTTTCAACAGTGCTCAACTGTGCATGCGCAATTGTAGTCCTTGGCCTACTGCTTGCTCAGGCTCGCCCCACAATGCCCTGCATTCGTCTAGTAATTATGTAATCAGTATACAGAATTACACAATACAATTCATGATGGTACATGTGGTGTATGGGATGATTCACATGTCAAAACTGTCAAGAACAAAATTGTACGGCATTAAATGAAGTTCTTGGTAAAGGAACAACACATCGAGATTTCTTAATTTATCTATCAGCAGTGGCCTATCACTTGTGCTTCGACCCAGTCAAGTGCTTGTTGAAACAAGGTGGACAAATGCACCCACAACTACAATGTTGTTTTGGTGGAGGTACACCACTGGACGTTGCTGTTGATGAGAACTCAGAGGACAGTTGAGGGCAGTCAATAATCACTGAACTGGACTACTGGAATGGACTACTGGAATGGACTACTGGACTGTAGCACATAAGCTGGGTTGGCTCAGTTCCTGGTTGAGAAGAGTGATCATGTTCACTGCTGGTAGGTACCACAGTCATGTATGCTTCACGATACCTTCAATGAGTGAGAATGTGTAAGCAGCTACCTGCCAGAGTGTATCCTGCAACTGTGATCTTCAATTTCTAGAGCCAGAGTAAACCTACATTGCACTCATAGGCGGTTCCACACCCGAGCAAGCCCAGGCATTGCCCAGGTAAAATTCTGGTCACTATATTGCGCGGAAACACAGCTGTAACATATAGCAGCTCCGCCATGCGTGTTCAGTGGCGTAGCCAGGATGAGCAAGTTATGTGGGCACAGCATGGGCACACTCAGTGCGTGCGTAACAAGCATTTGCTAGGGGACCTGGGGCGTGCTTCCGCCATGAAAAGTTTTTAAAATCGTACACTCTGAGATCGCTTCTGAGGCCGTTTTCGGCCACAAATACAATTCTTCAGACTTACCGGTATGCTCGCTTCATGCATGTCCGCATAAAACCATAGATAATATACTATAGTATCTATGATAAAACTTGCGATCGCACAGGCACAGGCCCGGGTATGCCCGGGTGTAGCTACGCCACTGCGCATGTCGCCTGCCCGGGTCTGGCAGCTCTGCAACTGGCACTGGTTGCACTACTCTACTATCTACGCAATAGCCTTGTACTCATGACTTTTCCCCCTCTCAAGAGCCTTGGGTATGGAGCTATTCATGCTAGAACTGAACCATCACACGAGTTGGACACATGCAGGCTGCCTTCTCTTGTAGCAATAACAATAACATGATCTTCACTTTAACTTTAAGTCTGTTGTTTAAGAAATATGTGTGGTCCTGTGCAGTGCGATAGATGATACTATTACTGATTGACATAAAGCAGGATGCAGTTTTACAGGTAAGGGAATCTCGTTATAGGCCATAAAAATGATTTTTAGTGCAAAAAAGGTCAGTCCAGTAGTCCAGTCCAATGATTATTGACAGCCATAGTTGAGTGAGGTTTGTGACAATGTTAGTGGGCTGAAAGGGTGAACGTTGAGTATTGAGTGGGGGAGCACCAACACCAGCTGGCACATTGATGTTCATCACGTGAAAAACAACATTTCTGCACACACAAAGTGTGAAGTTAAACATAATGGGGATATGGGAATGGGGCATTTAAATGGGTGGGGCAGTTATGGCAAAAGTGAGTTACTGTTAGGAGGATGTGCTCAAAAAAATGGTGGTCTTCAGGGGAGTACCCTTTCCGATCATCACATGACCATGGGTCTCGGTCCCTTTGAACTCCTGACCTATAAATATCCTCTTGCACCAAGGGACCTTTCTGCCTGAGAACAACAACCAAGTGGCAAGTTGGCAGTTGTGATCTCGACCAAACTGTGTGCTCCTGTAAGGAGTTCCACTACATGTCTGTACTATATTCACCACACCCCGTTTTTTGCAGTACCTGCACCATACTGATGGCCTGGGAACTAGACCAGTGCACACTACTCACAGATCTGACCAGATAAACCAAAGTCTTCCAAAAATTTGACGTCTCAGACCTCCGTCCGACCCAAAGTGGCTACGGCACTTCGCTGTCCCTTATATACCCTGGCCTGTTCCTAACAGTTATGGGTTTTGCGTGACGTCAGTGTAGAGTATTCGTTGAGCTATGAATATTGGTAGCCTGGCTAATTAAGCCTTTGCTGTGCCTTTGTGTGTGTGTGTGTGTGTGTGTGTGTGTGTGTGTGTGTGTGTGTGCCTCATTCCTAGGCCTCTCCATTTTTATTCCCCTACTTAGGTTCAAAATTATCTTTGTTCCCAGGTCACTTGAGAGGAGGAAAGTGGCCTGGTACCCACTGCCTGTGCATGCATAGCTATTTCTGTGACATTTCCATAAAATTGTAAGAATGACATTACTCCATGTGGATCAAACTATTCAAAGTTGTGTATGTTGTTATGTGTTGCTGTTGTAAAACTACATGTAGCTACCTCTTTCAGCTAATCTCAAATGATACCAGAATTAATACACAGAAGTTGAAGAGCGATGAAATGCAGGGAAGGACTGGTCTCATTATCATGTGAATCACATCAGGTGAACGCAGAACACAAGGCAAACAAGAAGGGGAGAAGCGTGAAGCGTGAGGTGCAAGCTCAGTTATTAAGCATGTTCCAGACTAGCCTCATTCCCAGGCCACTCCCAGATTTTATCTCGCAGCTGTGGAGAAAACTCGGGAGAAGGCCTGGTACCAATACTATGTCACGGTGTGGATTATGAACCTAGTTATCAGTCAGGCTGAGGGTAGCATTACTGCACCCCAATGAGCAATAAGGAGAGGGAGAACCTGGCATATGGATTCACATGTGATATCGCAGCATGATGACATCATTAAACACTAATGTTGCAACAATTCATGCACATACTCATGCACATACTCATGTGTGGCAGTCCTGGGTAGAAAGCAAACATCATTTCCTAACGTAAATATTGAGAAAATCACGATTGAAGATGAGAAGATGAGAATTGAAGAAATAACTGGAGGCCAGACTTAATCCCTGCTAGCTGTAGACTTGCAATACCTGTATGCTGTAACATGGTAACTAGTGAGATGATTCATCATCATGGGGCGAGCCTGAGCAAGCAGCAAACTGCTGATTTACTACTTTGTCATGGCACACAGCAGGATTTGTCACTGTTGACTGTTTAAGCCAAATTTGACAATAAATATAAGCATCACATGCCAACCACTTCTCCAGCCAGGGCAGCTAACGTGGCTACACATGCATGGACTAAGCATTACACCGAAATCGTGAGCTAAATTTCTGGCATTTATGAGTGCCGACAGGGCCCGCTACCTGAAGCAGGCGACCCAGTCAACCGGCCACCGTCCATATTAAATTTGTACCGCCTGTGAGTGGCCTGCCGTCATCGGTAGAAGCACAAACCAGTGCCACGCGTGCTTCAACTTCAGTCGTCTTCGCTCCGGGTCCCCAATGCTGCACTCTGACAGTAGCCCTCCACTGGCCTTCACCTGCTCCACGATATCGACATTTGAATGCGCTCATTTAAAATTTATGGTAAGTGGTCGGTCCAAGCAAGCAAACAAACAAACAAACATACACACGCACGTGCGCAATGAAGTCACGCTAGTGTGGGGGCTCACTCAGGCTCGCCCCAATAATAATGGTGAAGTCTTAGTTAGCCAAACCATGCTGCTCTGCGATGCTCGCTCAGGCTCGCCCCACAATGTACTAGTAGATCTGATTCAGTTCTGACACCGGAACACAACAGAACATTTGAGCAAAGGGACTGATACAGAACTGTAAACCGGATCTGTATCAGTTCTACAAGAGCAACCCTAAGACATGCTTAGCCTGGTTCTGATACAGGCTCTGATACAAATATGCAACTGTTCTGATGCCATTGCAGCACTGATTCCACTTAAAGAGAAGTGTGGAACTAAACTGTATCAACTTTCTAACAAGTCAAAAACGTTTGGCTGTCTATTACAGGTGGTATTATATAGACCCCAGAGGGTCTTCCAAAAATTGTGGCATATAGCAAGTCTAATTGATCTTCACTGCGAACTCACATACAGACCAGCTGTTCTTATAAACCCTGGCCTGTTCCTAACACTTGTGGGTTTTGTGTGACGTCACGTAATAGATATTCATTGTGCTATGAATACAGTTAGCCAGGGTAATTAAGCTTCACTGCTTGTGAGTAGTGTGTATACACTGAGGAGGTAGGACATAAAAAATCAAATCTTGGAGCTGGTCAACGAAACCTTGCTGGTAGTTTTGTTATGGCACACAGAAGCTGATCCCAGCCTGATCCCTGTGAATCTCAACAGCATAGCAGAAAACACTGGTTTTAGAAGCTTAATCGGCTCAGAAATGTAATTTAATGTGCACTTAATTACATTCCTGAGCCAATTAAGCTTATTCTGTTGAGTTTTGCTCGGGGATCAGGCTGGGATCAGCTTCTGTATGTTATAACACAACTACCAGCAAGCTTTCCTTGACCAGCTCCAAGATTTGATCTCTTATGTATGGGAGCATGCAATGTCCGACATCCTACAGACTAGGTCTTCCAAAAATTAATTTTGAGCATAATCAGTACTAGCCTCATTCCCAGGCTCGTGCGTGGGTGGGGAGAAAAGAGCCTGGCACACACTGTTTGCGCATGCTCAGTTTCCCCAGGTTTTCTGGGAATTTGGAAATTCCCATAAAATCTGCTCCGTTACACTAACCTCCGCGAGGCACGCCAACTTCTCCCGTATAAAAGATGCCTGCCACTGACCACGCTCTCTGCAGACGATGACGAGGGAGTGACGAAGATACTCAGCTCTTTGCTTGCAAGAGTTGTCCATGCATTCGTCCATTCCAGCTAAACGCTGCGGCACATGAATGACACAATCTTTCCCTTTGAAGTTTACGATCACCTCGAACGAAGCAATGCAGACCGTTATCGTCAAAGCAATATTGTTTTCGACTTCAATACCACCCATATGCATCCCGCAGGGAGTATGACCTTCTTGGTAGCATTATGTTATACAGAACCTCTTCAACAACTTAAGCGGTTAGTTGGAGTAGACTGCAGACTAGCCTCGTCCCCAGGCCTGTTCGACCTGGGAACGAGGCTAACTGTAGACTTGTGATAGTGTCTTCAAAGTATATGGCATGGTTTTAGCCTCGTCCCCAGGCCCTTTCTTCCCCCACATGCCGGCTCATAATGAGGCTAATATGATCTAGCAGCATTGCATCAGCTGTAGTGTGAAAAAGATGTAGGGATGGGGCTTTGCCAATATGTTGACCTTTGCTTTCATGCATTATCCCTATCTTGTTTGCCTACTTTTTGGCATGCCATCTTTTTACATTTTTAATGTTTTTTTTTTTAAGTCTTGTATAACATCTCACTATACTGTTCTTCAGGAAAACGAGTGCAACTCATAACATATACACACAGCGAAATTTTCTTGAATGAATTGAACTGTTAACAGATCTAATTTAGTTCTGTCTCATACTGTTCTGATGCTATTGCAGTACTGATTCAATTTCGAAAATAAGTGCGCTACTGAACTACATCAAGTCCAAAACTTTCGGCTGTCTATTACAGGTTGCAGTAGACTCCAGAGGGTCTTCCAAAAATTGTGTTACGAATACGGTGAGCTAGGTTAGTTGAACCTCACTGCGAACTCACATACGAACCAGCCGTTCTTATAACCATGGCCTGTTCCTAACACTTAACTTGTGGGTTTTGTGTGACGTCTGTAATAGATATTCATTGTGCTATGAATACTGATAACCAGGATAATTAAGCTTCATGGCTTGTGAGTATGGTGTGTGTGTGTGTGTGCATGTGTGTGTGTGTGTTTCCACATGCTATCGTCATATTACTGTCTATCTGTGACAGATAATTTCGACAATAAATGCTACACTTTCCGTATATTTATTAATGTGGCATATGGCGTGTATCTAGCAGCTGATTTGAAGCTTTAAATGGAACTGTGAACTCCTGTGGAGTCGGTTGATAAGAAAAAGGACTACTTATTGGTAAAACAATCGCAAGAGGTAACCATTGTACTTTTGTCTCCTTTTCTGCTGACGCTCTTCACTGGTAAACAGCGCAAGACTGTTTTCCAAAGGTGCCAAGGTAAGTGCTACTCAGACTAGCTATAGGTAGGCACATCATACAATCAACCATGTGACTTTGAAGACATCATTAGCACCCTCCCACTGATGAACACATGCTTAAATCAGTAATAATTAAGCGCATGCGTGAACAGCTGAAACCAAGCCCTTTCTCCTCCTCTTCGGGCCTGGAAGTGTGCAAGCGCAGAGTGCAGGAACTTCGGCCATCCACAGCCTGTTAGCCACTTGTCTATACTAGTTTTAATCAGAATTAAAACGATCTGTCACAAATGTGAACTACAGAGTCAACTACAGAGCAAGATCTCAGGTGCATTAAGGCGTGACTAAATGGTTTTACGTAATGTGGAGAAGATTACGGAAGTGTATTATTGATCCGCAGAAACTAGCGATCGATGTAGCTAAGTTCAGTGCCTGTTTCTGCCACCAAAGTATCGACCATCCAGTGTGTAAGTCGCTAGTTGGCACCTACGATGGAGGGTATTTCAGTGTAGAAAAGAACAGTCTTCGCCTACAATTGAGTCGCGAGCGAGCGCTACAAAGCGTTAACTTCGGTGCTGCCCTTCATGAAAGTGACGCTTACCCGGAGCAGTTCCACACCGAAAAATCCAAGTTTACTACATTGGTTGGTTTCACTGTCGTATGTTCTTACAGAATCTCCCTGGGGAACACGAAGGATGAAGGTTTGAAAGAGCTATGGTGTGATTTGTCATCGAAAAATAATTTTTTGAATCAGTGAGACAAACTCTTGTACTTTCCCTACAGGTAGAAATTTCTGGACCCCCAGCAGGATATAGTTACTGCTGTTGTTGCTCTTGGCTGTAGCGAAAGTAGAGACCCCAGCATTGGTGGGAACTGCTCTGGGTTTTGCAATCTTTCCGACGACATATTTTCTCTTCACTGAGGAAAAGGATGTGGGCGTGGTCATAAATGACATCATAATTAGATAGAGTTTCATGGCAAGTAAGCTCTCACCAGGTATCAAGATCATAGTATGAATCCAGTGTGATTTACACTGCCTCACAGTTTTAAGGAAAGTAGTCAGTCCTTAATGCACCTGAGATAGCGTACATGTAGTTCAAACTTGGGTCTCCATGTCACGAAACCATTGCAGAAGGCCTACAATAACAGTCGATAGATGGCTGCACAGATTCTCTACCGACTCCCATGGCCCTTGTTCAATGCAAGGTCAGCAATATTTACGATGACAACATTGCTGGTCATGTGTGTACAACAGAAAATCATTAGCATCACAGCAAAGTAACTTGCATCATCAGTGATGACAGGAGACAACCCATGTTAGTTTGTACCACAAACAGTGAAAATCTGGGCAGTGCCTGCACCCAAGGTGCATGTGTACACGTTCATAATGAATGGCAGCTATAACTAAACTAAAAGCTTCAGTAAAGCCATACACAGCATGCGAGATATCTTAGAAGACAGTCACCAACCACGGAAGTTGGAGATGAAAGAGGGGGAAGGTGTTGACTCAAAGGGGACATATTAGCGTAAGCTTACTGTACATAGACTTTACTAGGTGTACACCTAACGTACCGGACTCTTCACCAATCACAAGCTTGCTCTCAAAGGGGTCTTGCCAAAACCGAAACTGAATTCTTTTACATTCCACCTGACAGGAAAGTGCTTGGCTGAGTTGTTAGCCCTGTATGTGTGTATGTGTGTACGTAAGTGTGCATGCATGTGTGCATGTGTGTGTGTATGTGTGTTTGTGTGTATGGCAATCAGCACTTGCAATGAGAATGCTAATTATGCACCTAGAATAACCCAGCCCTCACACACCTCCCTCCACTTCCTTGTCTTCCCCCCTCTCCCCCTCAACCAAGCGCACATATAAGTGAGCATGCATTTTTCTCTTTCAAGACTATCAAAAACCTACGGGTGCACAAAAACAACATACACAAACCCCTTAACCATATTAGACCCAGTAAACCAGGTCTTCCAAAAATTCACTAATCGCAGTTGAGATAGAGCTGATGGTAGTAGAACAGCAGCTCAGCAGCTGTCCTTATATACCCAGGCCTGATCCTAACACTCGTGGGTTTGTGTGACGAATGTGTACAGTATTCATTGATCTATGAATACTGTTATACGTTAAATAAGTGCAATTAAGAGTCTTGCCATTGTCCCAGTCAAGCTTAGTATCATACCTAGCCTGTGCCCGTATGGCACGCCGTGTGTAACTATGTTACGTTCCAGGCATGGACTTACGTCACCCTTTGTAACAAAAATAAGAAATGCATGACATTTGTTACGTATCAATGACGTTACGTGAAGTGACGAATGTAACGTTGACGTTACGTACCTTCACGGGACATATGTAATCTTTACGTGCTTTTGCAACGTTCATGACGTACGCATGACATACGTAAGCATGACGTACGTAAGCATGTCATAGTAAGCATGACATACATAAGCATGACGTATGTTATTATTACATACGTTAACGTGATGCCATCGATGGCGCTCATGCCAACAAAATTACATCACCATTAAATATTGTCACAGCCGGAAATAACAACTATGACATCCTGTTATTCTGAAGTTGGTGTTTGCTGCTAATGAACGTTGGAAAAGCACAAAGATTACATACATCCTGTGAAGGTACATAACGTCAATGTCACATTCGTCACTTCACGTAACGTCATTGATACGTAACGTAACGTCATGCATTTCTTATTTTTGTTACAAAGGGCGACGTAACATCCATGCCTGGAACATAACAATGTTTTTCATTTTGTTGCACACGGCGTGCCATATGCCCGTGTTTCAGCAAGAAATAGTCTGGTGAGCAAACTAGAATTTTAGGCCCATTTCCAAAATCTGGTAAGAACCTGTCATGATAAAAACGGACCCCCCCCCCCCCCCTAAAATGGACCCCCGGAACTAATTTTTCTGTAAAAGCCGAAAAATATGGATCCCCTGGAACTTATTTTTCTGAAATATTCGGACCCCCATAGATCCAAGCAAGTTATCAAGTGTTCACGTCTGGTGAAGACTGATTCAAGGTGCTGCTCAGACTCACCATACAATTGTGAAGGCTAAAACACCGGTCTAACTAAAGCCAGGAAGGTAGCGTCCATTCTGAATACGGTGAATCAATAGTTCATCTTCTCGGCGATCTCCACACTACCGAATCGGATGCCGACGCTGTTGTAGCCTCTGGCATTGTTGCACAGCTACAGATATCACATCAATTCTTGAAATAGACATGGGACATCTACTCACAATCGGCACAAGTTACGTAAATAAGTGGCGTTCCAGCTTGGTACGGTGGTACACTTGCACACATGGAAGGGGGAACAATTTTTTCAGGGTAGGTCCAAATATTTCACAGTTGTTCTGAAATATTCGTTCCGGGGGGAACGTATTTTACGGGGGTCCAAATTTAACGTGACAAACCAATGGAAGTGTGAGATTGTACTTACAGTAGTAAAAGTTTGCCTCTCAATGTGCATACCTAAACAATCTTTTTGGTGCAAATTGCTTTGACGTTGCTAGGTTACACTGTCCAAAAGCGCATTATGACATTTTTATTGCGGAAGGAAGAGGAACAGTGTGTAACTTCCTATTCTGGCCATGGTGAAAGCAGAATCTCCCACATCCGGTTGAGTTGTATCTAGTGTGCGGGTGAAAGCGTGAATAAAGTAGCTGCAAAAAAGTCGAGTTGGAGGCTTAACAGTTGGACAAGAACAGTGTGTTATCCAAAGAGAAATTCAAGAGTTTGACCAAAAGGCTACATGGCAACTGTCAGGCTTGGATAGTATGGTAAAACAAGCCTCGTCATGCCAGGAAGGGCTGAGAACCATTCCTGTGTAGCTAGAACTTGTCATGTATAAGCTTGGAGTGGATGCATATTGCGCGGGCACGTTGCCGTCATTACAAAACCGATTCCACATTGCGTACTAACTGAGTCCACCATATCCGCTCCGTGATGTAGTATTGGTAGCAAGCATCCTCCCGAGTTTTCTCCACGTCTGCGAGATAAAATCTGGGAGTGGCCTGAGAACGAGGCTACTTTGCAATTACAATGTCACTTTGGTGGAGGTGCACCACCGGACATTGCTATTGATGACGAGTTAGAGGACAGTTGAGTGAGGTTTGTAACAATGTTAGTGGGCTGAAAGGGTGAAAATATCCTCTTGCACCAAATTGTCTTACAAAGGAGCACCTGAGGAGAATAACAACCAACCAACTTATTTCTGGCAAGTTAAGAACTGTGACCCAACAGTGTGTCACTACAGGACCCAGCAATTAACTTAAGAACTGTGATCTCAACCAACAGTGTGTCACTGCAGGAGCCAGCAAGTTAAGAACTGTGACCTCAGCCAACAGTGTGTCACTACAGGAGCCAATAAGTTAAGAACTGTGACCTCAGCCAACAGTGCGTCACTACAGGAGCCAGCAAGTTAAGAACTGTGACCTCAGCCAACAGTGTGTCGCTGCAGGAGCCAGCAAGTTAAGAACTGTGACCTCAACCAACAGTGCGTCGCTACAGGAGCCAGCAAGTTAAGAACTGTGACCTCAACCAACAGTGTGTCACTATAGGAGCCAATAAGTTAAGAACTGTGACCTCAGCCAACAGTGCGTCACTACAGGAGCCAGCAAGTTAAGAACTGTGACCTCAGCCAACAGTGTGTCGCTACAGGACCCAGCAAGTTATGAACTGTGACCTCAGCCAACAGTGCGTCACTACAGGACCCAGCAAGTTAAGAACTGTGACCTCAACCAACAGTGGGTCACTATAGGAGCCACCAAGTTACAAACTGTGACCTCAACCAACAGTGTGTCGCTACAGGACCCAGCAAGTTATGAACTGTGACCTCAACCAACAGTATGTCGCTACAGGAGCCAGCAAGTTAAGAACTGCGACCTCAACCAACAGTGTGTCACTACAGGACCCAGCAAGTTAAGAACTGTGACCTCAACCAACAGTGTTTCACTACAGGAGCCAGCAAGTTAGGAACTGTGACCTCAACCAACAGTGTGTCGCTGCAGGAGTCAGCAAGTTAAGAACTGTGAGCTCAACCAACAGTGTTTCACTACAGGAGCCAGCAAGTTACGAACTGTGACCTCAACCAACAGTGCGTCGCTACAGGAGCCAGCAATTAAGTTAAGAACTGTGACCTCAACCAACAGTGTTTCACTACAGGAGCCAGCAAGTTACGAACTGTGACCTCAACCAACAGTGTGTCGCTACAGGAGCCAGGAAGTTACGAACTGTGACCTCGACCAACAGTGTGTCGCTACAGGAGCCAGCAAGGGGTTCATTCCATCATGTTTGTACACTACACTGTCCTGGTAAACCCAGGTCTTTAACGTTCACATCCACTGAAAGCTGAAAGGACCTCAGCTCTTCCCAAGTAATACCACCACCTGGCTACACTTGCATACCCTGGCTTGTTCCTCATACTTGTACACTCCCCATAGGTGAATGTTAAATAACTCTGTGTACACATAGACCCAGCAAACCAGGTCTTCCAAAAATTTTCAAACGATGTAAAAGAGAAATTTTAGACTGGTGCTTCAAAGATACCTTACAGTAGCTGTTCTTATATACCCAGGCTTGTTCTAAACAATTGTGGGTTTTGTGCGCCGAATGTGTGCAGTATTCATTGATCTATGAATACTGTTATACATGAATAGGACAAAACTGCCTCTTGCTGTTGTCCCACTTCAGCATAGTCTTGTGCCCAGCCACGCCCACCTGTCAGCGACAAACAGTCTGGTGAACAAAGTCGAATATCTTTGGTCTATTTCCAAATTGTGGTAAGGGCCAATGAGATTGTGAGATTGTTAATAATCACCTAGCAGTTCCCCTACAGCAGTAAAATTTTGCCTCTCAACTTGGGTATCCAAACAAATTTTTGAGCGGACATGACACAAAAGCATTGCTAGCAATTTTTAAAGCGTACATAGTGGAGTCATGTACACTGTGTAGTGTAGCACATGCCAGCTACCCTCTGAATAAGCCATATATAATGGCCACTTAGCAGCCCTTTTTCTGGAAGTAACACATGTAGAAGAACTGAGAAGAAATCTAATTGTCTTTTAATTTCACCATGTGAAAAGTTCATAGCTTACCGCTAAAGGTGCAAAGTGGAAGTTTAAATGCCCGGTGGGTGTGACATATTTCCCAGTTCCAGCGCTTAGGAAAGAGATATTGACTATCCCCATGGATAAAAAGTTGAGCCAGATGAAATGGAACGTAATGAGGAGAATAACAGACAACTCAACTTAAGTGGCATTTTGTCTGCCAAGTTAAGAACTGTGACCTCAACCAACAGTGTGTCGCTAAATTTTAGATTGTGACACTTCAAGGTGTGTTCTATTTTTAGTACATGTGGGAGATTCTGCGTGTTTTGAATTTTTGGCAGCTACACACTCTTCGTCTTCCTTCTGCAATAAGAATGACGAAATCATGTGTTCTTGACTGTCACAAGAGTATGCACTAGCCCAAGAAATTCGACTTAGTTCACCAGACTGTTTTCTTTATAAGAGGGTGGGAGACTAAGTTCAGCTTTCTAGCTTGGCAGTACATATGTCAGACAACAAACACTTTGATCCAATCACAATAATACTCAAAAGTGGAAAGGTGGCAAATAGAGAAGGACTGCACTAGCTGCTTGGTCTCATTCATCATACGTCAGGTGGACACAAGGTGGGACCATGGGGGGGGGGGGGGGGGGAGACCCTGGCCTATCTAATTTTGCATGCATAAAACTTGAGAGCAAGTTTCTTGCTAATCAACCCTGAGTAGCTCCACTCACATGAATGCCTGCAGTCTCGACTAGTGGTGGTGCATTTAAGTTCACCTGGCATCATTCATATGATGAATGAAACCAGTGCTTCCCTAGTCTTCACTGCTTCCAAGGAGGAAAGCAGCAAACAGCATGCTCCTTCATATTACTAGTTGTGTGCAGACCCAGTTACACTAGGTCTTCCAAAAATTTTTCAAACCCTCAACAGAGAGACACTTAAAAGATGATATAAGCTCGCCTCCAACAGCTGCCCTTATATATCCTTGTTTGTTCCTAACACTTGTGGGTTTGTGTGACGAAACAGTAAAGTATTCATTGAGCTATGAATACTGTTAGTCAGGGTAATTAAGCGTAAAACTTGGAGAGTGTGTAGTGGACTAGTTGTACTAACGTACTGTACCTAGGGACAGAGGCTGTCACTGGTTTAATATTCGAAATAACGCTGATTTGAGGCATAAAAGCACTTATATTTCCTTCTTGGAGCTCCAGGCTGTATCTGGTACAGTGTCCCTACCCAGATTCAGATAGCTAAAGCAAGAGCTTTCGCTCAATATCCATTTCATCAGGATTCAAAGGCGTTTGACGTTCTGCAAATTGGAATCAAGGCAGTTAAACTTTGACTCCCCCTGATTTGGGATTGTTTGCTTGTTTATAATAAACTACAATCTATTTGCTACTTGGTTAATCAATGATTGTTAAGTTAGAACATGTACTATTGTCTTCAACACTTGCTCCAAGTACAAAGGGTAAAGCAAAAATTGAGCTAAAAATCAAAATTGGGATAGCCTTAATCACCCTGAGAATGCCTTAACCACCCTGAGTAGAGTCAGTGGGTGCGCAGTTGATAAATTGTCCTAATGTAATGTACATACTTAATGTATATAGACAATACTAGGGTATCACCTGACTTACTGACCTCTCCACCAATGACAGGCTTGCTCTCAAAGGTGGTGTCTATAAGGTCCTCAACGGTGGAAAACTTTCCTAAACCAAGACTACCATTCCACCTGACAGGTAGTGCTTGACAGATTTCTTAGTCCTGTGTGTGTGTGTGTGTGTGTGTGTGTGTGTGTGTGTGTGTGTGTGTGTGTGTGTGTGTGTGTGTGTGTGTGTGTGTGTGTGTGTGTGTGTGTGTGTGTGTGTGTGCGTGTGTGTGCGTGTGCATGTGTGTGTGTGTGTGTGTACATGAGAATGAGCCCCTACACTCCTATCCCACTTCCTTTTTTCCCCTCTCTCCCTCCCCCTTACTCTCTCTCCCCTTCCCCCTCTATACCCTCTGTCTTTTCCCTGACCCCTCTCTCTTTTCCCTGACCCCTCTCTCTTCCCCTTTCCCCTCTACCGACCATGCCCATTAGCATCACACACATTCCAGCAATGTTTCTACAAACCAACCCTTGGCTAAACATATACATAAATCAAAAAAATTAAAAGAACGGAAAGGCTTTGGAACAAGGGTACACAAGGTTACACACCCTGCACCTACAGATTACTGCCTCAACCTTATCACTGTCATAGTTTTAGTTTAGAAATATTTCAATTGGTAGTCTTGAGGGTAACCTAGCCTGCAAAAACTAGTGGCAAGAAGGCTGGACTTGCAAACAACTACTACTTGTAGTACCAAATGCACACACACACACACGCACACACGCGCGCGCACACACGCGCGCGCACACACACACACACACACACACACACACACACACACACACACACACACACACACACACACACACACACACACACACACACACACACACACACACACAGAGGATGAGTGGATTGCTTTGATAGGTGAGAAGTGAGCCTGTCAAAACCTGAGTTTCAACAGCTACTCTTTTGAAGCCACTTGAACTCCTAAGACAAACAGAGAAAGACAAGCTACACATGCAGTACTACATTCACTTTTCCGCTTTTCTCTGAGGAGCTTTCCAACACTTATCAGTGGTTAGATATAACATGATAGCTGCAAAAAGGTGTAATGTATGCATACTTGTGTATCATCTGACTTTCATTACCTGAGCCAACACTAAAACCACATTTGCAATGTATCTGCTTTTTTTTTTTGTTGATTTTTCACTTGCCAATGGGGGTCAGGCTAAGATGAGCTTCTATTTATGACTCTTGTAATCCTTTTCTTCCTTGCCTTGGTATTATCCTAAACCGTTTCTAAACTATATAGGATTTTATAGCCTCAGTTCAATTCCTCCCTTTTTGTTTTTACTGTGCAAGTCTTCCATCCTAGTGTCCCCTTGTGTTTTGACTTGTGCTTCATACCTCTCAGTTTGGCTTCTCCCCTTGTGAGTAATGCCATCTGCTGGTTTTTATAGTCTGATAATTATCTGTGTATCAATATGGTATTGAAGTTGATAAGGGAGGTACCTACACAACCATGTGCATCACCTGACTTTTTAGAATGTACCTGAGCCAATTAAAACTGCTTTCTTGTTGATTTTACTCTTGTACTGTAAATCGTAAAATATTTGAGTTAAAAAATGATAAATTTTCGTGGTAAAACAATTTCATGGAGGCCAGTGGGCTATGAAGGTATTTTGACACCGAAACTTCTAAACGCCATTCAAACATGAGCCAATTAAAGCTGCTTTCTTGTTGATTTTACTCTTGTACTTATGTCTCAACACTTACATGCAGCCCTTTTTAGACTACAGAAAGATAGGGGAGAGGGGAGAGGGAAGAGGGGGGACTGGGAACAAGGCCACACATTCATGCTTCATTGCTTGGCTCAAAAGAATTTTTTCAACTGTGACATAGCAGAACTGCACCTGGTTATTGGTTTTGTGATGTAAAAGTACTATATTGGAACATTGCCCTGTGACGTAACAGAACTGTATCCGGCTTTTGGTGTGTGACATCAGTGAACTTATCTGGATACTGGCCTATGACATGACAGGACGGTATCTGGAGGGTTACTGGTGGTGTTGACCTGGTGGTTAAACCGCTAGAATGTGAAAGTTTCCTAGGTTCCAGCCCTGTCTCACAAGCCAAACTCACTTCCGCAAAAAAGGGAAGGGTCTGGTTAGTCTCGTCCCCAGACCCCACCCTCTCACGAGGAGAAACGGTCTGGTGAACCAAGTCGAGTTTCTTGGGCTAGCGCACGCTTTTGCGACAATGTAACCTAGCAACGATCAAAACATTTTGCGGCCAACCTGCTCAAAAAAGGTACAGATACTCGAACAGAGATGAACGAATTTTACTGTTGTAAGGGAACTAATTACCAATCTCGCAATCTCATTGGTCATTACCACTTTTGGGTAATAAGCCCAAGAAATTTGACTTCGTTCACCAGACCGTTTCTCGCCGGAAGGCGCGCATGGGCGGAACACAAGACTAGGGTCTGGTGAACTGTGAATATAAGCCGCGTCCCACCGGAATGCAATTAGCTAGATGTAACCAGACTTCAAGTAATGCACTCTTGAAATACCAGTTGCAAAGTGCGCCCACCTCCGAGAAATATAGTTGAAGTGTGTTCATAGGTCCTGTAGTAGCAGAAAAGATGTCCTAGCTCTCTGTCGCCATTTTCAAGACCATTATTGCTACTCAAACAGTGATGTAATGTGTCATGTGACAAGATCTGTAATGTGATTGGACCACACCATATGGTGCGGTGGGACATGGCTACTATGCACAGTTCACCAGACCCTTCCTTTTCTTGCGGAAGTGGATCTGGCTTGTGAGACTAGTTTCAGTCCCACTTGCAGCAGAGATCTATTTCTTTTTTGGGTGCACTCAGAAGTGAGTAGAGGGCTTTCCTTTGCATCCTTGGGAACTGCTTAGTGTGTGGGAAGAAAAAATTATCTAGATATTGCTCTGTGTGGACGTCACTGAACTGTAGACTATCTGGATATTGCCCTGTGACATCTGTCTTGATCTACATCTAGGCATAGAAGTTTTATATTTCTTATAAGTAGTGACTTAAACGCAATGGGTCTGTTTGCTTTTACAGAACACATAAAAGAAGACAATCATTTTTTCCTCACCAGCCCACAGACTAAGTTGGGATTGGATTGTACAATCATACGTACAAGGCTAGAGTTGCACATATGTGACATCTTCAAGGCACAAGCACCCAACTTCCGTATTGCCGTTTCAAGCTCCTAATTTCTACTTGTTTCAGCTGCTCAAGAGTTGATATCAAAATTGTCAGGCATTGATGAGCTAAAACAATGCATTGAGCATCCTTACTTTTCCACTGACAATGGCCTGTCACTTATGCTTAGACTTGGTGCTTGTTGATAAAAAAGGTCAAAAATGTTCTGCAACTACAATGTCCCTTCGCTGGAAGTGTATCATTGAACTGTTGATGAGAACTTAGGGGACAATTGTGTGAGGTTTGTAACAATGTTAGTGGGCTGAAAGGGTGGAAATTTCCTCTTGCATTAAATTGCCTTACAAAGGACCTGTAGCTGAGGAGAACAACAACCAACCAACTTATGTCTGGCAAGTTAAGAACTGTGACCTCAGCCAACAGTGTGTCACTACAGGACCCAGCAAGTTAAGAACTGTGACCTCAACCAAAGCTGAGGAGAACAACAACCAACCAACTTATGTCTGGCAAGTTAAGAACTGTGACCTCAGCCAACAGTGTGTCACTACAGGACCCAGCAAGTTTAAGAACTGTGACCTCAACCAAAGCGGAGGAGAATAGCAACCAACCAACTTCAGAGGCTTTGTGTCTGGCAGATAGTAACTGTGAGCTCAACCAACAGTGTTTCACTACAGCAGCCAGCAAGTTACGAACTGCGACCTCAACCAACAATGTGTCGCTACAGGACCCAGCAAGTTAAGAACTGTGACCTCAACCAACAGTGTGTTGCTACAGGACCCAGCAAGTTAAGAACTGTGACCTCAACCAACAGTGTGTCGCTACAGTAGCCAGCAAGTTAAGAACTGTGACCTCAGCCAACAGTGTGTCGCTACAGGAGCCAGCAAGTTAAGAACTGTGACCTCAACCAACAGTGTGTCGCTACAGGGGCCAACAAGTTAAGAACTGTGACTTCGACCAAAGCTGAGGAGAATAGCAACCAACCAACTTCAGAGGCTTTGTGTCTGGCAGATAGTAACTGTGATCTTGACAAACAGTGCGTCCCTACAGGACCCAGCAAGATGTTCCACTGTACGTGTGTACTCTACACAGACCTGGTAAACCAACAGTCTACACGAACGCGCCAAAAATGTGGGTGTGTCATGTCAAAAAGGAATTTGCCGGAAGTACTGTACGCGGCCTGCGCGCTACGTCAGAGGCACGAATGGAATGCTAATAACGCGCGCGCACGTGGGTATGTGATTTCGATAGCGCCTAGCGCTCGAGCGCTTGACGAGGTTTCCGGGCATAGAAGACCGTTTCACTGTACACTTCGGAGTGGAGGGGTTTTGTACTACTATGCTTGGATTGGTAAGTAACTTATAAAGCATGTTGACTTATACTGCATGTTAACTACACTGTAAAAACATATAGGTTACTTCAACCATATTTTGGTCATCTCAGTTGCATGCCTGTTGTGTGCGTGACACATTACAAACTTCAAAGGGATGCTTCCTATTTGAATCAAAGCTTAAGTGTAATTCAGAAGCTTCTCCCTCAGTTACTATCTTAATACAGAAAGCCTATAGCTATTTGGTTACATTCCTGGCATTTCGACCACAGTCATGCAACCAGGCACTCCTCCAGGGACAGATGTGTAGGATCAAAGAAACACCAACCTCACCAGAAATGCTATAAGCCTTCTGAAAGGAGATACTAATTTAACAAAGGGAGAAGCTTCTCAACTACACTCTGATTCAGAATGAGATTGGTAGCCTTCCTTGAAGTTTGTAATGTATCACATACACAACAGGCATGCAACTGAGACGACCAAAATATGGTTGAAGTAACCTATATGAGTTTACAGTGTACAGGTATAATTTTGTAAGTAAATTTTATATCAGCAAGAATAACATGTCCTTCACCATACATGTATGTAGCTAGGGCTGAAGTGTCTATTATACTCCTTTTTTGAAGTATACTAAACCATAGTAGCTTTTAGTAAGCTTATAGTAGTAAATAGATGATGGTGCTCTTCAATTAGAGTTAATATTACCTGCTATGCTATATTAGATATCTGTATTGTAGTCATCATCTTGTACATCATTTATGGGGAATGATTGATTGTCTTCTGACTCAGTGTCACTTTCACTGCTTGGTAATTTGATTCTGACCATTTCCATGTCAGCATCGGAATCTGCTTTTCGTTTGCGGTCAGTCCTATCCACATGTGTTGTAGAAGAGGAATGCTCCTGTGAAGCACATTGTTTTGCTTATTTGTAATGGGACTCAGTGGTCGCATGTATCCTTTACACTTTCTGATGTACCATGTGCTAATGACAAATGCTGGGATGGTTACATATTTAATTGCTGAACCTGTCCATTTCCAGTGGTGCCGAATCATCTGACGGATGAGCATGCACAGTACTGCAATCATCTTCAAGACCCCTTCCACATCCATTTGAGGTCCTAAAAATGATCAGTGCTACAAAAATAATATTTTTCACTTAATTGCCCAGTGTGTATATACTTACCATTCAAATGTGGTTGCCTGAATGGAGCCTGAAAAAAACCTGTAAGAAAATTGATACTTTGAGGTTTGTTTCTTGCAGTCAATGTCAGCCACTTAGTAAGCTAGTAGGCTTCAGAGAAAACCCAACATCCTAACTGGAGGTATGTTAGCAGAGGAATATTCGCTCCCAAATACTTCATCATTCCTTGGACCTTAAATTTCGTTAACTAACAACTTTGCTCCATTGAAGGTTTGATGATTATTCGTGAATAAAAATTCAACAATCACTGGTTGTTTTGTGTTCAGACTATCTTTACAGAAATATTATGATTACACTCGAGCTCTAACCTGGATGTCTTTGTAGTGATGTGTTCGTTGTTGTACTCATGGGGCAGTGATAATGCAAGAATGAAGGCGATGCACCAATGTGTGCATGTTGTACTAGGAACACAGAAACAGCAAACAGTATGGTTACTGCTATGTGCTTCTTTCTCCTGACAGCAGGATCACCATGCATGATGACAGAGGCCTTTGAAGCTGAGGAACGGCCAGGAGCATTGAAGAGTGTCACTTGCTTGCATTATTTCATATCTCTACTGTTTAAAATAATAATCACTTTAATGCTTTTTGTGTGTGCATGCAGTCACTTACGTTTAATAGACAGCAGAATCTCGACATCGCACAATCGATTTAGAACGCGCGGGTACGTAGGTAGCTATGCTTGCGGCTGCTCGCGCTCGCAAGAAACTATGTAAGGAATGTAATTATTTTGGAAGTGGTCACTGGAATGAACAATTTCTGAACTTATAATTAAAGTATCCGGACATAGGAGCCGAAGTAGCTTTTGCCGTAACACTATGTTATACGGCCTAGTGTCATGTACCAGTCCGCCAAGGATGGCGGCTGTATGTGCGTTCGCTCCACCTTGTCCAGTAAATCAAAGATAGCACAGATTTGTCGAGGTAGCGGATGTCATGAGCAAAATTATCAGTATCTCAGCCCCCAAGGTAGGTATGGATGTGCGTTTTTTTGCAAGCTATAGTGCTATGCCAGGGCTCATAACTCGCACCTGTCTGAAGTTTTTAACTTTGACGGATTATTCGCTGTGTTGGTTGGAAGTGTGGCATTTCCCCCTGGTTTGCTTGGAGTGGGGACATCCCTCTAAAGCATGTATAAGTTTGAAGCCGAATATTGGTGTAGTTTAGAAAATACAGTGATTATAAGTGAATTTGTTTTTGGCGTCATGCACTGTTGACACATTGCCCTTGTCCGGAAGTGTTGACATAATTTCGACGTGTTCGTGTAGACTGCAAGGTCTTCCAAAAATTTGACGTTCATGAAACCTGAAAGGACATCAGCTCTCCTACCTAGCTGCGTTTATACACCCTGGCTTGCTCCAAACACTTGTACAGCCCCTAAATGTTAAAGTTAGTAACTATGATAGATTATGTGTACACATAGACCCAGCAGAGTAGGTCTTCCAACAATTTTCAAGTTTTGGAAAGATGCAGAAGAGAAGTTCTGGACCTTTGGCTCAAAAATACCTTCCAGCAGCTGTACCCTGGCTTGTTCCTAACACTTGTGGGTTTGTGTAATGAAAGAGTAAAGTATTCATTGAGCTACGAATAAAAGTAATTACCATAAATCGGTAAATTGGAAATATTCGTGTTGCAAATGCTCATGTTATACATTTTCATGTTATTGTAAAAGCGGGATGGGCAACAAAGAATTTTGAATGCCGAAATTTCTTCAACGTACATGTGGCAGTGTCATTCTAGAACCACAAGACTTCGAGCGGCATGGAAGACTGTACAAAAGTACTGACCGCACTTAATTTTCGTTGTCAGCTGGACCATTTCAACACCGAACTTTTCCGGTAGCTTCATAGTATCTTGCCATTGCCCCAGTCTTATGCACAGCCTCCCAGCAAGAAATGGTCTGGTGAACAGGTCAAATTTCTTTGGTCTTTTTCCAAATTTTGGTAGGACCAATGAGATTGTGAGATCGTTAATAATTACATAGCAGTTCCCATACAGCAGTAAAATCCTGCCTCTCGACATGGATATCAAAACAATTTTTGAGTGGGTATGACACAAAATGTTTTGGATATTGCTAGGTTACACTAGTCATAAAACACACACTAGCACAAGAAATTTGAGTTAGTTTACCAGTCTTCCTCACGGGTCTAGGGACGAGACTAAGTCCAGCTTTCTACCCAACATAATTGGAAAAAGGCCAAACCAACAGGCAGCATTTTGCGTTTTACTCAACTAACATGATATTTTGATCTGATAACAGTAATACACAGAAGACGAGAGGGTCCAAAACAGAAACAGACCTTAAAATTAGACCTTTTACCCCTAGCGCATGCACAGAAATCGATCGTGTGGTTACAAGAGAAGCTAATAAGAAATGGCGATTTTGTGTAGTGTTGTTTCATTGCGATAATCTTTTAAAATAGCTGAGTTCAGGCAATGATAGTTTGGCTTAGCTTGGTTGAAAACAAACCTGCTTTACTCAGAAGACCTGCTAGTGAAGTTCGAAGAAGCTACAACTGTGGAAACGTAGGTATCCGCTGTGTACCTGAAAATGACCGATAATACACGACAAAAGTTGGCTGACAGTTTCAGTGAAGGTACATTTCAACTGTCGCTAACACGATTAGATAGTATATAAATGATAGAACAAGTAGCGTGTGGATATAAGCTGTACTGTGGCTAACTACGATCGGCAGGCAAACTTCGAACGCGATTTTGAGGGGAAGTCCCTATAGGACACTAAAGCTAATTATGCTTCAATTGACTTCCTGTTACACGTAATAACTAACTCCAAGTCCAAAAAGGCGCAGGGATCACGATAAATAGCGGAACCGAAGTGGGGGCGCATTTGGCCGCTAACAGGAGTAATGGGTTAACAAACAGTCAGGCAAAGAGTGTGAATTCGACTTACAATTTTCTTTAGCAACTTCTCAAAATTGTTCTTTTACATTTGATTTAACCGTATTCATTACAACCAATGGATGCTAAAAGTTGAACATGTACATTAATTCAAATTGCTGTATGTATGAAACAGATGGCAAACGACTCTATTGCAATCAACAAGGCCGTGTTATTGTGCAACTGATCTTGAGAAGTAGACAAGCTACAAGATGCAGTAAAAAGCTACACAGTGCTAGTATGTAGCTTTGTACACCTTTACAGTATAGCTATATAGACGTGTGGCAGTCCCGTGTAGAAATTGAAGGTTATTCCATCACGTATTTAAATCAGATTGCTGTGTTTAAGTGCCGTATTGCTGAACTTCCGTTAAGAGCGGGGCTCATACGTGCTTCATAGATGCATGTATATCTAAGGTCCTGGAATCTCCGAAGCACATATGAGCCGCGCTCTTAACGGAAGTTCAGCGATACGGTGCGTCGAATACAGCACATGTATAATCACCTTTCTAATTAATGTAGACTTTGCACGTGGAAATTATATATATACCTTATTACACGAGTTAGCGTGCAATATCGCGAGTTATTGCACGAGTGAGCATGGTATTTTCACGAGCTGAAGGCGAGTGAAAATGCAGCCCACGAGTGCAATAACCGCGATATGCACACTAACGAGTGTAATAAAGTATTTATTATCCATTACCACAACAGTGTCGTGTGAGAGTCTGGCTCCGCGAGACTATAGCTCGCCATTCAAACGCACTGGTTCTAATTAAAGCACACCTTGGTTGCTAGGATATCGCGCGTATATAGCCTCAGGGCTCATGCAATAACTACCCGTGCAATAACTACCCGTGCAATATCGTGTGATATTGCACGGCACGGGAATAGGAAAATACTGTTGTAGAAATATCAACTAGATAATAAACACATATTTATTAACGCGGAAAGTAAAATTATCTGTCTGAGGTTAAAGCGACAAGCATTGCTTAGCAAGCGCTAGGTATTGCCAGCGGCCTGATTTGCATAGGTAGCATCTAACAAGGCTGGACTAGTTTATCTAAGTTGCTGATCATTGCTAGGTAAGCGACTTGTACCTGTTTGAAGGCATTATCTGTAGGTGTATATTTAGCATACAGAATTTCATGCTTCAACTTGAAGTATACGGCAGTAGTGTTGCTAAAACTACACACGGAGTGAGGCGGATCTATCCTGTGCATGGGCGGATGCATGCAACCAAAACATTGAAACGGAGCATTTCCGTGCACGGTTGCGTCGCGACTGTCCAAGTAGTTCAGCTTGTGTAAACTATTGTTACGCAACAGTTCACAATACAGCTGTCATTCAGCTGTCATTCAGTTGCCGCTGCAAGTCTTTCAAGCAAATTACAAAATGTAAACAATTGGATGTTTTTTAATCTGGTAAAGTGATTCATAGTGTCATGAATATTGTTCAAACCCACAATTGTTTCGTACAGAGCGAGGTATATAAGGCAGGAGTGCCAGTAGCTGTGGTCCAGGGTTACTTTCTATGTCTCCTGTCGCCAGCAGGAAAATTTTTGGAGCCCAAGTATAACTCCTTTGGAGTGGTCAGTGGGCTATAAATATAGCAAATATGAAATGTCATTTGATTATCTAGTTGGCAAGAGGTGCTGAATGGAGGGTGAATATGCAAGGCCTAAAGGCTTGCTTCCAAAGGGCATGACTCCTGGATAAAAAAACTAACCCTTCTCTGGTACAAAATTTCAACATTGAAAATCTTGTTTTCTAGTGTTTTTGCAAAGCAAAAAGATGTATAGTCTTGCATGCCAAGACTATAAAGAAAGACTATGTCTCGGTATCTTGCACTAGCCTCGTTCCCAGGCTCTCCCCGTGCGTGAACGAAAAATCGAAAGGAAAGGGGAGAGCCCGGTAAAATTTATCACGTGAGAAACATCATAGGTAGAGAGAACTTAATTACATGTGGGCTAACGAATGAACTCACCCACGCTTTATGGACAAAATATCGGTTGCGAAAGCTTTATGGCTGACAGAATGGGACTAGGCGGCACTACGCTACATTACCTGGCAGTACGGCAAGCTATGGTGAGCGTATACACACAGAGCCATACATTCAAAAATCTCGCTAACTTACTCACTTAACTGGCAAAGTGACCGCTGTACGCCCCAGAGAATTGCTTCCAAGGCGCTATTAAACGCCAAGGCAGCCCTTTCCTAGGCTTTGCTCAAGTTTTCTCTGCGCTTGTTGTTCGAAAAAACTGCCAGAAAGGGCTCCTACTAAAACATGGGTACATGTACTGTCGATTATGCAACTACGAGTGTGGGCACGTCGACGATCCACCTACACTCAATTAAGTCCTCTCTACCTTCTTTCTACCATCTATGCCACTCATGTGATAAATTATTCCAGGCCCTCTACCGTTTTTCCGTACTGCAAGTCACGCCCCCCCCCCAACGACACATACAATTTACCCACCTTACACACACACACAAGATGCACACACACACACACACACCACATACATTCCTAGTCTTGTAATACGTCAGTTCATTCTTGTAAAGTACAAATCACCTTGTCTTCCAGCTCTGTGTAGGGAACATGTGACAATCAACCAATCACATCTAGGCCTTGATGGATTATTCTTTTTTTTTACCCTATTATTCTATTCTTGTATTCTCAAAATTTTTACCTTATTTAGTATCAGTAGAATCTACAGGCTCTTGGCTACATGCTGGTACTTGTCCGGTGTTTGTGCATTGAGTAGTTCTCAAGATATTGCACGATATCATTCGAACTCGCCTATTTATACTGCACATATTAAAGTAAATCAACCAGCGTACTTCATGGAAAGAAACATGGATATCTCGAGAACTACTCAATGCACAAACACCGGACAAGTACCAGCATGTAGCCAAGAGCCTGTAGATTCTACTGATGCTAGCATTGTGGAGACTTCAACTTGTTTGGAGACAACACAGCAAGAAACGACAAATTTCACCGTCCGATTATTGATCAATCGGACTGGCCCATGTTCAGCTGCGCTCCTGAGTGTTCAAAGCAGCTACCGCTACCAAAATATATTGTGAATTGGGGAGGTCTTGGGGCATCGTATCGATGCTAAAATCTCTCCAAAAGCAGCTTCAGAGAAGGCACAAACAACAGTGTCTGAAAATAGATACACTTCTCCAAAGATTGATGTTTTTCGGACGGCCATTTTATCGCTTCTAGCGCCAACAGGAAACAATGCGCGGGCGTCATTTTGGTACACCAGGTTTTGCGTACATCCGCTACAGTCTTGCGGTATCACCGAATGTTTACGTAGTTTTCCCTCCGCGTTTGAGCGTCCGAATATACCTGTCGTCCGATAATTGCTAACATACTCTACATCGTTCCGTATATTCTTTACACTGTAATTTAACGCAATAGATGTGGGACGCATGCGGAGTGTAAGATTTTTGTACAACTTGATGCTCTGGCAGCAAGCTAGGGTGAGCTTGAATGACGACAGTTATGAAAGATAGCCAGGAATGACAGCCGGGGTGTGCACACCCATTGTATGAGAGATAGCAGTTGTACTTCAGCGAAGACATTCGGGATAGGCAGCTGCTGAGCGTATAGCACCTACTCAGTAAGTGTACAAGGGCTAACAGTAAGTGTGTAGAAAGGCTCATGCAGCTTACCGAACGCAGTAGGCGGCAGAGATTTTGCTCTATAGCTGATGCGTGGCGACTTCCCTCTACTATTTCTCAAAGATGCCTCAAGTCTTGAATGACTATGTATGCATGCCAGACTGTGTTCTGACTTAACCTACAACTGCAACAACCAGAATAGCTGTGTGCTGGTAGGACAAATGGCTCTGTTGTGTGGTACTACCCAATGAAAAGCTTTTCTCAGCAACCATGACAACGTTTCTAAGCTATTGAGCACTCTTGTAGACAGTAGAGTTACAAACCTCGTTTTAGCTACATGCCATGCATGAATTAATAATCTGTGTGCTGTGATATGATACTTCATTGGTAAAGCCTTAGCCACAATACAGTCAATGTTGTAGTGCTTTGCTTGCTCACACTCGCCCCACAATGTTCTACATTCCCCAAGTACTAATGTGTAAATGTAGAACATTGTGGGGCGAGCCTAAGCAAGCAACGGAGAGCAGTACCATTCGGCTTGCTAAGGTGGGGCAGTTATGGCAAAGTGAGTTACTGTTTTGGGGAATGTGCTCAAAAAAAATGCTGGTCAGGGGGAGTACCCTATCCAGTCATTGCATGACCACAGGTTTCGGTCCCTCTGAACTTCCGATCTATAATCCTCTTGCACCAAGTTGGCTTCCAACGGACCTTTTTGCCTGAGGAGAATATCAACCAAGCAACACAAATGGCTTTGTGTCTAGCAAGTTAGCAGTTGTGATCTCAACCAACAGTGTGTCACTACAGCACCCAGCAAGAGGTTTCACTACATGTGTGTACACTTAGTCTCGTTCCCAGACCCAAGCTCGGTACAATACATGGACACACAGGAGAGGAGAGTCAGCTAGGTACATAATCCCACCACATGCTTAGTCTCGCTCCCCCAGACCCAAGCTTGGTACAATACATGGACACACAGGAGAGGAGAGTCAGGTACATAATCCCACCACATGCTTAGTCTCACTCCCCCAGACCCAAGCTTGGTACAATACATGGACACACAGGAGAGGAGAGTCAGGTACATAATCCCACCACATGCTTAGTCTCGCTCCCAGACCCAAGCTTGGTACAATACATGGACACACAGGAGAGGAGAGTCAGGTACATAATCCCACCACATGCTTAGTCTCGCTCCCAGACCCAAGCTTGGTACAATACATGGACACACAGGAGAGGAGAGTCAGGTA
>OX422185.1:4635427-4642927 GCA_949130485.1 Agelas oroides
GATAGCATACTATCCAACGTTTCAAGTTTGAGGTGTTTGCATGCCTTCTTCATATGTATGTAACCAGGTGCATGACTGGTGGTCCCACCACATTGAGAG
The DNA here is from genome assembly GCA_949130485.1 of Agelas oroides. NCBI lineage: Eukaryota > Metazoa > Porifera > Demospongiae > Agelasida > Agelasidae > Agelas > Agelas oroides. The sequence continues at coordinate 4,635,527 of OX422185.1, forward strand.
TCATCTGTGGACTCTATATGTAGAGTCCACAGATGGTGGCTCTAAGTGAGAGCCCTCACACTGACCAATCAAATCAAATCCAAACATTCCATGATAGCATCCTCCAAATAGCATAGATCCCATTGGTCGAGTCATCTAACTCACTCAGTATAGTGCTATAGTGACTGTTTGGTTTATAAATGAGCACTTTGGCCACGAACCATTGAGCTAAGCCTAAGCAACTTACTTCAAGACAACTTACTTCAGGTCTGCAAAGACAGCAAGTCTCAACCTAGACCAGGTGCATGCTCCACGTTGCAAGAGGCATGGAATGGATGCACATATGAGTCCAAAATCTGGATCTGGACCCGCCTCATCGTGTGCCTAGACAATTTGCCACTTGTAATGACCAATTCTGCTCCAACCGGTACCAGTGTAGATTCACTTCACCGGCCAAAGATGGTGATATTGAAGAAGCAAGGTGGCAGTAGTACACATTTTGTTACTGCATTCTTGCACTGTAGTATGTAATCTTCACTGTGTATACTATTCATGTGCACACTTATTTTGTTGTATGAAAACTTACTGTTTACAAATAAACTTGCCCCCTGGTACCAGGTGTCTATGAGATTTAGAAACCTGCTACTGACCAATCAGATTACTTGATTTTTTTTTACAGCTATGCTCTAATTGCACACATGCACCAAGCATGCACGTTAACTGAGCCTACCTTGTCTGAACATGCAATGAAATCGAAGGTTCGTATGATAAAATCATTATCACCATAGTACCAAGCTATACCGGAGAAAATATCACTCGTTTGTTGCCGTTGGCATTGTTACTCGTGCTGCGCACTCGTAACAATACAGACGGCAACAAACTCGTGATATTTTCCGGTATAGCTTTGTACTATGGTGATAATTATATAATACACCAGCACAAAGCTCTCCTTGAGCTCTATCTACGAATTACTGTTGATTGTTGCCAACTCACTAAATAAGTTGTTCTTCATGCCACTATGCTCAAGTTAAAATTACAGATGCACCAAATCCATCTGTGATCGAATAATGAGTTAACTCTTTACCGACCGTAACGTGTGACTGCAATTTTATGTACAAAACCGTAGTAATTATGGGTGGAATGGCTCAGTAGACGTGTTGCGTATTCAGTATTATATCTCCAGTTGTAAAATAGCTACAAACTTCTGGTAAAAAGCAATGGAGTACCTTGGGCTTTGTCCATCTTCGCTGCAGTTTTGAAGCTTATCACTAAAGCAGAAGCTGTGAAATAAACCGGAAGTTGTCACACCGGAAGTCGCGACTTTCGATCTCTTCTGGTAATCATAACCTGGAAGTAAAAGTTCTGTCTGGTTTGAAATCTGCATCGAAGTTAGAGCTTTCTTTTAGCTCTAGGCAGCTTTTTACCTCGTCTTCATAGCTTGTGTACTTCTCGAGATCGGTCGTGATAAACACGGCCTTGTCGATTGCGATAGTGTCGGACGCTGCGTAGCGTTCAACTTCCGGCTCGTACGTTGTCTATTTGCAATTCCAATGTGCACGTTTAGCTTCCAGTGGTTGTAATGAATATGGTGAATAGCGTAGGTAGTCCCTAATAAACCGCTACGCTCGAAGAAAACTCGCAACAGAACCGCAGTACCCATGACGCATAAACGTGTCATTGGTCGTTCAGCACTGAATAATATATGACGCGTTTACGCGGCATTGGTCGGTAAAGAGTTAAACCAGCTGGTGTGTGCTGCCCTTAGGCCATACAAACTTAATAACCGGTTTCTGGTCCAAGGAAATAAGCAAAATCAAACAAGGCACAAGGCTTTTTTTTTTTTTTTTTTTGTTATAATCAAAACCTCCCATTGGAGAAGTCATAATGATAAAAAAAGTGAGCAGTACAAGCATTGTCCAACATCTCACAGTTGAGGAAGGTGGACATCAGCTGCTGCACTATGCATGATAGCAAAAGCGTCAAGTAGAGGAGCAGGTCGACTTACGGACTGAGCCATGCCACTCCCTTCTCCGCAGGATAAACCGGAAGTACTTACCAAATTCCAACACATCGTCAACAGTCAGTGACAGAAGGATTCGCTGAAAGTCTCCCTTTCTTGACAATCCCACCTTTCACACAAGCGGTAAGTCACGTAGGGCGGTGTCAAGTGTCTACGAACCCGCTTCGTCACGACCATCAGTACCGTCCGCTACGTTCTCGAACATGTGTCGCAAGGTCCACGATTCATCTACCGAGATGATGTTTCCAGTCCCGAAGAACCTTGATGCCATGCAGCAACTGGAGAGATATGAGTTTTGGCATGACACTGACGGACTAGTCTCGCGAAGCCACAGCTATTAACGGCCAGTCTTCAAGACAGCGACAGCGAAATAGGTCAGTCTGCGCATGTGCACAAGGCATGCGGCCTGCTACAAAAGGGCGCGGGCGGGGACCAGAAACTGGTTAATAAGTTTGTATGGCCTTATATACTCTGACTTGTTGTCGGTTTAGCACCGGTATAGGGTAGAATATTCATTGACAGTTTGAAATATTCATTGAGCTGTGAATCACATTTCCTACTGTCAATTGACAGTGCACTGTAGCAAAGTTACTGTTATGCCGAACTATAGCTGAATGCCCTCTGTAGCGATTGGTTGTAAAAATCTGGTAGCTTTTTGGTACGTAGGAAATGTTATACTAGCAAGTTTGTGACATACTAATTTTTTTAATTCAAGAACATGCACCTGTAACCTTAACCCAGGCCCAATGTAGGTTATACCATAATATCTATGAGTATTATTATTTTGGGGGTTCGGATAATTAAGTGAAGATTCAGATACCTAGGCTCAGATATTAAGTGATTTCTTACTGCAAGTAGAATGAGTTTTAAGGTATTACAAGTTATTGTTATGACTTACTATAAGCAGTTTTGTTTTCCCTGTGAGTCATCTGCTAGAACACATCGATGTCATCATTGAGGTTGACCGTTCTTAGTGGAGCCTTCTCCTGTGTGTGTGTGTGTGTGCGCGCGCGCGCGCACACACACGCGCAATAGAAGAAAATGACAACAGCTGCAAATAGCTTATCCCCATCAACCACACACACACACACACACAAGGACCTGGTGTAAATACAGACCCACATAAAGTGGGTCTCCCAAAAATTTTCTGAGCTTGCCTCAGTAACAGTACCACTACATATTCCAATCTTTAGAGTCTGTACCAACTTTATATACCCTGGCTTGTTCCTAACACTTGTGGGTTTTGTGTGACGTCATGAGACAGAATATTCATTGACAGTTTAAAATATTCATGAGTTATGAATCTAGTTGTGAGGCACACTAGGTAGCCTCTCTCCAAGGTTCTCTCCTGCATCCCAACAAAAGAAAAAGAAGGAGGGGAAGAGCCTGGTATGGATTCACACGCATATGATATTGCAACACAATGCTATGGTATTGGTCATTATGTAACCTCAAATGTCACTCATGTGGAGACCACACAGTAGCTGTGAAGTATCTTCAAGTCAGGAGTTAGTTACTGTGACTAGTTTTTGTTGTGTAGCCAAGTTGAAACTTCAAAATGGTGCGGAGATGTATACCTTTGGGATGCTAGAGTGCAGCACTAACTAACTAAGTAACAAGTTTTACAAACACATTTTAACAGTAGATATAGGGCATGGGAATGAAGCTAGTCATAACACTCAGGCTCCTCCACACACACACACACACACACACACACACGCACACACACACACACACATACACACACACACATACACACACACACAGTACGACCAGCAAATGTTGGCTTCTTCTCATTGTCTTGTGTTGACCGTCCCCACTCTGCATGAACTCTGATACTGTCATAACACTCAGGCTCTTCCACCCCCCCCCCCCCCCCCCCCACACACACACACACACACACACACGTACAGCAAATGCTGGCTTCTTCTCATTGTCTTGTGTTGATTGTCCCCACTCTGCGTGAACTCTGATACTATCATAACACTCAGGCTCCTCCACACACCGGGGGTAGGGGAACTTTAGTATTGTTAACACACCTGACAGAAAGAGAGAGGGAGGGAGGGAGGGAGGGAGGGAGGGAGGGAGGGAGGGAGGGAGGGAGGGAGGGAGGGAGGGAGGGAGGGAGGGAGGGAGGGAGGGAGGGAGGAAGGAGGGAGGGAGGAAGTAAGGAGGGAGGGAAGGAAAATAAAACAAGACATCCGCACAGAGAAACAAGACATTCGCACAGAAACAAGACATTCGCACAGATTTTAGGTAGCAATGAACATATAGACCCAGTAAACTAGGTCTTCCAAAAATCCACCAATTAGAGTAAAGAAGTGAAGGATGGAAGTAATTACGCTAATCTGTAGCTGTTTTTATATACCCAGGCCTGTTCCTAACACTGGTGGGTCTGTGTGACGTCATGTATACAAGATTGATTACAGGTTCTGAGATATTCATTGAGAGTTTGAGATAATTTTTCATTGACAGCTCAAGTTTGTGTGTGCAAGCATACTGTAACCATATGTGAGCATACTGTACCATATGTGAGCATACTGTAACCATATGTGAGCATACCGTGACCATCTGTGAGCATACCGTAACCATGTGAGCATACTGTAACCATTTGTGAGCATACTGTAACCATGTGAGCATACTGTAACCATATGTGAGCATACTGTAACCATATGTGAGCATACCGTAACCATGTGAGCATACTGTAACCATTTGTGAGCATACTGTAACCATATGTGAGCATACTGTAACCATATGTGAGCATACTGTAACCATATGTGAGCATACTGCAACCATATGTGAGCATACTGTAACCATATGTGAGCATACTGTAACCATATGTGAGCATACTGTAACCATATGTGAGCATACTGTAACCATATGTGAGCATACTGTAACCATATGTGAGCATACTGTAACCATATGTGAGCATACTGCAACCATATGTGAGCATACTGTAACCATATGTGAGCATACTGTAACCATATGTGAGCATATGTGAGCATACTGTAACCATATGTGAGCATACTGTAACCATATGTGAGCATATGTGAGCATACTGTAACCATATGTAACCATATGTGAGCATACTGTAACCATATGTGAGCATATGTGAGCATACTGTAACCATATGTAACCATATGTGAGCATACTGTAATCATATGTGAGCATACTGTAATCATATTATGCTTGTAAATACAGTGGAGCCACGCTATTCTGAACCTCTGAAATGTGGTGTATGTGTACATGTTCAGAATTAGTGGCAGCTAAAACCAAAATAAAACTTCAGTAAAGCCATACATATAGACCCAGAAACTAGGCCTTCCAAAAGTTCACCAATTGCGGTAGGGTACAGACTTTGCTTGTTCATGCTTTCAGCAGCTGTCTACCCAGGCCTGTTCCTAACACTTGTGGGTTTGCGTGATGTCATGTACATGATTGATTACAACATGAACAATGTGAAATTTAGAATGCTCTCATTTAAAATTTATGGTATATGGCCGCAAGCACATACGTATGTATACACACACACGTGTGCAATGCAGTCCCGCTAGTGTGGGGCTCGCTCAGGCTCGCCCCAATAAAACCACTGCTCATGTATAAAAACAACAAGTACACATACACTAGAGTGTACAGCTTTTAAATAGCAATGATTATATAGACCCAGTAAACTAGGTCTTTCAAAAATTCACCAGATATGGTAGGGGTACAGATTTTGAAATAATGCTTGTTCCTGCTTTCAACAGCTGCTCTTATATATCCAGGGCTGTTCCTAACACTTGTGAGTTTGTGTGATGTCATGTACATGATTGATTACAACATGAACAATTTAGCTTCTAACAATAAGCATAGCCATAATGATTGCATGTAGTGAAGCTTGCATGAACACCGTATGTCTAAGACCTATGAAGGGTGGTAATTGGGGGTAATTGAAGTCATGTAGAGGTGAGATGATACAAAGGCAGCCAACCTGCTGGGAAGGTGGCCAGACAGGTTACTATTGTATATCTGAGTTGTGTAAGAGCTAAGAACATGGCACAAAGCCTATTGAGACCCTCTCTAACACTGTTTTGTTTGGATATATGTGTAGACCTAGTTAAACCAGGCCTTCCAAAAATTTGTATACGTCAATTAAGACTCCACCAGGCTTGATTAACTGCTGCCTAGCTCCCTAGCTGCCTTTATATACCCAGGCTTGTTCATAACACTTGTGGGTTTGTGTGACGTCATGTGGTGAATATTCATTGCAGATTGATTACAACTTACAGATATTCATTGAGAGTTTGAGTTATTCATTGAGAGTTCAACTCACTGAAAAACAAAACACAGTGGAACTCCTGCTATTCGGAACCTCTGAAAAGGGGAGGCTGTCTTTTCACCCAATCCCATGCGGATCACGTGATAGGCCTCCAGGACGAAAGGTCATTGTCAGATGAAGGCAAATGTCTTGGACCGTCACTGTGATGTTGTGACCCCCCCTCCCCCTCCTCATAACGTCATGCATACTGTCGACTATTGATGAGACACCGCCCTCAAATATCAGCCGCACAATCTGAAGCTCTGAGTGAAAAGTCATCGAATAGTAGCCTTGGGTGATTATCCATATACACAGTTGGAATAAGTTAATCCTATGCACATGACTTTACTACCTTTATTTGGTATGTATACACAGGTGTCCTGTTGTCACAAGTGTCCATGAGTTGATTAGTCTCGTTCCCAGACTATTTTTCCACACGGGGAGGGAAAAAATAGTCTGGTCAACGACCTATTTCATTTTTGTTCCGTGCGGTTTAAAAATTGGTGATGCAACGTCTTTAAAAATGTATTATGTGACGTCACACAAAGCTTGAAACTATGAAAGAACTGAAAAAGAGACAGCTCATTGCAGGGATCATCCTTCTCGGAGCTTCCGAATGCCAAGAAACGGAGATTCACAAAACTTGAAGCCTCTGTCAACATCAGAAAGCCAGGACAATCTTAACGCACACCGCCGTTCACAGAAGTCTTGGCGTTCCTTCACTAGTCCGTTCTCTGGTTCTGCCTGGCTTAGTCTCCTGATAGTGCTTCAACCGCCTAGCCTTCTTAAAATTAGTTATTGCAGTACGTGACGTCATTCGCATGAAGCAATGTGATTGGATCGCCACCATTGTGGCGCTTGGATCAAAAACGGAATGGGCCATTGACCATACTTTTTTCCCTCCGCATGCCGAAAATTAGTCTGGGCATGAGACGGAGTTGATAGGGAACTTTTCTATATTTCTCTCTTTGCAGATTGAGAAGTGTAGAAGCTTCTGCCTGTCGTATCCTCCCACGTGAAGACCTAATATATGATGCTTACATGCAAGAACTCAATGCTGTCGTGTTGTATGTAGTCATTTTTGTACCTAGTCAATTTTTGTTAG
>OX422185.1:4647927-4877927 GCA_949130485.1 Agelas oroides
TCATAACTGTTGTCATTCAACCTCACCCTAGCTTGCTGCCAGAGCATCAAGTTGTGCAAAAATTTTATTTACACTCCGCATGCGGCCCACGGCTATCACGTTAAATTACAGCATCAAGAATATACGGAATGACGTATGACAGAACGTATGACAGAAATATACTAAAAATTGCAATAGACCTCACTAGTGTGGGGCAAGCGTGAGCGAGCCCCAACAAATACAGCCAACAACAAACAATGGCGTTTGTATTTTCCTTATATAGCACTGTACTATTGTGATATACAGTATCAACCAGACTACTGGAGTTTACCTAATGTAACAGACTCTCCACCAGTGACAGGCTTGCAAGCTCTCAAATAAACCTTTTCAATGGTGGCAAACCAAAACTGATTCACTGAAGCCATCGCTCTTAACATTAACAGACACCATTTTCAAGTTATGTACGTATGTACTCCTGTTCCCACACCACTGACTGAGAACAAGACTGGCACACACAATTAGGCATAGCCTCGTTCCCAGGCCTTCCCCGGCTCCAGTTTTTGATCGCTTGCAGTATGCAAAAACGGAGGGAGAAGGCCTGGTGAATCTTACCACGTGATCCGCGGCACAGGCGTCACATGTCGTCACGATGTTATATGTATAGCCATGCTGGGAGAAGACCGATCTTGCATTCTGTACTAGCTACGAAGACGAGACAAGCGCTGACGGAGAACAACATCAAGCGTAAAAAATATATCCGAGCTAGAAGGAATAGCTCTGAAGGGTTGCCGAACGACATGCGTGAAATACCTGCAGTGACAAAATTTAGCTAACATAGCGAAAAAGCAGCCGCTTTTTGGATTTGCAACGCTTGCAGTGGAACCGTTCTTCAGCGGTTCTGCTTCAGACTCGGGTATGTTCTAGAGGTAAGACTTGTCTTTCGGCTAGAACTTGTCATGTTTCTCTAGCTTCTCTGTAGCTGGAGACATAAATGTGAATATGTCTTCGTGTTTAGAACCTGTGACGTCATGTGTGCCGCGGATCACGTGGTAAGATTCACCAGGCCTTCTCCCTCCGTTTTTGTATACTGCAAGCGATCAAAAACTGGAGCCGGGGAAGGCCTGGGAACGAGGCTAATTAGGCAGCCTTTGCCAAATTATTGTGCGTGAATTATCTGTAATATGTATGTTTTGAGAACATCATTGTACTGGTGTGGAATACAATGAGACAGTGCTTATGCGAATGTATGGGAGTCAATGGGGAAGCCTTGCAGCTGCATGCAGTTTATAAAAAGCCATATTTTTTACTACAAGTCACACGAGAATCCATATCAGTACTGCAAGTCATGCGAGAATCCGTATCAGGTACTACAAGTCACGCAAGAATCCGTATCAGGTACTACAAGTCATGTGCGCTGTGTCTGAACGTGCAATGAAATCGAAGGTTCGTATGATAAATCATTATCACCATAGTACCAAGCTATACTGGAAAAAATAGCACTCGTTTGTTGCCGTTTGTATTGTTACTCGTGCTGCGCACTCATAACAATACAGACGGCAACAAACTCTCTGGTATAGCTTTGTACTACGGTGATACTTATATAGTACTGGTGCGGTATCCAATGGGACAGCTAGTGATGCTTGGTTGAACTTCTCACAATGCAGTTAAAGGGTTAATCCAATGCTTCAACGACACCTTGGTAATCTTCACCAGGCCAAAGTGTAAGAAATGCTGGAGTAAAATTGTTTCTTTAACTGGTGAAAAGTTCAACCAAGCATCACTGTCTCATGCATGGTCTTTTCCTAGCCTCGTTCTGATACACACTGTTTGTGCATGCGTAAAATAACAACAGGTACGTATATGAACCCGTACATGTTCATTTCATGCAATTGAGTGAGAGAGTGGCTCCGAAGCGGCTGCTTCTCCGGGCAATTCGCTGTTTGCTAAGGCTTTATCATGCATCGTTTCGGAATCGCACGAATCCACGGTTGTAGGTATGGCTACGCTGCACTAGCGCTCTGGCAGGTGCTCGCTACAAGACGCTAGCGCCATTTGTAGATCACGTGACCGTAACACGCACCGGAATGGGAAATTGCAAAAAAAATGCGCACGTTTCCAATCCCTTCTCCGTAGGTCTATTATCCATGGTGACACAAGTCAATGCAGCGCAGCTAAAACCGTACAAACGATTGAAGCTGGTTGAAAACATGGCTTTAATTCCTGGCTTCAGACCTCTGCACACTTCATGGCTGAGACGGCTTTCTGAACACGAGGAGCTTCCCCAAGGTTGCTCGACATCGATTGTCTGGTCGTTGTGAACGAGCTTCCTTGGCAAAGACCGGAAGTGCCACGCTTCCAGACGTCTACCTGACGTCATTCTACGGAGGAGTTTTACCAGGTCTTCCACCGCGTTAGCTGTGATCAAAGGCCTGGGAACGAGGCTAGATCAGACCCCGGATACCAGGTCTTCCAAAAATTTAACGTCAGACAACTGTGGCAAATCCTTCTCATTCTTGCTTACCTGGGTAGCCTCGTTCCCAGGCTCTCCCCGCTAAGAAGGGCTCTCCCCCTTCTTAGTGGGGAGAGCCTGGAAACGAGGCTACACCTGGGTACAGTTCACTGAAATCACACAGCTATTGCTTGAATTCTTTGTTGTTAAAGATCACCTGACGGATGGCGTCCTTTTCCTCCTTGATGTCAGCTTCTCTTGCGGTCACGGAAGCGCATGTACGCTCACGCGATATTGGAAGCCCTACATACTTCGTGTGACCAAGCGCAGTGCGTGGGTGGCGGTCGTACGATAATGACAATACATGAAATCGCCCAGTTGTACCGTCTCAAGAGCGCATGATGATGTCATTTTTATATGGGAGGGAGGAGGAAGAGTGTGTAACTGGCAAAAATTCGAAACAGGCAGAATCTCCCGCGTGTACTAAAAATAGAACACACCTTCGCACAAGTTCGCAGTTCCACGATCTACGACCTCACAACGCAGTGTTACCCTCGTAGTCAACAAGATGTCAACGCTCCAAGCTTACCTGGCAAGTTTTTACCTACACAGGAACGGTTATCGGCCCTTCCTGACGCAAGGAACTTTGTGTTACGATGCTATCCACGCCTGACAGTCAAAAAGGGCCGCGTAGCCTTTCAGTCAAACTCTTGAGCTTCTCTTTGGGTAACACGCGGTCCTTATCCAACCAATAAGCCTCCAACTCGATTGCTTTGCAGCTACTTTTACTCACACTTCACCCACACACTAGCTACAACTCGACCAGATGTGCTATTTATAGTACACGCGGGAGATTCTGCTTTCACCACAGCCAGAATAGGAAGTTACACGCTCTTCCTCCTCCCTCCCAAATAAAAATGACGTCATCATGCGCTCTTGACCGTCTATGTGGGGCTCACTCAGGCTCGCCCCAATTAAGCTTTTGCTGTGTGTGTGTTTCCAGGTCACTTGAGAGGAGGAAAGTGGCTTAGTACATCGGTTTTCAAGTCCGTTGATGGAATGAGACTAGATAAAACTACGCATGCGCAGTCCGATTGACCCAGCTTAGTTTACTTGGGCAAGGTTCGTTTGCCATCTTAGGTGTAGAAAAGAAGGATTAGATATCGTTGTGTGTATTAAACGCCACAGATTTATGTATGCATCGACAGTCATCGTAAATTTGAATCTTGTTTTACAGATAGTTTAGTTAGTGCTGGATAGTTCAGTTAGCGCACATGTGCAAGCCATACCGTCTAAGTCTCATTCTGACAACGGACATGAAATTCGGTGTATCCGCTGCCTGTGCATGCACAGCTGTTCTTGTGACATTTCCATGAAATTGTAAGAATGACACATATTCCAACTATTGAAAGTTGCGTATGCTATTATGTGTAGCTGTAGTGAAACTACACTCTTACAGGCTACTAATCTCAAATAATACCACACACTAATACACAGAAGTTAATAATGATGAAATGCAGGGAAGCACTGGTCTCATTAGCTGTAAATGACATCGGGTGAACGCAGAACACAAGGTAAACATGATGGGGAGGGAGAACTGCGTGAAGCGTGAGGTGCAGGCTCAGTTATTAAACATGCTCCAGACCTGACAGTCTTAAAAACTCATTTGTGACCCGCTGAGCAAAAACCCGACACTTCCCACAAATATTGAATTTGAACTCGTCCAGTGTTTGTGCGTTGAGTAGTTCTCGAGATATTGCACGATATTGTTTGAACTCACCTATTTATGCTGCACATAAATCAACAAGCGTAGTTTATGGAAAGAAACATGAAAATATATTTATATCTCGAGAACTACTCAACGCACAAACACCGGACAAGTACCAGCATGTAGCCAAGAGCCTGTAGATTCTACTAATGCTAATATGGTGGAGATTTCAACTTGTTTGGAGACAACACAGCAAGAAACGACAAATTTCACAGTCCGATTATTGATCGAATCGGACTGGTCCATGTTCAGCTGCGCCCCTGAGTGTTCAAAGTAGCTACCGGTACCAAAATATATTGCGAATTGGGAAGGTCTTGGGGCATCGTATCGATGCTAAAATCTCTCCAAAAGCAGCTTCAGAGAAGGCACAAACAACAGTGTCTGAAAATAGATACACTTCTCCGAAGATTGATGTTTTTCGGACGGCCATTTTATCGCTTCTAGCGCCAACAGGAAACAATGCGCGGGCGTCATTTTTGGTACACCAGGTTTTGCGTACCTCTGCTACAGTCTTGCGGTATCGCCGAATGTTTACGTAGTTTTCCCTCCGTGTTTGAGCGTCCGAATATACCTGTCGTCTGATAATTGCTAAATACTCTACATCGTTCCGTATATTCTTTACACTGTAATTTAACGCAATAGATGTGGGACGCATGCGGAGTGTAAGATTTTTGTACAACTTGATGCTCTGGCAGCAAGCTAGGGTGAGCTTGAATGACGACAGTTATGAAAGATAGCCAGGAATGACAGCCGGGGTGTGCACACCCATTGTATGAGAGATAGCAGTTGTACTTCAGCGAAGACATTCGGGATAGGCAGCTGCTGAGCGTATAGCATCTACTCAGTAAGTGTACAAGGGCTAACAGTAAGTGTGTAGAAAGGCTCATGCAGCTTACCGAACGCAGTAGGCGGCAGAGATTTTGCTCTATAGCTGATGCGTGGCGACTTCCCTCTACTATTTCTCAAAGATGCCTCAAGTCTTGAATGACTATGTATGCATGCCAGACTGTGTTCTGACTTAACCTACAACTGCAACAACCAGAATAGCTGTGTGCTGGTAGGACAAATGGCTCTGTTGTGTGGTACTACCCAATGAAAAGCTTTTCTCAGCAACCATGACAACGTTTCTAAGCTATTGAGCACTCTTGTAGACAGTAGAGTTACAAACCTCGTTTTAGCTACATGCCATGCATGAATTAATAACCTGTGTGCTGTGATATGATACTTCACTGGTAAAGCCTTAGCCACAATACAGTCAACGCTGTAGTGCTTTGCTTGCTCACACTCGCCCCACAATGTTCTACATTCCCCAAGTACTAATGTGTAAATGTAGAACATTGTGGGGTGAGCCTGAGCAAGCAACGGAGAGCAGTATCATTCGGCTTGCTAAGGTGGGGCAGTTATGGCAAAGTGAGTTACTGTTTTGGGGAATGTGCTCAAAAAAATGCTGGTCAGGGGGAGTACCCTATCCAGTCATTGCATGACCACAGGTTTCAGTCCCTCTGAACTTCCGATCTATAATCCTCTTGCACCAAGTTGGCTTCCAACGGACCTTTTTGCCTGAGGAGAATATCAACCAAGCAACACAAATGGCTTTGTGTCTAGCAAGTTAGCAGTTGTGATCTCAACCAACAGTGTGTCACTACAGCACCCAGCAAGAGGTTTCACTACATGTGTGTATACTTAGTCTCGTTCCCAGACCCAAGCTCAGTACAATACATGGACACACAGGAGAGGAGAGTCAGCTAGGTACATAATCCCACCACATGCTTAGTCTCGCTCCCCCAGACCCAAGCTTGGTACAATACATGGACACACAGGAGAGGAGAGTCAGGTACATAATCCCACCACATGCTTAGTCTCGCTCGCCCAGACCCAAGCTTGGTACAATACATGGACACACAGGAGAGGAGAGTCAGGTACATAATCCCACCACATGCTTAGTCTCGCTCGCCCAGACCCAAGCTTGGTACAATACATGGACACACAGGAGAGGAGAGTCAGGTACATAATCTCACCACATGCTTAGTCTCGCTCGCCCAGACCCAAGCTTGGTACAATACATGGACACACAGGAGAGGAGAGTCAGGTACATAATCTCACCACATGCTTAGTCTCGCTCGCCCAGACCCAAGCTTGGTACAATACATGGACACACAGGAGAGGAGAGTCAGGTACATAATCCCACCACATGCTTAGTCTCGCTCGCCCAGACCCAAGCTTGGTACAATACATGGACACACAGGAGAGGAGAGTCAGGTACATAATCCCACCACATGCTTAGTCTCGCTCCCCCAGACCCAAGCTTGGTACAATACATGGACACACAGGAGAGGAGAGTCAGGTACATAATCCCACCACATGCTTAGTCTCGCTCGCCCAGACCCAAGCTTGGTACAATACATGGACACACAGGAGAGGAGAGTCAGATACATAATCCCACCACATGCTTAGTCTCGCTCCCCCAGACCCAAGCTTGGTACAATACATGGACACACAGGAGAGGAGAGTCAGGTACATAATCCCACCACATGCTTAGTCTCGCTCCCAGACCCAAGCTTGGTACAATACATGGACACACAGGAGAGGAGAGTCAGGTACATAATCCCACCACATGCTTAGTCTCGCTCCCCCAGACCCACGCTTGGTACAATACATGGACACACAGGAGAGGAGAGTCAGGTACATAATCCCACCACATGCTTAGTCTCGCTCGCCCAGACACAAGCTTGGTACAATACATGGACACACAGGAGAGGAGAGTCAGGTACATAATCCCACCACATGCTTAGTCTCGCTCCCCCATACCCAAGCTTGGTACAATACATGGACACACAGGAGAGGAGAGTCAGGTACATAATCCCACCACATGCTTAGTCTCGCTCCCAGACCCAAGCTTGGTACAATACATGGACACACAGGAGAGGAGAGTCAGGTACATAATCCCACCACATGCTTAGTCTCGCTCCCAGACCCAAGCTTGGTACAATACATGGACACACAGAAAAGAAGAGTCAGGTACATAATCCCACCACATGCTTAGTCTCGCTCCCAGACCTAAGCTTGGTACAATACACAGACACACAGGAGAGGAGAGTCAGGTACATAATCCCACCACAGGCTAGCATTGATATTGAAGTTAGCTAAGCCTGCCCCACTGAGCTTCAGTAAACTGGAGTGTGCAAATAGGTCTGCAAAGGCATGATGAGTAAAGCTAATTGCTGTGGTCAGATGACCAGTACCTCCTAGCCAGGCCACTTTCTGCAGCGCCTGTACCATACGGATGGCCTGGGAACCAGACTCACAGAACAGACCCGGATAAACCAAGGTCTTCCAAAAATTTGACGTCGTTCAAGACGTCCTCTGTACGAGCTCAAATAGCCCTCTCATGACAATCGCTAAAGCGATCGGCAGCCCTTATATACTCTGGCTTGTACCTAACAGTTATGGGTTTTGTGGGACGTCGTATAGAGTATTCATTGAACTATGAATATTGATAGGCTGGCTAATTAACTTTTGCTGTGCATGCACAGCTGTTCTTGTGACATTTCTATAAGAATGACATATCCCATGTGGATCAAAGTTGTGTATGTACATTTTTCACTGGTCTTCCTCTTCCGTGTATTATACTGATTGTCCCCACTCTGCATGAACTCTGATACTGTCATAACAGTCAGGCTCCTCCACACACACACACACACACACACACACACACACACACACACACACACACACATAAGACGAAAGACGAGTGAGACTACAGTTGAATGCAGCATAGGGTATACATTATCTATGAACGTATTTGTCACTAACTGCATTCAACTGTAGTCTCACTCGTCTTTTCGTCACTAAATTAAATTAAGGCACGGCGTAACTCACAACCAGGGATAACTTGGAACGTGGACTTTCTTCAGCCCTTTACTTTGGAACAAAAACTGTTAGATTAGTTTTGTGAGCTGTATAGTGTTGGAACACTTTCTTGCCGTGTTTTTCTGATTCAGGTCTTTTGCAACCATACTGTTATTTGCTATGCGCTAACATTACGCAAATTAATTTATTAGACAGCTCTTGACTCTGCACACTGAAATAGCATTTACAAACGTCAGGTTTTCCACTCTTGCTCTGAAAGTTTGGTGCTGGCAAATAAAAGCTACGCCTACCGGAAATATACCGGAAGTCCCTGAGTTAGGAACACCTCACTATAAAGGACAAAATGTTGGTTCCCAATGGTGTCCATTATAGAGGGGTTCCACTGTATACCACAGTGTAAGGTTAGAGCCTTTGTGTACTCAAAGTTCCAGTCAATATTGCATGAATAGTTTTCATTTTTGCCCTTCCTCTTCTTTTGATTGGATACCTTTCACCAACCACTCTTATGGCTCTTTAGCCTCGTTCCCAGGCTCTTGTGCATGGGAACAAGGCTAATGGCTCTTCTGGGCATTTTTGCTGGTACCACTCTAATATGTGACCCGCTGAGCGAAAACCCGGCACATCGCGCATTTTATGAAAATCGAGATAAGACCGGAAATCGGTATACCAATGTGTAATTGTGCGGCTGGATAAAAATGGAAGCGATCGGTTGCTTGGTTCCCGAGCTACAGAGCGAAATGCGTAGCGGAAGCGGAACACAACTTTTCGAGAAAACGCAATGTTTTTACGTTGCTACGGTAAATTTCAATATCTCCGTATACTATCGTGTCACGTAAATTTACACGTGTTCTTGTAAAAAAGCAGCTTGAAAGTCTGCAAAGACAGTTGGGAAAGACAGCGGTTGTGAAAGCGGGGCCTTACACTGTGTCTATGGACAGAAAGACAACCGTATACGGACTGGAAAGTGGTAAAATCGCGTTTTTTGAAAAACGCGTACAAGCTGTCCATAGCAACGTGTTCCCGTATTTCACGGGCCTGCCTGTGAGTTCGAGCTTATATCGTCGTTATAGTAGCAGAGCCGGCCTTCATAATTCAGTATGATACAGTCCAAGCCCACTGGGACACGTTGGTGCAATAATCTGAGTTTAGCTGGGAAACGACCTGTACAGATAAAATTGCCTCCAACTCAAATTCAATATTTGCGCAAAGTGCCAGGTTTTCGCTCAGCGGGTCACATTTACCATAGATCGAGAAATCTTCACCTGTAAAAAAAATTAATCTGTGAAATTTTATAAAATTAGACACAAACAAATGCTCTCATAACCCAAACTGGGCACAAGCAGAACGTGCATGTGAGCTGAGCTGTCAAAATGGAGACTTTCAGGAAAGAGTCGTGCGTGAGAGGGTACCATACCTACAAACAGTGAGATGCAGCCATTAGGGAGGAACTAGACTGTCGAAATGCAGCAACGTTCAAAATATGTAGCCATTGAAGGGGTGTTATTATAGACCCATATAAGAATGGGCCTTCCAAAAAGTTTAACTTAATGGCATATGATCAGCACTATTAATACAGCCAGACTAGGTTCATATTCTTTGTACAACGTTTATGTACCCAGGCTTGTTCCTAACACTTGTTTTGTGTGACGTCATGAGGTAGAATATTCATTGACAGAAACAGTGAGGACAATGAATGTAGTTATCAGTCATGCTGAGGCAGATGGTAGTGTCACTTGCAGGCTCTCCCTCTATGCATCCCAATGAACGATAAAGCAGGGAGAGTCCGGTATGAATTCACATGTAATATTGCAGCATGATGATATCACAGCATTAATTGCTAATGTTGCAACAATTCACGTACCAGCCATGTGACATAACTGACAATAGGTTATACAAGACAGTGAGCTTTGACTGCTACTGTGAGATTTTGCCATGGCTCAAACAGCAATGATGACAGAGAAAGTTACCTGGTGTGTAGGTAAGACTTTGTCTCTTTACTGTTAAAAAATGTCCCATTATGAATACTTAATACAATACGGCTATGAAGAAAGACTTTGTCAGTTAGCATAGCACTCTGGTATACAAACTCTTGGTGTTGTCTCAACTTGGCTACACAGCAAAAACTAGCCACAGTAACTAACTCCTGACTTGAGGATACTTCATAGCTGCTGTGTGGTCTCCACATCTAATGATTAACACCTCAGCAATGTGTCATGTGAATCCATAGAGTCTCTCTCTCTCCCTTATTTTTTGGCCAGGGCACTGGATTGAGTTAGGGAATGAGGCTAGGTATGGGGGGGGAGGCCCCGGCGACACGCACACCCACACACAGACAGACAGACAGACAGACAGGCAGACAGACAGACAGACAGACAGGCAGACAGAGAGACACACACACACACACACACACACACACACACACACACACACAGAGAATGTAAGTATAGACCCACATACAAATGGGTCTTCCAAAAATTTTAACTCCAAGTTTGGAAAAAAAAGTTTTTAACGGAGACGAAGTTCTTGGTCTTTGTACAACCTTTTTATACCCAGGCTTGTTCCTAACACTTGTGGGTTCTGTCTGACTTCATGAGGTAAAATATTCATTGACAGTTTGAAATATTCATTGACAGTGTGGATTATGAATGTAGTTATTAGTCAGGCTCTCCTATGCACCCAATGAAGAAATAAGGGGAGGGAGAGTGAGGTATGAATTCACACGTAAATTTTGCAGTATCGTGGCATCACAGTATTATAATTGCTAGTGTTGCGACAATGGTCGATTTGCATTATAGGAACATCATAACTCAGGTCTGTGGTCTTTGTCAACCCCATTCATGGATGGCCAGCTGCCCCACTGTTCACACTCTGATGGTACGCCTGTTTCATCAGGAAATCAGTATACCTACATAGGCACAATGACATCAGTAAAGTAGCATGCAGTGGGGAATCACATTTCTTGCAGATGACTCCACACAGAAACTCTAATCCCAACAGTAACTAGCTAGATTTGAAGAACTGGTTGTACAGCAGCTGAAACTGGCTTCATCTCCCTGCACCCATAATGTGTACACAAAGCTAGCAGCCAGGCTATTCACAGCTTTTGGCTCACCTGAGTCATCTGGCATCCCAACATTGGTTCATAATAGTGCTCACGGTCAAGGTAATCCGCCATAGAACAGCCACATAAAGAATGTTTACCATCTTCTCGACCATGAATGGCAGTTGACTTTGTGCCGCACTGTCAGTACTCACGTACCATTCGTTTTCTGTGGTAATTCCGCAGACCCTGACCCCCAACTGTATCACGTGATCCTATAGTGCAAATCGGCCATTCATGCACACAGTCTTGTAACAAAACTGACATCAGCTGAAATAATACTGCTTGAAGACAGTGAGCTTTGACAGCTTCTGTGAGACTTGGTCATGGCAACGGAGAAAGTTAACTGGTGTGCAGATAAGACTTTGTCTATTAATTTACTGTTAAGATGCTCCATTATTAAAAAGCTATGTCTCCACACAAGTGACACTTCAGGTTACATAACGATCAATACCTTACCAGTGTGTCTTGTGAACGCATACAAGGCTCCCTCCTTATTTTTTGTCAGGGCACAGCATAGAGTCAGGGGATGAGGCTAGGTATGGGGATATACACACACACACACACACACACACAGCATGAAGAGGGTGTAAGTATAGACCCATACAAAAATAGGTCTTCCAAAAATTTTAAGTCATGATAACTAAAAATGCACACTTGTTTTCATTCTTTGTACATCCTTTATATACCCAGGCTTGTTCCTAACACTTGTGGATTTTGTGTGACGTCATGAGGTAGAATATTCATTGACAGTTTAAAATCTTCATGAGTTATGAATCTAGTTATCAGTCAGGCTGAGGCAGAGGGTACGTGCTCCAATGAAAAATGAAGAGCGGGAGAGCCTGGTACTGATTCACACGTGATGTCACAGCATGATGACATCACAGCATTACTTGCTATAATGTTGCGATAATTCATGTACGTAGCCGTGTGACAAAACTGACAATTGTTTGAAGAGTGAACTTTGACGGCTTCTGTGAAATTTTGCTATGGCGCAAACAGCAATGATGACAGAGTTACCTGGTGTGTAGGTAAGACTTTGTATGTTCACTGTTAAGATATTCAATTAAAAAAACTTAAAGACTTTGTCAGTTAGCATAACACTCTGGCATACAATATCTTGGCACCGTTTAGTCTCAAACACGGTTATGTGCCACTTGTGGCACAATTTCACTCTGTCAAAGGTGAAATCTATGTGCCAATAATGGCTCATTTGTGCACCATTTTCGGCACATTTGTGCACTCAGGTGCCTATAAGAACGTATGTACCCGTTCAACCAAATATGGTACAGAACATTTTTGGCTGATGTAATGTACCAAATTTGGCTGAGTTGGCATTGTATCACACAGGTGGTCTATCAGCCAAAAATGGAAGAAAACTGTTCTGTACCATATTTGGTTGAACGGGTACATACGTTCTTATAGGCACCTGAGTGCACAAATGTGCCAAAAATGGTGCACAAATGAGCCATTATTGGCACACAGATTTCACCTTTAATTGTGCACAGTTGCCTATAGGAACAGTGTTACGCCTCAATTGCCCTACCTGCAGAGACACTCTCCAAAGCATAGGCATACGAAAGACTTTTTGATTGGGGGGGGGGAGGGGGCTACCCTCGTTCCCAGGCCCTGCGCGTTCGTCGCTTGCAGTATGAAATTCGTGCAGAGGGCCTGGGCTCGTTCATCACGTGATGCGTGCCGCAGCTTACGTCACAACCCTTCTACTAGAATCAATGATGTCATAGATGAGCTAGCGCCTTGTTTACCGTTGAAAGAGGCCCCCCGAGATCACAGTAATGGTTCGCGTGCAAACTTACCTAAGTGTTAAAAGTCTCGGCAGCGAAAGAGCACAAGCTGCCATGCTTAGCTGGATAGTAGACGTCTATATTCAGATACCTTGGCCACATCGTGTTACTAGGTCGAACCTGGATTTCGGCTCCTCGTCTTCTTCAGCTCGAGTTGACTATTGTAGTCTATCGTACGCGCGTGACCTGTTCCAAGTTCTTCCAACTCCGTTTGTGGTTATCTCTGCAACACAGCGATTTTGCTATATCTGGTGTGACGTAAAATGACGCCTGCGGCACGCATCACATGATGAACGAGCCCAGGCCCTCTGCGCGAATTTCGTACTGCAAGCGACAAACGCGCAGGGCCTGGGAACGAGGCTAGGGGGGGGGGGGGGGGGGGGGGGCACAGTTTTAGCATGAGTGGTGAGCTTGAATACAAAGCATTATCCAGGGACAGGTAGTTGAAGAAAAGAGGCGACTTTTTTGGCCTTGCCTCCAACGAATGCACTCAATAGTGCTCGAATCCTTTGGCTGAAACAGAGTGGGTCCCTGTTCGTCACACTAGCTCGTGTACAGCACTCAGAGGTCACACATGTGCCTACCTATCACTGTGTCACATCAAATGTACTACCTCAGAATATTACTACATACATTAGCAACAGCTCATGTACAAACTAGTAGACCCCATAAACAAGGTCTTCCAAAAATTTTATTATCAGTGTGATAATGAAATGCAATGGAGCGTCATCATTGTACAAGCGAGAGCTAATGCTAGCAGCCGTTCTTAAATACCCTGGCTTGTCCATATATAACACTTATGGGTTTTGGGTGACGTCAGGTGTAGAGTATTCATTGAACAATGAACACCATTAGTCAGGGTAATTAAGCCTAGGTTTTGGGCATCCAGCCTGAGAGCCCATATCTAGCATTTGAAGACACAGCTGATTGCAGTGACACCTAAGAATGTTGCTATGCCCAGCAAAATTTTCAGAATGAATCGGAACAGTTAGCATATCTGATTCAGTTCTGTACACAGAAAGATGTTGGCAATGGAACTGATACAGAACTGTAAACTGGATCTACATTAGCCTCGTTCCCAGGCTCAAAGAGGAGGAGCAGCCGTTTGTGCTTAATTATCTCCAATTTAAGCAGGTGTTGATCAATGGGAGGATGCCAATGACATTTTCAGTCACACGGTCAATTGCATGACGTTGCTATTCATGGTATCAAACCAGCCTAACTACCTAGCCTGAGTAGCTTTTATCTCAGCACCTTGGCCAACAGTTCATTCGTTCGCCCACTTGTAATTAAGTTCTCTCTACCTATGACGTTTCTCACATGATAAATTTTAACAGGCTCTCCCCTTTTAATTGAGCGTAGGCGGATCGTCGATGTGCCCACGCACATAGTTGATCAATAATCGACAGTACACGTAGCTGTTTTTTAGTAGGAGCCCGTTCTGGCAGTTTTTTCGAACAATAAGCGCAGAGAAAACTTGAGCAAAGCCTAGGAAAGGGCCGCCTTGGCGTTTAATAGCGCCTTGAAAGCCATTCTCCGGGGTGTACAGCAGTCAATTTGCCAGGTAAGCGAGTAGGTTAGCGTGATTTTCGAATGTACGGGTCTGTGTAAGCTCACCATAGCTTTCCGTACTGCCAGGTAATGTAGCATAGTGCCGTCTAAGTCCCATTCTGTCGGCCATAAAGCTATCGCAATTGTATTCTGTCCGTACAGCGTGGGCGAGTTCATTCGTTCGCCCACATGTAATTAAGTTCTCTCTACCTATCACATGATGAATTTTAACAGGCTCTCCCCTTTCCTTTCGATTTTTCGTTCGTGTGGGGGAGAGCCTGGGAACGAGGCTATTAGCCACCATAAGCACACACACAGTATGAAGGAAGAGTAAGTATAGACCCACATAAAAATGGGCCTTCCAAAAATTTTAACTAAGGACAAAAACCTATTATTGGAGGTGGTAACTAGGCTTTCATGCTTTGTACAACCTTTATATACCCAAGCTTGTTCCCAACACTTGTGGGTTTTGTGTGACGTCATGAGGTAAAATATTCATTGACAGTTTAAAATATTCATTGACAGTGTGGATTATGAATCTAGTTATCAGTCAGGCTGAGGCAGAGGGGTAGCTACTAGCATTGCTGCACCCCAATGAAACAAAGATAGGGAGAACCTGGCATATGGATTCACACGTGATATCGCAGCATGATAACATCAAAATACTAATGTTGTGACAATTCATGAACATATTCATGCGTGGCAGTCCTGGGAAATCAAACATTTCGTAACATAAATATTGAGAAAATCACGATTGAAGATGAGAATTGAAGAAATAACTGTGACAAAACAGACATCAGTTGAAATTAATATGAAGACAGTGAGTTTTGACTGCTTCTGTGAGATTTTGCCAGGGCTCAAACAGCAATGACAACAGAGAAAGTTAACTGGTGTGTAGTAATTGTCTATTTAATGTTAAGACGAAAATTTTAGTGTAATAAGCTTTAAGGCTATGAAGAAAGACTTTGTCAGTTAGCGTAGCACTCTGGCATACAAAATGTTGGTGTTGTTTTGAAGTCTCAACTTGGCTACACACAGTAACTAACTCCTGACTCGAGGATACTTCGCATGTGGTCTTCACATGAGTGACATTTCAGGTTACCATAGCTTAGTATTGTGTCATGTGAATCCATACGAGGCTCTCTCTCTCTCCTTATTTTTGTCAGGGCACAGGACAAAGTCAGGGAATGAGGCTAGGTACGTATAGGGTGCACACACACACACACACACATACGTACAGCAAAGGTTGGCTTCTTCTCATTGTCTTGTGTTGATTGTCCCCACTCTGCATGAACTCTGATACTGTCATAACACTCGGGCTCCTCCACACACCGGGGATAGGGGAACTTCAGCAGTGTTAACACACCTGACAGAGGGAGGAAGGGAGGGAGGGAGGGAGGGAGGGAGGGAGGGAGGGAGGGAGGGAGGGAGGGAGGGAGGGAGGGAGGGAGGGAGGGAGGGAGGGAGGGAGGGAGGGAGGGAGGGAGGGAGGGAGAGGAAGAGAGGGCTAATTCCCACCCTGTAACGCATGATACAGTAAGAGACAGTCTTCATGATTAGACCAGTTTCCTTCAACTGTCAGTATATAATACAGTGAGCCTTTTAGTGGACAGGGAGAAAAAGAGTCTGATATCCACTGACATGTAAACGTGATTCCTCCCTACTGTGCTTGAGCACATGTTCAGCAGTGGATAATTGCACACATGAGGAAACACTGTTTGCCCATGTGTGCAATTATCCACCGCTGAACATGTGCACAAGCACAGTAGGAGAGGAATCATGTTTACATATCCATGCGCTTGACAAAACGTTATAGTACGTGCAGTACATCACTGACAGTACTGCAACAATAAGATACAATTACCTCCTGATTCTCTATCAGCTATATATGTTGCGAACCGATTGCAAACTTGACCAGTTTGTAAACGGGCCACCGGTTTATAAACCGGGCATCCAGTTTTTAAACTGGTTGGCCCACTTTCAATTATACAAAGCAAAGTGATCCCGTTTATAAACCAGGCCGAATGGTTTGAAAGCTGGCCGAACGGCTTGGAAGCTGGCTGAATGGTTTTCAAGCAGCCCGAACGGGATGAAAGCTGTACAAACTTGCCAAACAAACAGCCCGTAGCCCGAACAGCATGACAGCTGGCCAAACGATTTACTGAAGCATACAGGCAAGGTACAGGCAAGGTAGTCTCGCAAGCGAGACCCAACCAACGCCAGCGCGGATCAGGTACTGAGATCGATCCGCGCTGGCGTTAGTTGGGGCCTCAGCGAGCCTAACTAGTAAAGCTAAGACTAACTTCAAAAAGAACTGACTAGATTCCAGAATGTTTCGCAGCTTCTTTCCAGTAGCTTTCATCGGGCACACCGTTGACCATGCGCACGAGGTGGTAAGCCGTCCAGCACATGTGCAGACCCGCTTTTTGACCGCGCAAGCCGGCTTATTGACCCGCTTTTTGACTTAGCGTGAACCGGACCAGTTTTAAATCTGGCCGACCAGCTTACAATCTGGTTGAACTGTTTATAAACCGGTCAAAGGTTT
Organism: Agelas oroides; assembly: GCA_949130485.1. Lineage (NCBI taxonomy): Eukaryota > Metazoa > Porifera > Demospongiae > Agelasida > Agelasidae > Agelas > Agelas oroides. Next base: position 4,664,995 of record OX422185.1, read on the forward strand.
GAAATCCGGCTGTAACATATACACTCACCAACCACAGGGCAATGAAAATTACCTATGTAAACAGTTGGGTATGAAAAACGAGGGAAAGCATTCACTCAAAGAGGTGTATTAGCAAGAGCTTACAGTACAATTTACAGTACAAGGTACATGTATCCCTGACATACCAGACTCTCCACCAATGACAGGCTTGCTCTCAAAGTGGTCTAGGAGATCCTCAACGGTAGAAAATTTGCCAAAGCCAAAACTGAATTCTTTTCCATTCCACCTGACCGGAAAGTGTTTGACTGAGTTCTTAGCCCTGTGTGTGTATGTGTGCATGTGTGTGTGTGTGTGTGTGTGTGTGTGTGTGTGTGTGTGTGTGTGTGTGTGTGTGTGTGTGTGTGTGTGTGTGTGTGTGTGTGTGTGTGTGTGTGTGTGTGTGTGTGGTGTGTGTGGGTGTGTGGGTGTGTGTGGTAACACTGAATGCTTCTTATAGCTTATTATGTACATGCAATAGCCCAATCCCTCACACACCTTCCTCCTCATTCCCACTTTCTTCCCCCTCCACCAGTAAGAGCACACGAGAGTGTACAGTTCTCTTTTAAACTACCGTATAGCGAAAAGATTTTGCGAGGTCCAAATTATGTGCACAGCCTCGTTCTACCCTTGCTGTTAGAAATAACTGAAGGGACAAGGGTAAGCTAGCCTCGTTCCCAGGCCTGTAACAGGCATAGTACAATATGTATGTACAGGAATGGTACATATCGGGGAATGTCCCACAGATTCCCTACTCACTACACATGCTCACTACATTAGGGAGGGGTTTGTTGGGGGAAGATAAAGGGATACTAGGACAACTTGGGACACTGTTATCCTGTACGACTTTGTGTAGTCTCAGCTAGCTATCTAGTGTACCATCATACCACATGAATTTCCTTCGCCTACTTAGCTATGCCCTGTGACTCCCGTTAATACTACGTGCCGAGGGTTAAGCACTTCAGTGCTCTTCATTGTCCTGTGTGTCTGTCTGTCCGTTTTCTCTATTCTGCCTTCTCGCGCTTTTAGGCGTTCAATGAGAGGTATCAGCGGCTACAGCGTGGAAAATGCAGCAAAACTAAAAAGCCGTTTTCTCTAAAACTGTTTAGTTCAAAAGTTAGAAGCGTTAACTTATAAACTTACGGCGACTAAGTCAGCCATTTTCTTCACATGCAATGTTTCCGTATACCTCTCCGTAACACGTACGTAGCGGTAATGTGTGATCACGTGACTTGGAGCACGCGGTATAGTGTTTTCCGTCGAACGTTTGTGACTGTCTTTTACGAGAGGTTCAGAGAGGTATGCCCACAGTGTAATACCGTAGTGCATGCAATGGAGTGCAATAGGTCTATGCGTCTGAGAAAGGTATGTTGCACAGTGTAATACCGTAGTGCACATGAAGAGGTCAGTTTGTGACTGTGGCCATGCCTTCGCATCGAAGAAAAGGAAAGCACGGTGTACTGCTGTTGGGGAGCCTGAGAACGCGTAGAAAAGCCTTACTGTCTGAGGAAGAGTTATTAGTGGGGAAAGAGAGAGACAAAGTCCGCAAAGCGAGTAAGAGAGCTTCTGAAACACGTGAGCAGACTTTGCACAGGTAAGAACAAAAACCGAACACATCTGGCAAGCACGACAGCTCCTATTGTTCACAAGACAGTGATCGATTCTAGTCAACACACAAGTACAATCACATGCACTGCTGCACCAAGGGTTTGGCACTTCAGTGCCTTTCATTTTTCTTGGTCCCCATTTCCCCGAAGGTACAATGAAGTGGCTGTTCATCTGAACGAGGAAATAACCAATGCTAAAGTATTATTCCCTCTTGCTTGAGTGTGAGCTACATGCAGATGTTACTGTCTGAACAGCTATTTGGACAAGAATGTAAAGTAACAAGATGAATGTGGGTCAACCGTTTCTTTGTGCATACGAATGCATTCCATGCATGATATAGCAGTCCCCATCTCCCGGTCACCCCAGCGTAGCTGATGAGGCCTGGTATTGGCCGAAACGCGTCCTGCGCAGTGGGTGACTTTGCATAACATCTAGGCCTGTTTTATAAGGGAGATGTGGTTCGTTGATTGTTCATACACACTAGTTCCCCTGCAGGGTCAAATGCTACATGTAGCAATCACCGGGAGTTGAACCCACTACCAGGTATCGGGAGAGCCAGTCATTGCTGGCTGTAATGCTGTGGCTGTCAGGATTAGTCATCAATCGGACATTTACCTCCGGAGGTTTGGACGTGCGCACACGCTTATTCATTGATCATCGCTGTGTAAATGTTTTATTCGTGTGTTAAGTTTTTGTGGTTGATCTCAACCGCGAAATTATTTTAACAGCAAAATTTTCCCGATCTATGGTATTTTCAACGTTGGTGGAATGAAGACTCCTGTCTCTCTAACTTGAGGCATGGTAGGTCCACGTCTGTCTACTGCACGTCTGTCATTAGCTTCTAACCCTAAAGACTGTCCATGTCCAGTAAAGTCTCAGATTGGTAGAAATGTACTTTTTAAAATTACCAGTAATAATAGAGGCGTTAATTGATACTCAGACACTTAAGAAACGTTTCACTCTTGTTGCGCGCACAGAGGTCCAGCAGACATAAGAACTGTAGGATAGGTGCGCTAATGTTTGATAATCAACATACCTGAAATACAACTCCAAACAGTCTTCTACCCGGGAAACGAAACATTACACCCGTTCAAGCACCTGTTCTTGGAAAAAAAGATTCTACTAGCGGACAAGTCTGATAACCATGTATTATATCGTCGCTAGCCAAATTTTGTAACCAGAAGGGAGGGCGTAATTGTGAGAGAAAATGTCGCATCCCACATATAAGCCCCATTGCGCTTTGTACTAAGACTAAGGTTGCAAAAGGAGGGGCGTATTTGAGGGACACTACGGTATCTCAGAATCCTGTGAGTTAAAATGAGTATTTACACAAGACTCGCGAAATGTGAATCATGCAAAAATTGGCATAATGCAGTCCACGTGCTCCATCAGGAGATCTGTTTCTTTGCTGAGTGCGTGAGACAAACAGTTGCTGTCAGTGATCAATGAAGGCCTGGGAACGAGACTAGACCGACTGTACTACTGCTATTCAGTTCTTGTAGAAGCAACCATTTTGCACACAGGTTCTACATACAAGGACTTCAGAACAAAGCTATCATGCAAAAGATTTACATACATTTTGCAAAGATCTTCCCAAAAATTTCCTTTCGTGTGTCGGAATAAGTTACAGTTCTAGCACAGTGCCAGGGCAGTAAACAGACCAAGTCTGAGGATGAGGTATATTTACTACTGCCATAAATCCCTGGCCATAACTATTATATATTCCATCTGATTGGTCCTTTGTTGTTATTACTGTAAACACATCTGTACATGTGAAAGTGTTTACAGTAACTTTAACATTATTTACACACAACTGTGCATAAAATCCGTACTTTAGTGTAGCAATGTACTGATCTGTAAACTAAAAATACATCATAATTGCCCTCAGGGAGGGAGAATATCACAGTTAAACGCCACCTCTTGTATACGTAATAGTTATATCCCTCCCTGGGGGGTGGTCGTTTTACACATTTGTGTCGGGCATAGCTGGACACCAATGTGCAAGACCACCCCAGGGAGGGATATAACTATTATATAACCTGTTACCTAGGCAACATCTCTGTAGAAGAGAGATAAGAGTAACATTCTTATATGCTGCCTAGGTAACAGGTTACATGCAAAACTATACTAGGTGGGATACATTTATGGTAAAGGAGCAACTACTTTGAAACCTACACAGTTCTTAAATATTGTCACTCACTCAACACACTTGTATGGCTTTAGTTTAGCTTTAGCTGCCGCTCATTATGTGCTCACTGACTAATTGGGAATTTAAACGTGCAAGAATTACCTACGTAACACACACACATACACATTGAAGGGGTTGTAAGTGTAAACCCACATAAAAATGGGCCTTCCAAAAATTCTAGTAACTCCGCACTAGAGATACTCACTCTGATCCAGGACTAGGCTCTAACTCTTTTTACAGCCTTTATATACCCAGGCTTGTTCCTAACACTTGTGGGTTTGTGTGACGTCATGAGACAGAATATTCATTGACAGTTTAAAATATTCATTGTTAGTGAGGATTATGAATGTAGTTATCAGTCAGGCTCTCCTATGCACCCGATGAAGAAATAAGGGGAGGGAGAGCCTGGTAGAATTCACATGTAATACTGACATCAGCTGAAGACAGTGAGCTTTGACTGCTTCTGTGAGATTTTTCCATGGCAACAGAGAAAGTTAACTGGTGTGCAGATAAGACTTTGTCTGTTGACTGTGTTCCATTATGAAAAACAAGGTTGTGAAGAAAGACTTTGTCAGTTAGCATAGCACTCTGGTATACAAAATCTTAGTGTTGTCTCAACTTGGCTACACAACAGAAACTAGCCACAATAGCTTCTGACTCAAAGCTACTTCTCAGCTGGCTGTCTATAATCACTGGACTGGACTACTGGAATGGACTACTGGAATGGACTAGTGGACTGACCTTTTTTGCACTAAAAATCATTTTTATGCCCTCTAACAAGATTTGTCTGTCTTGCATCCTACATTATATAAGATTTCCAACATGACCGCTTGCCAGCCTTGCCTCCAGCTCTTACTTTCTTCTGTTTTTTTGACCTTATGTAGATAGGTGACAATCAATTTCTGCATGCAGTAACTGAAGTGAATCCAGCATTCATAATGTTGACATGAGAGTCTTTACTTGAGACAGTAGCTTCACTGGGTTGATAAATGCAGGTCAGCTCCTGTTTGAGAAAGATTGATCATCCACACTGTAGGTACCGTATACATATTAGTCAAGTCTGCTTCACTGTACATTAATGAGTGAAGAATATGTAAGCAGCTATTGGACACACTGTATCACTGCAAGTGCAATCTAGAACCAGAGCTGAACCGTGTCCTACTATATGCTATAACCTTCATGCAAGTTGGGCACAGGTTGCCTCCTCTTTCAACATTTCAGGGGAGATATTTAAACCTATAGCAGTATTTACATCACCCTTTTAAATGAGACAGTGCAGCCAATCTAAAACAAGGATGCAGGTAAATGAATCTCATTTAGAGGGCATAAAAATGATTTTTAGTCCATTCCAGTAGTCCATTCCAGCAGTCCATTCCAGCAGTCCAGTCCAGTGATTATAGACAGCCTTCTCAGCTACTGTGTTGTCTTCACATGAGTGACACTTCAGGTTACATGATGATACCTTAGCATTGGGTCTTGTGGATCCATACAAGGCTTTCTCCTCCTTTTTTCTTTTGTCAGGGAATGAGGTTAGGTATGTATAGGGTGCACACACACAGTACAGTACGTACAGCAAAAGTTGGGGGCACTGAATCAAGTCTTGGCACCGTTTTGAAGTCACAACTTGGCTACAGAACAAAAACTAGTAACTAACTCCTGTCTTGATGATACTGTTTGCAGTTACTGTGTTGTCTTCACATGAGTGACACTTCAGGTTACATGATGATAGTACCTTAGCACTGTGTCTTGTGGATCCAGGGGGAGTAGGACAAGCTCTAAGAATCACACAAAAATAATGCATTCCATTCTTTGGTATGCAGAAAGTTCACGGAGATTTACAGAGATTAAACAAGTAAGCGCTCATAGCATCCAAGTTTGCTGGGGGACCTATGGGGATTAACGCTTGGAACACTTTTGTTGTTAGTGTAGAACATCCCTGGACTTTGCTGTTGATTAGAATTTAGAGGATAGTTGTGATGATGTTAGTGGACTGAAAGGGTAGGAATTTCCTCTTCCACCAAATTGCTGTACAAAAGACTTTTTGCCTGAGGAGAATAACAACCAAGCAACACAAGTGGCTTTGTGTCTGGCGAGTTAGTAACTGTGGGTTGCTGGTGGCCTATTGGTTAAAGCACTGGACTGCGGATCGAAAGGTCCAGGGTTCCAGTCCCACTAGCAGCAGAGATTTATTTCTCTTCTGGGTGCACTCAGCCCTACCTCAAAAATTGAGTAGAAGGTTTTCCTTCGCGTCCTTCGGAGGGGACGTTAAGCCATCGGTCCCGGGGAACCCCTTAAAATTAGCCTAAGTGCTATTGTGGATTTCCTCGTTAACTGGGTCATCCCAGGTAAACCATGTATACAAAAAAACAAAAAAAACTGTAACTTAGACCAACAGCCCCCAGTAAGGGGTTCCATTACATGTGCATACACTAAAAAGACGTGGTTAACCAAGGTCTTCGATGTTCATGTCCACCGAAAGCTGAAAATACTTAGCTCTTTTCTTGCAACACCACCACCTGGTTACCCTTATATACCCCTGGCCTGTTCCCAACACTTGCGCAGCCCCTAAAAAATGGATTCACTACCTATACAGTATAAACACAACTGAATATAGTTAGAAATTTTTATGAATAATTCTCTTTGAAGTGATGAGCTTACTAAATCTAGTAGAGTCCCTGTAGCAGACCAGGTCTCTAATTTCTCATTTAGATACCTGTTGGGTCATTTAGATACCTGTGAAGTTATTGGATACCTGTTGCCTTAGAAACATGTAATAAGGTGAAACTTGATACTTAAGAACCAAACCACACATGCCAAAAAACCACAAACTACCACTCAAACTGCTGGGAAGCCTGTAACAGTAAGTCGTCAATTGCAGCTGGTGTCTCTGGTTCGAGTCCTTGCAGCAGCTGTGAAGCTTCCACCAACGTTTCCTGTGTAGTAGCCTGTTGCACAGGCTCCTCCGATGAATGCTCCAACTGCTGGGACGCCTTTAGCAGCAAATCATCGATCGTGCCAGAGACCGCGGCATCCGCATGGCTTGTCGCACCTGGCTCCACATGCACACGGACCTCGCTTGTGCAGAAACTGACGTTTCAAAGGAAGGACATACGTTACACAGCCTTCTACACATGCACACGGACCTCGCTTCCAGGAATTGTGATGCTTGCACCAGTACATTTCGTCGGAAGGCTTGAAGCTCTCGGCAAAAGGACCCTCGAACGCTTCACCAACACCAAGTTTAAACTGGATCAGGCAAAGCCACCCTGGTGGTGGTTCCCTCAATGTGGCCCAGAGGCTTGGCGAAATGACAGTGTCACTGGCTGCTGCAGCGTCCCTGGCACTATCCATCGCGGTACTTTGGTTCGCTCTGACTCTCCTAGCAAAAATTTCTAAGCCAGTTAGTGACCAATGTGCAACTACCGCCGTTGAGCGGGCGCGGTCTGCTGTATATTTTTCGTTCTTCAGACAGCTAAAATCACTTGTATATATATATATTGTGGATCAACAACTCTCTCTACACACGTGCACAATGATGATAGTACATGATTACAACAGATTACATAATTAGGGTTCCTCCCACAACAGAGTCAGCAAATTCAGTCTTTACATCACCCCCCTCTTTTACTCACACGACCACGGGTGATGATTTCACTCTGCTTCTCAGCTCGTACCCTCTTTCGGTCACCACATTCTTGGTAGCAGTCTTAGGGGCTTGCGGTCGGCGTTTCCTGCGCTTACGCCAGGACCTTGGACCCAACCAGGTCACATTTGGCAGTTCATCCGGGCACCTGGTCACTCGATCCAAATTCACAAGAATAGGCCGCTCATCAGGACAGTCCACAGGTCGTATGGAGGCACCAGTTGGTGTGATCTCCAGGATACGATAAGGCCCGTGAGGAGGGAGGGCGAGCTTGCGTGCTTTCCCCTTAGTCTCCTGGGGCATGAAAACCATCACTCGGTCACCAATCCTGAATTTAGGTGGGCGCCGCTTCTTGTCATACTGTAACTTTTGCTTCCCCTGAGCTTTACCGATGTTTTTCCTAGCCGTGCTCCATGCCTCCGACAACCCAGCTACAAGACTGGAACGATAGTCACTTAGGTCTTCCTGGTATGGAGTCAGGGGCTGGGAAATGGCAGACTCTGTTGGCAATCTGGCATCTCTACCATCTGGATCTGGCTCTACCAGGGAGTCTTCTAAATAGAATCCTGGCTCTGTTATCAATCCTCGGCTCAAACACCATTGGCAACCCAGTTTCAACAAGACCTCTCACTTCAGCAGTTACCACTGCAGCATTACCACTAGGGATGCGGTGGGTGCCAAACGAATGCACTCTCGCTATCCCTCCGACATCGGCACTGCCTCCTCGGGCTTCCACTCCAACATCGGGTACCATCAGTTTCAGAGGCATCACCACGTTTGTACCCAAAAGGCAAGGCTCACCACTGGCCAGGTCTGACCGAATATAGGCAGTAGTAGTGACTGTCCTGTCCTTCCACCTGAAGGTGAGTTCTGTACATGTACCAATTGGAATGGGCCTCTGGTTATAGTCTCGGAGGGTGATATCTGGTAGCAACAGCTCCTCACTGGGAATACGAGCTTGCTGCCCGATCTTCTTGAATTGCTCGAAGGAGATTATCATGGCAGAGGAGCCAGGATCAACCATTGCTTCCACAGGCGACTTTTCTATGGTCACCAGCGCATAAAACAGGGGTCCCACGGCTCCTGTCACTCTGTCCACCCCAGCGTAGGACCGGTACTCACTTGCCATCTTCTGGTGCTCTGCAGCAGTCCACTCCTCTTGCAGTCTCTTACATCGATCCTCCAGTGTCTCCACAGTGATGACTGAACTTGTGGAGGTTCTGGTCCTCTCCCGTCCGGGGGCCTCCGATGAGTGGTGACGTTAGCGGCAGTCACGTGTCTTATGACGTCGGCTGCCACAATTAGCACAGCGCCATGTGTCCCTCGGCAGCACAGGTCGGGTGGTTTCTGAAACTCCATCCTTGCTCGACTCCTCTTTGCCGGATGGCTTCCATGGCTGAACTTTATCTGTGGAGTGACGACTGTGCAACTCATTCAATTGCTTGTGCTGCCCCTCAGCTAATCGAGCTTGATGAAGTACATCTCCAAAACTGGAGGCAGATGGCAGTACCTTTTCCTGCCATTTGTAAGCGAGTCCCTGTACAAACAGGTCTCTTTTCAATAGCTCCTTCGAGCCCTGGTCCATGCCAGCCCTCTTCCCATAGCTCTTTTCAAAGAGGGACTCAAACACATGGGCATACTCATCAACAGATTCAGAATACTTCTGCTTCCTCTTGATCAACTGTGCAGATAGCAGGGCTTCACTCCTCACCGGGTGTAATCTCTGCTTTGGTGCATCAACTGCCGTCGAGAAACTGGCCTTTGCTTTGTCGGGCAGGACTTCATACAGCTGCTCTGCTCGACCTACCAAGTGGAGCTCTAGCTGAAGTAGCTTCTCTCGCTCTGTCCACCTCTCAAGTTCAGCATGACGCAGCAATTTTCGAGTCCATCGCTCAAAGGCATCCTCTTCCTGCTTCTCTCCACCGAACCTGGGCAGTGTTGGCAGCGTCAACTTTCGGGCGACTGCTGGACCAGCACCGAGGGCATGTTCCTCATTCTCCTTCACTTCCCCGGGCACCCTACTCACTCCACTGCTTGCTATCACCTGTGATACCACTGTGGGATCAGTGCTCTGGTCCTCTTCAGGGCTCTCCGATCTTTGTGGACTCCGTTTCTCCAGAAAAGCCACTCGCTCCTTTAATAGATGTATCAGTTTGTCTCGGGCCCTCAGCTCCTCAGCATGAGCTGCGTGGATCTCCTCTCTCACACCCTCCTTAGCCCTCAATACCTCAAGCTCTCTGCAACGCTTGAGCTCATCCATTTCCCACTGTTTCCTGTCAACAAGGTCGCGCTCTTCCTCGAGTTGCACTTGTAAGTCATCTAATTGACCAACTAGTCGGCTGACCTCGTGGTGGCTTCTCTCTGACCGCCCTGGCTCATCATGACACCTTTTGCCCTCCAGTGCTTCTACCCGTTCTAGGGCCTTCGCCAGTTCTGCTTTGGCCTCCTCCAACTGTTCCGTCAATTTCCGTTGGGCCTCTCTGGCCGCGTCACGCTGGATAGTGGCTGTCTCCAACGCTCTGGGATCCGCTCTTTCTTTCGCTCGAGCCGCACGTTCTTCGGCCTCTCCGAGCTTCCGTTTCAGGTCTTCGAGTCGCTGCTTCAGTTGAGCCTTAGTCTCCCGCGACATTCTGACTCAGTTTGTCGACCTCGTGACGACCAATCAAGGTGAGTTCACGGCTGTTCGCCCGTGGATCAAATTCTGACTTATATAGAGTTGGTTCACTGATTCCTCTCCTCGCTCGGCGGTCTCGGCGGGACCTCCAATTGCAACTACCGCCGTTGAGCGGGCGCGGTCTGCTGTATATTTTTCGTTCTTCAGACAGCTAAAATCACTTGTATATATATCTTGTGGATCAACAACTCTCTCTACACACGTGTACAATGATGATAGTACATGATTACAACAGATTACATAATTAGGGTTCCTCCCACAACAGAGTCAGCAAATTCAGTCTTTACAAATGCGAGTCTCTCCTCGGTTTTAAAACCTCACTAACCTAGACATAGTATATCCAATTTATACCGCATTGAGACAGTAAACTATCACTCGATTTTGTGTCAATTATTCTGGTACAACATGTAAACTATTCTGGTACAACATGTAAACTATTCTGGTACATGTAAACTATTCTGGTACAACATAAAGTTTTGTGCAAACTCTTTTTATACTCCGCTGTTCATCCACATAGAAAGGGATGTAAAGTTGTATATATAAGTGCATACATAGACCCAGCAGCCCAGGTCTTCCAAAAATTTTCAAGCGTTGCAAAACAGAAGTTCTAGACCTCTGGCTCCGAAATACTTTACAGCAGCAGCTGTCCTTAAATACCCTGGCTTGTTCCTAACACTTGTGGGTTTTGTGTGATGAAAGTGTAGAGTATTCATTGACCTATGAATACTGTTACACATGAATAAGAGCAGCTTATACTGTGTCTTGCCATTGTCCCAGTCCAGCTTGGTCTTGTGCCTATCCTGTGCCCGCCTCCCGGCGAGAAACGGCCTAGTAAACTAAGTACAATTTCTTGGGTCTATTCACAAAATGTAGTAAGAGCCAATGAGATTGTGTGATTGTCAATTATATTACATAGCACTTCCCTTACGGCAGTAAAACTTTGCCTCTGAATTCAGTTTGAGTGGGTGTGGTGCATTGTTTTGGACATTGCTAGGTTACACCGTCCAAGAGCACATGAGGACATCACTCTTACTCTTATTGTGGAGGGAAGAGGAAGAGCATGTAACTTCCCATTCTGGCCATGGTGAAAGCAGAATCTCTAATAATACTACATCCGGTTGAGTTGTAGCTAGTGTGCGGGTGAAAGTGTGAGTAAAGTAGCTGCAAAACAACTGAGTAGGAGGCTTAACAGTTGGATAAGAACAGCGTGTTACCCAAAGAGAAGCTCAAGAGTTTGATAAAAAGGCTATGCGACCCTCTTGGCTGTCAGCCGTGGATAGTATCATAAAACAAACTTTGTCGTGTCAGGAAGGGCCGAGAATCGTTCCTGTGCAATTAGAACTTGTCGTGTAAGCTTGCGCATTCATCACATCTTGTTGATTACGAGGGTAACAGTGTGTTGTGAAGTCGTACATCGTGCAACTGCAAGGTGCATGTGTTCTATTTTTAGTACACACAGAGATTCTGCCTGCCTCTTTTTGGCAGTTACACGCTCTTCCTCTTCTGCAATAAGAATGACATCATGCACTTACTGTCGCAAAAGCATGTACTAGCCCAAGAAATTTGACTTGGTTCACCAGACTGCTCTTCCTTGTTAGAAGGTGAGGTCTGGGGATGAGACCAAGTTCAGCTCTATCTTGGCCGTATGTCAGATAACCTTGTGCATTATTTAACACGACATTTTGATCAAATCACAATGAAATAGGTTGCAAAAATAAACAGTGGAAAACTGCATTCTTTGGTCTCATTCATCATGTAGATGATGTGAGGTGGACGCAAGGTGGACATGGGGGGGAGGGCCTATCTAATTATGTACACACACACACACACACACACACACACAAACATGGTACACACATACACTCACTCACACAAGCACCACTACACTCCGTTAATGAATATCAAATACTTGTCAATGAATATTTCAAAGTACAATGAATATGACGTCACACAAAACCCACAAGTGGCAGGAACAAGCCTGGGTAGGCAGCAGTTTAAGTGACCTACTCACTTGGTGGAGTATCACCTGAAGTAAACAAATTTTTGGAAGGCCTAGTTTAACTAGGTCTACACATATATACAAACAAAACAATATGAGAGAGTCTCTATAGATGCATACAATAGTAGCCTGCCTGGCCATCTTCTGCCCAGCAGGTTGGCTGCCTTTGTACCATCTCACCTCTATATGACTTCAATTACCCCCAATTACCACCCTTCATAGGTCTCAGACATACAGCGTTCATGTAAGCTTCACTTCACTCTACATGTAATGGCTATGCTTATTGTTAGAAGCTGGATTGTGCACCTAACTCCGATCCCCTGTTCCACTTTTGCCTAATCTAGCCAGACTTCCACAGTCTGTGTAGCTAGCGGGTTAGTGTAATGGCTTATTAAGCTGTTTGTCCACCTGCATTCAAGCCTACAGTCACCATTTTCATTCCACTTGGGCTGCGGTTAGGCTCGAAAAAAAGTAATACATTCTTTGACCCCAGCCATAACCATAATCCTTTCCCTTAACCATTTGGCCAATAAGCCACGACCAGCCCACTGTATGGTCTCACGTATTGATAGCAGAGCGACGGATCATAATAAGGTGTGCGATTGAATATTCAATAAGATCGATGATGTAATCGCAACATGGACTGCAGTTAACTTAGCCTCTCCCCAAACAATATTAACACACTCCTCACTTTTCACTAGGCAATTATAGTCTCCTCCCCAGAACCCACCCACTCATCAGGAAAACAATCTAGTGGACTAAGTCAAATTTCTTTCAATGAGGCCCTTCCAACTGGTATTCCTGTTTCTGGTCCTCCGCCCGCATCAATAATTACACCTTACACAATTTCAGCAACTCGACTTCTGTGCATGCACAGTATGGTGGATTCGCGGTAAGTTATAAATCGGTTGTATCTATCACCATCAGCCTAGCAAAATAGGAATGGTGTCTGTCATATTTGTAGGCTTCAGTACATTTTATTCATTCTTTTTGTGCCTTTTTGTAGGTATCTCACTTGGCTGTTGTGTATGGCGTTAGTGAACTGTAGTGTTCTGTGTCGAAGTACTTGGTTTCTAGGTTGCTAAGTACCCACCCAGCCCGTGTCAGGGAAAACCCCTGACCAGAAACAGGAATACCGGTTGGGAGAGCCTAATAAGTGGAAACGTCAAAATAAAAATAAACAGTAGAGGACTGCATTGTTTGGTCTCATTCATCATGTGGATGATGTCAGGTGGACACAAGGGGGACATGGGGGGGGAGGGCCTATCTAATTATGTATGTACTACACTACGCTTGAGAGTAACTTTCTTACGAATCACACATGCACACATACACAATCAAGCACACACAAGTACACACACATGCACTCAAGTGCATACAAGCATGGCTGGTTTTTTGAGGGTTCCATCCCTACATGTGCTGGTTTTCGTTCAGAAAACTTTTTTCTGACTTTTATATGTGAACAAAATGGAAGGTAAAAAAAATGGGGAATGAGGCTAATGGTTTGATGTTGAAGTGCACTGCTTGTTCATGCTCGCTCTCACACTGTTCTACATTCACCTGGTTGAAAAAGCAGGAGTGGAATAGCAGTATTTGTAATTAGAAATTTTAATGAATAATTCTCTTTGAAGTGATGAGCTTACTGGGTCTCAAATTTCTCATTTAGATACCTGTCAGGTCAGTTAGATACCTGTCAGGTCAGTTAGATACCTGTCAGGTCAGTTAGATACCTGTCAGGTCAGTTAGATACCTGTCAGGTCATTTAGATACCTGTCAGGTCAGTTAGATACCTGTCAGGTCAGTTAGATACCTCTTGGGTCATTTAGATACCAGTGAAGTTATTGGATACCTGTTGCCTTAGAAACATGTACATGTCTAATATGATGAAACTTGATACTTAAAAACCAAAGATGACCAAATGACACATGCCCAAAAACCACAAACGACTGCTCAAACTCTCTGGTTTAAGTCCTTGCAGCAGCTGTGAAGCTTCCACCAACGTTTCCTGTGTAGTATAGCCTGTTGCACAGGCTCCTCCGATGAATGCTCCAACACCTTCAGCAGCAAATCGTCGATCGTGCCAGAGACTGTGGCATCCGCGTAGCTTGTCAAACCTGGCTCCAGTCCTTTGAGGAATTGCGACACTTACACCAATACGTTTCGTCGGAAGGCTCAAAGCTCTCGGCAGAAGGACCCTCGAACACTTCACCAACGCCAAGTTTACGGGCAAAGCCACCCTGCGTGGTGGTTCCCTCGACGTGGCCAAGAGGCTTGGCGAAATGACAGCGTCACTGACTGCTGCAGCATCCCTAGCACTATCCATCATTCGCTCTGACACTTCTACTGCAAAAATTTCTAAGCCAACCAATGCGACTTCCTCCTCCTTGAGAATGACGCAATAGTAACCTGGGCTCCACCTCGGTCACCATTGCTTCATTCTCACCCCTCCCACTCCGGTTTCTAAAACCTCGGAAATACTAGCATTGGGTCACTACCCTAGACGTAGATGAGTAGACCTAACAGGAATAGGTCTCCCAAAAATTCTTTTATTGGTGACAAACACAACGGACGGAAATGACAAACGTGTGTAACACATCACCATCTGTCTTTATATACCCTGGCTTGTTCCTAACACTTGTGGGTTTTGTGTGACGTCTGGTTAGATATTCATTGAGCCATGAATAATGTTAGTCAGGCTAATTACACTTCCACGTGGGCTTCTAGAGAGGGAGTAGACCCGTGCACACTCAATGAGTGGGCGGGCACGGTAAAACTCCTTATTGAAAATAACATCAAGCGTCTCAAGTCTCGGGGACATAAAACAAGAAAAAGACAAGTTTTGAAAGACACAAGGTGTAGGACAGCCCTCCAGGAACTCCACAACGAATATGTCCTGGTACCTGCAGATAAAGCTAGCAATAACATAATCATAGTCTGTAAGAAATACTACACTGAGGTGATTAGAAACGAACTAGCTGGAAAGAGTGGGAAAGCATCTACATACGTCCACTGTAGGGATTCTGTAGACCAGATTGTACAAAAACATTTAGCGTACATGCATAGCACGAAGGTTAAAGTAGCAGAAGACATGAAGAGATTGCCTGGTTTTTACTGGATGCCTAAACTACACAAAAATCCCTATGGACATCGCTTTATAGCAGCTTCTGCCTCCTGCACAACCAAACCTTTATCTATAAGCTGCTTACCCACTGTCTCCAGCTGATACTCAAACATTACAAGGAATATTGCAAAGGTATAGAAAGAAGAACCGGGGTAAACTGCTTTTGGGTCATTAACAACTCCACTGAAGTGACTAATACCCTAGACAAGTTGAGACACGCAAGAGCATTAGATAGCTTTGATTTCAGTACACTCTATACTAACATCCCCCATAGTCAACTCAAAACACGCATGGAAGAGTTAATTAGAAATGCATACAATACCAGAGATGCCTCCCACATGGCCTTAGGGAAAGATTATGCTTACTGGACTTCCAGACCTGTAGCTAATACCCGTAACTTAACAGTGAACCAGTTAGTTGAGATATTCAATTTCTTGATAGATAACATATACATCCAGATAGGATCAGCTGTCTACCAACAAACAATTGGCATCCCTATGGGTACTGATTGTGCTCCATTAGTCGCGCATCTATTTCTTTTCTCCTATGAATTTGAGTTTATGAAATCCCTAATCCAGACTGACCTCTCTGTAGCAGCCAAATTTAGTAATACTTGCAGATATATTGATGACTTGCTTACACTTAACAACCCTGATTTTCAAGCATCCATAGGCCAAATTTTAACCCCCAGAATTAGAGCTTAAGAAAACTACAGAGAACCATGACAGCTGTTCCTACCTGGATCTTAACAGGTCCTGAACGGTAAGTTTTGCACAGACTTGTATGATAAGAGGAATACCTTCAGCTTTTCAATAGTCAATTTTCCACACATGGATAGCAACATACCCTCAAAACCTGCATATGGAGTAGTAATTTCACAGTTAGTTCGATACTTGAGGATATGTTGTATTTACCAAGATTTTGCTTACGGATCTAAACTACTCACAACCAGATTGCTTAGACAGGGATACATATACCAAAAACTCTGTAGCACCTACAAGACCTTTGTGCATCGCTACCCCAGAACTTTACAGAGGTACGGGAGGTGCCTGAAAAACATTATTACTGAATGCATTGCTTTACCTACTGTTTAACACAGCCCGAACATGTAGTTAACTTGACCTAGCACATTTACACACACACAGCCTAAACACGCACTGTTTGCCTCACACTGTTTGCATTGTGCCTTACTAGCCATTAATACTTCCGGTACCTCCAGCGCCTCTGTATGCGCGCGCACGCACGCGTTTACGCGCACGCACCGATATCGATAACACGTGATGATCAATGATTACGATCGCTACGTAAGATCTTCAAACGAAAGACAGCTGCACGAAGAACAGCTGCACGAAGAGACGGTGCTTTTGAGGATCGGAGTCTCTACCGACTTTTAAATAAGGCCAGCCACCTGACTGCATTCTGTGCATGATATGGCAGTCCCCATCTCCCGGTCACCCCAGCGCAGCTGATGAGGCCTGGTATTGGCCGAAACGCGTCCTGCGCAGTGGGTGACTTTGCGTAACATCTAGGCCTGTTTTTATAAGGGAGATGTGGTTCGTTGATTGTTCATGTGTGCGTGGATGTGTGTGGATGTGCTTGGGTGCATATGTATGTGTGCATGTGCATGTGTGTGTGTGTGTGTGCATGTGCGTGTGTGTGCATGTGCGTGTGTGTGCATGTGCGTGTGTGTGCATGTGCATGTGTGTGTGTGCGTGCAAGTGTGTGTGTGCGTGCAAGTGTGTGTGTGCGTGTGTGTGCGTGTGTGTGTGCATGTGTGTGTGTGCAGTGTGTGTGTGTGTGTGTGAGTGTGTGTGTGTGAGTGAAGTTCGAGTAAGCTACACTGTTTGTTGACTGTTAAGATGCTTCATTTAAAAAACTTGTTACGAAGCTATGAAGAAAGACCTTGTCAGTTAGCACTGCACTCTGGTAGGGATACTGGACGTTCAAAGCTTCTTTCACAAAGCACTAGCTGTAGTCATTGCAAAAGAGTGATATCTACACACCACACGAAAGCTTACAGCAAGCTCTATTGCAAGCTACTAATTTCCTGTTGCATGCTCAATGCATGTGAGAGTTAGCACTGCACTCTGATAGGGGTGAATGGGAGGGAGAGAGAAGCGAGGGAGGGAGTAAGGAAGGAGGGTTAGATCTATTTCCCACACTGCAAGCAGTTACAGTCGAGGGAAAATGCTCTAAAGTAATCGTACAAGCAGGCCCTATAAGAAAAAAATACGATATTCGATTGGAAAGAGAAAACCCCTCAGTCTTTGGGGTGCTCTGTTTAGTTGATTACTACTGGTATTCGACATGCACTTATAAATGAAATGCATTTAACAATGTGTTAGTACGATATAACATCTGTTAACACCTACTGCCGTTACTACTTGTGCAATGAACATACAATTTGTAGCCTTTAGCATTGTTACGCACTCTTAAACAATACAGGTAGCTTGATAGCTCTGTACTATTTACGTAAAGTAACACTCGTAGCCCAACCCCGTTTGTCACTGCATTGGCGGAAGGCAGCATAATAATCTTGGAACACTTGACGTAATTGCCTGCTGTTTTGGCGGTCATCTCACCGTGGTAGGTACTAGGCCCACATATGACTTTTCAAACCGGCCAGCAATTTGAAAAAGGACTACATACCGGTAAAACAATCACAAGAGGTATCCATTGTATTTCCGTCTTCCCTTTCTGCTGACGTTCTTCACTGGTAAACAGCACAAGACTGTTTTCCAAAGGTGCTAAGGTAAGTGCTACTCGTACTAGCTATAGGTAGGCACATCATACAATCGACCATGTGACTCGGTCTCAGTCATCATGTGGATGATGTCAGGTGGACACAAGGTGGACATGTGGGGGGGAGGACCCCGGCCTATCTGATTACGTATGCACAAAGCTTGAGAGCAAGTTTCTTACTAATCAACCCAAGTACTTCCAGTCACATGACTGTCTGCAGTCTCGACTAGCGGTAGTGGAGTACGTAAATAGTGTGTCCACTTTGTGTTCACCTGGCAACATTCACACGATGAACGAAACCAGTTCTTCACTGCTTCAACCAGTGAACAGTGTACTTCTTTCATATTACTAGTTGTGCAGACCCAGTTCACAATGTCTTCCAAAAATTTTTCAATTCCGTCACCAGAGACCCTCAAGAAGAAATAAGCTAGCATCCACAAGCTGCTCTTATATACCCTGGTTTGTTCCTAACACTTGTGGGTTTGTGTGACGAAAGAGTAAAGTATTCATCTCACCTCTACATGACTTCAATTACCACCCTTCATAGGTCTCAGACATACAGCGTTCATGTAAGCTTCACTTCACTCTACATGTAATGGCTATGCTTATTGTTAGAAGCTGGATTGTGCACCTAACTCCGATCCCCTGTTCCACTTTTGCCTAATCTAGCCAGACTTCCACAGTCTGTGTAGCTAGCGGGTTAGTGTAATGGCTTATTAAGCTGTTTGTCCACCTCCATTCAAGCCTACAGTCACCGTTTTCATTCCACTTGGGCTGCGGTTAGGCTCGAAAAAAAGTAATACATTCTTTGACCCCAGCCATAACCATAATCCTTTCCCATAACCATTTGGCCAATAAGCCACGACCAGCCCACTGTATGGTCTCATGTATTGATAGCAGAGCGACGGATCATAATAAGGTGTGCGATTGAATATTCAATAAGATCGATGATGTAACCGCAACATGGACTGCAGTTAACTTAGCCTCTCCCCAAACAATATTAACACACTCCTCACTTTTCACTAGGCAATTATAGTCTCCTCCCCAGAACCCACCCACTCATCAGGAAAACAATCTAGTGGACTAAGTCAAATTTCTTTCAATGAGGCCCTTCCAACCGGTATTCCTGTTTCTGGTCCTCCGCCCGCATCACTTGCCTTGCACAATTTCAGCAACTCAACTTCTGTGCATGCACAGTACGGTGGATTCGCGGTAAGTTATAAATCGGTTGTATCTATCACCATCAGCCTAGCAAAATAGGAATGGTGTCTGTCATATTTGTAGGCTTCAGTACATTTTATTCATTCTTTTTGTGCCTTTTTGTAGGTATCTCACTTGGCTGTTGTGTATGGCGTTAGTGAACTGTAGTGTTCTGTGTCGAAGTACTTGGTTTCTAGGTTGCTAAGTACCCACCAGCCCGTGTCAGGGAAAACCTCTGACCAGAAACAGGAATACCGGTTGGGAGAGCCTAATAAGTGGAAACGTCAAAATAAAAAATGATAAACAGTGGAGGACTGGTCTCATTCATCATGTGGATGATGTCAGTGGACACAAGGGGGACATGGGGGGGGGGGGGGGGGGGGGGGGGGCCTATCTAATTATGCATGCACTACGCTTGAGAGTAACTTTCTTACTAATCAACACATGCACACATACACAATCAAGCACACACAAGTACACACACATGCACTCAAGCACATACAAGCATGGCTGGTTTTTGAGGGTTCCATCCCTACATGCGCTGGTTTTCGTTCAGAAAACTTTTTTCTGACTTTTATATGTGAACACAAATGGAAGGTAAAAAAAATGGGGAATGAGGCTAATGGTTTGATGTTGAAGTGCACTGCTTGTTCATGCTCGCTCCCACACTGTTCTACATTCACCTGGTTGAAAACGCAAGGAGTGGAATAGCTGTATTTGTAATTAGAAATTTTAATGAATAATTCTCTTTGAAGTGATGAGCTTACTGGGTCTCAAATTTCTCATTTAGATACCTGTCAGGTCAGTTAGATACCTGTCAGGTCAGTTAGATACCTGTGAAGTTATTGGATACCTGTTGCCTTAGAAACATGTACATGTCTAATATGATGAAACTTGATACTTAAAAACCAAAGATGACCAAATGACACATGCCAAAAAACCACAAACAACTGCTCAAATTCTCTGGTTGAGTCCTTGCAGCAGCTGTGAAGCTTCCACCAACGTTTCCTGTGTAGTATAGCCTGTTGCACAGGCTCCTCCGATGAATGCTCCAACACCTTCAGCAGCAAATCATCGATCGTGCCAGAGACTGTGGCATCCGTGTGGCTTGTCGAACCTGGCTCCATTCCTTCGAGGAATTGTGACACTTGCACCAATACGTTTCGTCGGAAGGCTCAAAGCTCTCGGCAGAAGGACCCTCGAACGCTTCACCAACGCCAAGTTTACGGGCAAAGCTACCCTGCGTGGTGGTTCCCTCGACATGGCCAAGAGGCTTGGCGAAATGACAGCATCACTGGCTGCTGCAGCATCCCTAGCACTATCCATCATTCGCTCTGACACTTCTACTGCAAAAATTTCTAAGCCAGTTAGTGACCAATGCAATTCTCTCCTTGGTTTTAAAGAATGATACAATGGTGACCTCGGCTCCACCTTGGTCACCATTGCTTCCTTCTCGCCCCTCCTGCTCCTGTTTCTAAAACCTCTGAGATACTCGCATTGGGTCACTAACCTAGACGTAGATGAGTAGACCTAACAGGAATAGGTCTCCCAAAAATTCTTTTATTGGTGAACAAACACCCCTGAAGAAAGTGACAAACGTGTAACACCTCACCATCTGTCTTTATATACCCTGGCTTGTTCCTAACACTTGTGGGTTTTGTGTGACGTCTGGTTAGATATTCATTGAGCCATGAATAATGTTAGTCAAGCTAATTACACTTCCCAGTCTGTGTGTGTGTGTGTGTGTGTGCATGTGTGTGTGCATGTGTGTGTGCATGTGTGTGTGCATGTGTGTGTGCATGTGTGTGTGCATGTGTGCGGATGTGCGTGTGTGCATGTGTGTTGTGTGTGCATGTGTGTTGTGTGTGCATGTGCATGTGTGTGCATGCGCATGTGTGTGCGTGCGTGTGTGTGTATGTGTGTGTGCATGCGTGTGTGTGTGTGTGAGTGTGTGTGAGTGAAGTTCGAGTAAGCTACATGATGAAGAGCTGGTACTTGCTATCCGATGAAAATGACTGGAAATCTGTGGCCAAACTTCCAGCGAAACTGGCTGCTAATTTAAAAAATAGGCACTGGTGCTTAATATCCCGATTTTACGGTAAGGCCTCAAGCTCGTTCTTTCGATGGGGGACCCCACCACCCCTACCTAACAGCTCAGAGGAAGCACCATGATTGCAGAGGATAGCTTGTCATGGAGTGGTACCATCAAGGGCGCATCGAGCCGCCTCAGTGCACACTTGGTACCTACCTCCTATGGATAGCAGTACCATGGGACAAAAAGTTTGGCTTGACACCCCTAGGACAGTAGTTTACAGAGCGTTACGGGAAAGAGAGGGCGGAGGTACCCTAGTATGCCAATACCCTCTTGGACAGACCACAATGAATACTATCAATGGAAAATAAATAATGAATAACATGAGCCAAATAGAACATTGTGGGGGGAGTGTGAGCAGAGGAGGTTGGAAGCTAGTAATTAGTGATACGCGCGAGTTAGTAATTAGTGCTATGTGAATGACGTAATCACTAGATCAACAGGAAATCCCCACGGAAAATTCTGCGTATCATAAAATGCCATAGCAGTTGATCTAGAGCTCACCTAGCAGTATCCACTGAGTGAGTTTTGTCCCAAACAAACGAAAGCTACTTGTGTAAATCGAGTTGACCTTTCACTATGGGCCTCGATGGCAGTTAGTATGATTACATCATTCGTGTAGCACTAATTACCAACTCGTGCGTATCACTAACTACTAGCTTCCAACCTCCTCTGGAGTGTGAGCAACCACTGCACTGCGGCATATATACCTTTACAAGTGAAGTATCAGATCACAGCTCATAGGCCACGGCACATAGCTAAACAAGGTTTGCACTCTACTGTCTGCAAGTGCTTAAGGTGGCGGGTAAGTTATCCACGCAAGCGCAATAATTGTTTCCGGTTTACGCCCACCATTGGACAGCTGGTTTGTCTTCTTGAATAAAGTGAATCAGCTGCTTCAGTAGCTTATCGAAGCACTACGTAGCCGTACAGGGTACTACAAGCGACAAAAGCATGAAGGGAGGCCAGAGAAGTTTCTACGTCGTCGATCGCCGTACACCAATGGCCACGCCCACCAAGAAGGCCATGGATGCATTTTTTTTGCAACACTTCTTATCATGAATCAGGTAAACGACTTTAGCAACTCTCAAGGGTAGCTTGTCATGAAGTGGTACCATAAAGGGCACATCGAGCCGCCTCAGTGCACCAGTGAATAACAGTACCATATGGGACAAAAAGTTTGGCTTGACACCCCTAGGACAGTAGTTTACATAGCATTATCATACGTCTAACTCACGCTAATGTATGGGAGTCAATGGGGAAGCCTTGCAGCTGCGCGCAGTTTATAAAAAGCCGTATTTTTTACTACAAGTCACATGAAAATCCATATCAGTACTACAAGTCATGTGAGAATCCGTATCAGGTACTACAAGTCACGCGAGAATCCATATCAAGTACTACAAGTCACGTGCGCTGCGTCTGAACGTGCAATGAAATCGAAGGTTCATATGATAAAATCATTATCACCATAGTACCAAGCTATACCGGAAAAAAACATCACTCGTTTGTTGCCGTCTGTATTGTTACTCGTGCTGCGCACTCGTAACAATACAGACGGCAACAAACTCGTGATATTTTCTGGTATAGCTTCATACTATGGTGATACTTATATATTACGGGAAATTTACGGGAAATTTACATGAGAGTACGGAGGTACCCTAGTATGCCAATACCCCCTTGGACAGACACTATACAGGGGGTATCCTTATTAAATGGGGTAGCACAATGGGGCCATTTGCTCTACCTAAGGTTAAGCAGCTAATCTGGCTAACTGTAGGCAATTCCATTTAATAACCCCCTTACGGAAAACAGTGCTATTTGCCTACTCTCTTTTGGCTTGACACCCCCTAGGACAGACAGTAGTTTACACTGGAGAATTACGGAAAGTTCACGAAATTTACAGGTACAGAGATATCCCAGTATGTCAAAACCCTCTGGACATATACACACTGGAAAATGATCCATGGGGGGGGGAGGGAGCCTTATTAAATAGAATAGCACAAATTGAGCTATTTTGCCTAAGCAGCTACTCTGGCTAACTGTAGGCTAAGTCTGAACACATCCTGGCTCATCGTGCATAGTCCCTGAGGCATCTTAGACAAACAGCAGGTGAGAGTCACCATGCATCAGCCATGAAGTAGAATCTCTGCTGCCTTCTATGTTCAGCCTGTCTTCACAACTCAAGCGTATCGATGCACACACAGTGTATTGTGAACTTTGAACTCATGTAACTTAAGCTCAATGTTCTTGCCAAGTGGTCGATTTTCACAGAGAGGGTTACAATTGTGTGACATCAAAAACGTGCCCCATTGATGGTCCAGCAAGCACACACAAAACTGATATATATCCACAGAAAAATGGCTCCCAGAAGTTACATAATACAACATGCATTATGTATGATGTTCACGGTGTAAGTAATAGCCATTTATGTCTGAGAATGAAGCGAGCTAGCTACACAGTCAAAATGCTAATGAATGCTCAACTGTCAATGAAGATCTCAACTGCCAGTGAATATCTCATAAACTGCAATGAATATTGCACATGACATCACACAAAACCCACAAGTGTTAGGAACAAGCCTAAGTATATAAGGGCAGCTGGTGGACGTTGGGCAACCATTGCAATCCTTCATTTTCGTATTGCAAAGTCTTTCAGAATTTTTGGAAGACCTAGCATAACTGGGTCTACAAACGTGACAGAACTGGAAAATGTTGGTAGGAGGAAGTTTGCAAACATTATCTTTCGCATTTTGTAGTCCTTCAGAATTTTTGGAACACCTAGTTCGGGATCGTTTAGTTGCACTTAGCGAGAGACTAGGGATGGTGGATGTTGTCACTCTCTAACAGAATATGCCAACAATTTGCAGGCCATGTAGCTGTACCAGTCACTCATGTTTTTTTGAGTCACGTTCACTCAGTGGGTGTGGTGAACTGGGTCCATGCAATGGTTTTTCGGCAAAAATCTATTTTCTAGTAATTAATTTATAACATCATGCTAAGTGGTAAGACTAAATTACCCTCCACATTAGTAAATTAGTGTCATTTCCCCAGTCTCTCTCCATGCACTGCCTGGGAACACTTGTAACAGTTACATCACTAATTACGCGTTCTGTATTCAAATTCCACTAGACACGTGATTCTCCACACCCTTCTTGAGTGGGACAGAAAGAAAGTATAGTGGAGTCCCTCTAATGCAGACATGAACACATCGCCACAGAATTCCATGGCGATTAAGCCCATGCACAAACAGTGTATACCAGGCGCTCTTTTTCCTCCCCTTCCTCCACGCCTGGGAACAAGGCTAAATCTGTGGTTGCAACATCAGAAATCCTTGGTTACTTCAGCTTTTTGGCGCCATATAACTATCAGTTCACAACTATGCATACAGTAAGCTAATCAGCTGAACGTCACCATACCCTTGGGTCTGTGTACAAGACTAACGAGTTTTAACTTAACACGGTTCCCCTAGCACTGCAGACCAGGTCTTACAAAAATTTTGTAATCACACAGTTAACCTTTAAATACTAAATTAATTTAATTAGTTAAGTGATGAACTTCCTTTCTCATAGAGCTTGTAGCAGCTGTTTTTATATACTATGGTCTGATATGGTTTTCTTAGTGAAAGTGTCCAGACCCTATTTTTGATGAGGCCGCAGCACGGAAATACGGAAATAATTCCATGCTAAATGTACTATGAACTGGACAATCAAAGAATCTCTGCCGCTGTCTGCATTCTGTAAGCTAGTAGCCAGGTTTGTCTCTCATACAGTAGATGCTCACACTCCAGCTACTTAGCCTCGTTCCCAGGCCCTCGCCCAGCTTCCTGTCGCTTGCAGTACAGTACTGCAAGTGACGGGAAGCTGGGCGAGGGCCTGGGAACGAGGCTACCAGCTACTCCTCTCAAGCATTTCCCCTCCCTGCCTTCACCCAAGCCTCGTTCCCAAAGGCTTTCTTTACCCACACTGCTGGTAGAAAATTTACTTACTGATGTGATGAAAGCTCTGTGTAGGCAGGAACAAGTTAATGTAAGTTTTGCGTCAAAACCTTGCCAAAACCACTAAATGTATAGTTTCTCTACTACCATATATGGAGAGAATGACTTTCTTCTAATCACCTTTTTTCTCTTAAAACATAAGTGACAAGCACATCATGACGTTACAGAGCTCAGAAAGCTCTCAATGAGAGTTTTTAAAAGTTGGTTGACTATAACATACAGAGAGAAAATCCACTGTTCAACTCGCTAGTGTGGGGTTCGCTCAGGCTAGCCCCAAATTAATGTACAGAAGTCGAGCAAGGTTTGTGGGTATTTGCATGCTTTCAAAGGACAGCTGTACAAAGAGACACTACTTTTGAGATGCTTCTACATACCAGCAATCTGACTGCCATTCTGTACACGAGATAGCATTCCCCATCTCCCGGTCACGCCAGTGCAGCTGATGAGGCCTAGCCTCGTTCCCAGGCCTTCACACTGACTTTTCGATCGCTTGCAGCATGCAAAAACGGAGGGGGAAGGCCTGGTATATTTTATCACGTGAATGACGTCAGTGTCTACCTAGGTAGACAGAGGGGGAGAGGGGTCCCCCATTGAAAGAACGCATTTCACACACGTTCTTTGTTTTGTACCAGGAGCAGTATGTTTTTGTTTCACGAACATTTGAAACTCCAGCGCTTGGTGCAGAAACTAGAAGATAAGGCCTCAAGCTCGTTCTTTCAATGGGAGACCCCTCCCCCCCCCTCTGTCTACCTGGATAGGCACTGATGTCATTCACATCATAAAATATACGGCCTTCCCCCTCCGTTTTTGCATACTGCAAGCGATCGAAAATTGGACAGTGGGAAGGCCTGGGAATGAGGCTAAATGAGGGCCAGTATTGGCCTCAACCTATCCTGTGCAGCGGGTGACTGTTTCATTGTACATTGAGTAGTATAGACCCCACTAGTATAGGGTCTTCCAAAAATTTTTAATTCAGCTGAAAGACAAGTAATTTATAACCCACTATCCACCCAACAAGCAGCTGTTCTTAAATACTCTGGCCCGTTCCTAACACTTGTGGGTTTAGTGTGACGTCAAATATAAGATATTCATTGAGCTATGAATCCGTTAGCCAGGGTAATTACCTCTGTGTGAGTGTGTGTTGTGTGTGTGTGTTGTGTGTGTGTGTGTGTGTGTGTGTGTGTGTGTGTGTGTGTGTGTGTGTGTGTGTGTGTGTGTGTGTGTGTGTGTGTGTGTGTGTGTGTGTGTGTGTGTGTGTGTGTGTGTGTGCACACGCGTGTGTGCGTGTGTGCGCACGTGTGCGTGTGCGTGTGTGTGTGTGTAGCCTCATTCCCAGAAGATCTATCAAGCTATTAAACGTGGTTCCACTATTATGTGTATTACACTCCGCATAGACCCAGTAAACCTGGTCAATTTAGCACTGTTCCCAGGCTGCGTGGGAGGACGAAAGTATCCATTGCATGTACGTGTGTACCCATTCTTGGCACATTTCCATAAATAACACTTGTACAGCTTTGTGTGAAGTCACATGCTAGACCTACCCCATTTTAGTTTGCCTGTTAGTAATTAACCCTCGGCGCGCATGCGTAGCGAGGGTTACGGTACTTGGTCTGTGTGTCTGTCTGTCTGTCTGTGTGTCTGTTACTCAACATCTCACTTTTCACGTGATTATTCGTGCCACAAACGATACTAACCTTCTCAGCGGCGGATGAAGGTCGAAAATTTTAAGCGATTTTCTCTGAAAATGCTTCGTTGCGAAGCTAGAGTGTTTCCTGTTGGTACGGCTACATGATAAGTCGGCCATTTTTTACTCCGCGGAAAACGCACATGCGTATGAATCTGGACCACGGCCATTTTGTTCTTGGGAGAGACGTTCTTTGCGAGTTCGATTATTGGCCATTGGCAGTATGCCTCCAACGAAGGTATGCCCGCTGCCCTTTACTTATCAGGTTTCATCCAGTAATTATAATACTGGCACTGCCGCGCCGAGGGTTTGGCACTTCAGTGCCTTTCATTAGCACTGTTCCCAGTCTGCGTGGGAGGAGGAAAGTAATGTGGTATCAGCTGCTTGTGCATGTGCAACTATTCTTGGGACATTTTCATCAATAAAAACATTCACAGCACTTGTACAGCCTTGTGTGAAGTCACATGTTGTCACATGACCTAGGTGTGTCACTATACCTTAATTTAGTGAACTGATTTGGGAAACACTTATTATTTGTGATCTCTTCAGCGAGAGCAAGTTAAGAGCTGAAAATCAAACTGAATGTAGTCCATCTGAAGATACAGGCATCCCCCGTTTCACCTGCCGTTTGCGTTCACAATAATACACGGGAGCGGAAGGCCGGCGAAAAACGGAAAAGGCCTGGGAGCATTCTTCATGTGAATGATGTCAGGTGGATGCGATGTAGATGTAGGGGGGAGGGGCCCAACTGCTAAAACAACGCACAGGACCATCCGTTCGAGCGCTCTAAAGCGTTTGGACTCCAGACCTTACCGTGATGGAAGCTACTCATCTTGACCAGCAAGAAACTCGCTTTCAAGTTTAGTACGTATATATTTGAATATCGGCCCCTCCCCCCCTACGTCCACCTTGTGTCCACTCACGTGATGAATGCTCCCAGGCCTTCCCCGTTTTTTGCCGGCCTTCCGCTCCCGTGTATTATTGTGAACGCAAACGGAAGGTAAAATGGGGGAGGCCTTGGACCAAGCCTACAAATGGTGAGAGTTTGAAAGCTCAAACCCAAACAATGTGTAGTAAATATTCAGCAAAATGCCTTTTTCAAAGGTGAACGTTACTGTTTCGTTACAAACTTACTGCCCACTGCTAGTTAAGATCCCAAACTTGCACAGTGTGTGCAGAACAATGCGCTAGTGATACTACATTGCAAATTTCAACCATTAGCTTTCCAATCCAATATTTTGGTGTCAAAACCTTGACAAAACCCCTGAAAAAAAGTGCCTGTGCACTTATACTTTCTCTATTACCATATATGGAGAAAAATGACTTTCTTTAATCCCGGCCTTTTTTTAAAACAGTAAGTTATATGTATATACATCAACAGAGCCCAGGAAGCGCTCAATGAGGAGTTTTAAAAGTTGCCTGACTATATATAACATACAGAGAGAAAATCCACTGTTCAACTCACTGGGTGTGGTGTGGGACTCGCTCATCCTCACCCCAATTAATGTACAGAGGTCAAGGCTTGTGGGTATGTACATGTTTTCAAAGAACACGAAGAAACACCTATGTGCCAGCCACCTGACCAGGACTCTGTGCAGGAGATAACAGTCACCATCTCCTTGTCTCCCCAGCACAGCTGATGAGGCCCAGCATTGGCCTAAACGTGCCCGCACGTGGGTGACTGTTTCATTGATTACATGATCTCGAAGATTGACATGACTGCATTCTGTGCATGATATGGCAGTCCCCATCTCCCAGGTCACCCCAGTGCAGCTAATGAGGCCTGGTATTGGCCGAAACGCGAAACGCGTCCTGCACAGTGGGTGACTTTGCATAACATCTAGGCCTGTTTTATAAGGGAGATGTGGTTCGTTGATTGTTCACGTCTCATAGACCCAAGGGTCTTCCAAAAATTCGATAAACACCAAACTAGATGAAAAGATATCAAACAATGCTGAACTGACCTGGCCAGCAGCTGTTCTTAAATACTCTGGCTTGTTCCTAACACTTATGGTTTTGTGTGACGTCAGATATAAGATATTCATTGAGCTATGAATTTGTTAGCCAAGGTAGTGTGTGCATACCTCTGTCTGCATGTTCAAACCTATAACTAAAACAAATACAGCTGACAACAAACAAATGTGTTTGTATTTTCCTTATATAGCACTGTACTATTGTGATATACAGTATCAACCAGACTACTAGAGTTTACCTGATGTAACAGACTCTCCACCAATGACGTGCTTGCAAGCTCTCAAAGAAACTTTTCAATGGTGGCAAACCAAAATTGATTTACTGAAATCATTGTTCTTAGCATTAGACCCCAAGTTGTGTATACATGAGTTCCTGTTCCCACACCACCGACTATGATCACTGGTCTGGGAACAAGACTAGCACACACAATTAGGCAGCCTTTGCTAAATTATTGTGCGTGAATTATCTGTAATATGTATGTTTTCAGAACATCATTGCACTCATTGGTGACATGCTGGGGTCTGGCTCGCAAGAATATTAGATCGTTTGGCCCTCACTCGCACTAATACTCCACCCACTCTCCCTCATAGTCATACTTCACCCACTCTCACTCACAGTCATACTTCACCCACTCTCACTCAGTCATACTTCACCCACTCTCACTCACAGTCATACTTCACCCACTCTCACTCATAGTCGTACTTCACCCACTCTCACTCACAGTCACACTTCACCCACTCTCACTCAGTCATACTTCACCCACTCTCACTCACAGTCATACTTCACCCACTCTCCCTCACAGTCGTACTTCACCCGCTCTCACTCATAGTCATACTTCACCCACTCTCACTCACAGTCGTACTTCACCCGCTCTCACTCACAGTCATACTTCACCTGCTCTCCCTCGTAGTCATACTTCACCCACTCTCACTCACAGTCATACTTCACCCACTCTCACTCACAGTCATACTTCACCCACTCTCACTCATAGTCATACTTCACCCACTCTCACTCGTAGTCGTGCTTCACCCACTCTCACTCACAGTCATACTTCACCCACTCTCACTCGTAGTCGTGCTTCACCCACTCTCACTCATAGTCATACTTCACCCACTCTCACTCACAGTCGTACTTCACCCACTCTCACTCATAGTCATACTTCACCCACTCTCACTCACAGTCATACTTCACCTACTCTCACTCATAGTCATACTTCACCCACTCTCACTCCTACTCATACTTCACCCACTCTCACTAAACCACCACTGATTCTTTGTCAGTCTGAACTGCTCATGGTAGCACATAGAGGCTGAAGCATGACGTCATCTCGCCACGTGGTTGCCAATGTTATTGCCAGACTGAGTGCCGGTTTGGGAACGAAACAAACGAGGTAGTTATTCTAAATAATGCACGAGTAGTGGTCGCGTATATAGATGTGAGTTGTGATTGGTTAGTACTAAATGCTGGTTGCGCCTGACTATCAGCAACCACTGTGGGCAGACTCTTGGGTTATGGCCCTGTTATTACAGTTTGGATACCACATAGGTAAGGCGGTTTACCGAACCTAACTCATGCAACGTGTAATATACGTACGCAATGTACATAGACAATACTAGGTATCACCTGACATACCAGACTCTCCACCAATGACAGGCTTGCTCTCAAAGTGGTCTAGAAGATCGTCGACAGTGGAAAATTTGCCAAAACCGAAACTGAACTCTTTTCCATTCCACCTGACAGGAAAATGCTTGACTGAGTTCTTAGCCCTGTGTAAGGTGTGAGGGTGTGTGTGTGTGTGTGTGTGTGTGTGTGTGTGTGTGTGTGTGTGTGTGTGTGTGTGTGTGTGTGTGTGTGTGTGTGTGTACATGAGAATGAACCCCTCCACTCCTATCCTCCCCTCCACTCCTATCCTCCCCTCCACTTTCCTCCCTCTCTCCTTCCCCCTTACTCTCTCTCCCTTTGCCTCTCTCCCCTCTACCAGGAAGAGTGCACCTGCACCCCCATCAGCAGATCACCACAAACCACACACACACACACACACACACGCACACACACACACACACACACACACACACACACACACACACACACACATACACACACACACACACACACACACACACACACACACACATACACACACACACATAGTGTCTAGGTATAGACCCAAATAAATCGGGCCTTCCAAAAATTCACACAACTGCCAATGAGAGCAAAGTGTGATCATCACAAGTGGATTTCATTTCGTCCACTGAAGAATGGCTGAAAACAGGCATTTTGTGAACTTATATTGAGAAGCATTGAGTTCACCTTGACATACTGTTAAAAATGATGAATGCTATATACAAAGCAGATATGCATTGAGCCTTCAACCTTCATGCTGTAGATTTAGCAAATAGTAAGCAAGGTAGCCAAAACTAGCCTCGTTCCCAGGCCTTCCCCGGCTCCAGTTTTTGATTGCATACTGCAAGCGATCAAAAACTGGAGCCGGGGAAGGCCTGGGAACGAGGCTAGCCAAAACAGCAGTCCTGAATTACCAAAGATTGCATGAAAAGTTGAAACAAACCATGAGTAGTTGACAGATTCAAACTGGGAGCAAATTCAAACATGCTAACAGGCTGCCAAAAATGCTAGCTTGCAGATTGTGATGCAATGCCCTTGCACAGTATCCGTTTGGGGCCTTGTGTGAGGAACACACGATCCATTGTGGATGGACATTGAATGCCAGCAGTTTGCTCAAGTGTCAGTGAAGCATGCAGTTCAACACGTTAGCAACATTTTCCATTTCTCATTCCTACTTTTAGAGTGACCCACAAGTAATCACATGGTAACCACATGGTAATAGAGATGTATCTAATATGCCGGCATAATTTCCGGAATAATCGGTCCGCAAAAGCATAAAGCATAATTCGGGAATAATCGGGCAGTTTTACGGGAATAATTCAGGTGTAGTGCTCGTCCAATGGAGTCGTCTACTGCAGGTCCGAGCAGCAGCATAGAATCTAGCGATAGCGGGCCTAGTACTAGTGGTAGTAGTGGCCCAGCAGCTGTCGACAGCTCCAGAGGCGAGCCAGAGGATTCCCAGGAGCCCGGCCAAGAAGTCGATGTTTGAGTCTGCTTCATTATTGAGCAGGCTAAAATCGCCTAGGCCTTCTGACTTCACGCGAAATGGGCACTTTCTTCAGTACATTTCTTGAGAATTGCTTAAAAGCATAATAGGTGAGAAAAAAAGCATCATCCCTACACAGTAATCACAAACCATTATAACAGTCACTTGACAGTCACTTGACAGTCACGTGATAACAGTCTAGACTCATAATTTGTTTAGCCCACTGACTACTCCATGCAAGGAGTACAGTAAGGCCCCAAAAATTTTGTTATTATCTGGTGACATTGAACTGAATCCAGGGCCCCTGACAGCTAACTGCTAGCACATGCACTGCTGCTTTTATACCTTGGCAGCGTACAAACCAATTGTGGGTCTGGACCGATATTCATGAGCACTATGAATAATTTCACCACAACAAATTAACCACTACCGTGCACTACCCAGGTCTTCCCACTGTCCAGTTTTGGATTGCTTACAGTAAAACCGAGGGAGAAAGTCTGGTCCATTAAACAACGAGCTCGAAGCCTTCTCAAAGAACATGTGTACAAAATGTGTTCTTTTGATGGGAGACCCCTCCCACGTACACCTAGGTACTGATGCCATTCACGTGATAAAAAGGGACCAGGCCTTCCCCCTCCGTTTTTCCATTCCATAAGCGATCCAAAACTAGACGGTGGCAAGGTCTGGGAATGAGGCTAAGTTGTCCCAACAAACTGGGAGCAAAGTGTTCAGACAACTAAAATGTTCGGATTCTGATACAGCAAATTTGAAATTTTCTATGTTTCATACAAAATCACATTTTGTATAGCGCAGCTCACATTACAGCTATAGCTAGCTAACCTCAAACCCAGGCTTTCTGTTCCAGATTTTGTCTTGCAGCTTTGGAGAAAATTTGGAAGGAAAGCCTTGGTGACATCACGGTGACACCGTATCATGTGTGAAATCATCCCAGGCTTTACCTCTGATTTTCTCCCAAGTTAAACAGGTATAAGTACAAGCAGGAAGCATAACGTCGGAAAAAAAGGGGGCAAAACAGGAGTGTTGCCACGCCTCATTCTCAGGCCCAAGGAGGAGGAGGAGAAAGGGCCTGGTTTCAACCATTTGCGCATGCACTTAATCACCGTTAAATTCCGCAGCCTCCACATACAATTGACATACTTTGGTCCTTTCATGACACATAATACTAAACGTTACACTTTCAGTAGGATTTATTAAGACGGCATATCGCGTCCCAAGAATTCACTTGGTCGTGCGCATCTAGTAGCCGATTTGAATCTTTAAGCGGAACTTTGAACTCCTGTGGAGTCGGTTGAGAAGAAAAAGGTATTACAAAACAATCACAAGCGGTAACTTGGGGTTCCATTGTACTTCCGTCTTAATAAATCCATCTTCCCTTTCTGCTGACAACTCACTTGACTAGTCACAGTCTTGTGTCGCCAGCCAGTACAGCCATGTAACACTAGAAACACACCTGAGCCCAAGTGTGAGCAATAATGAGTAAAACAAGTAGAGCTAGCTGGCGTACTATTTATGAAAATGTTTACAGAAATAAAATCAATCTTATACTTCTTTTGAGAAACAAAAACTATATGAAATAGGTTGAAGAATTGCACATTTCTTGGTGTTCCACTTACTTTCATAACTCTATTCGAATTCGATCTATTGCGTATTTCGAGCGCATCACCAAGTTTGACTCGCTATAGCGCTGAGCTTCCGCTAAGGGCAGGGCTCATACGTGCTTCATAGACACATCAGATATTCATGTGTTAACACATCGCGTATGAGCCCCGCCCTTAGCAGAAGCTCAGCGCTGTAACACATCAAACTTGGTGATGCGCTTGAAATACACAATGGAATAATACTCGATTTCTATCCGAGACGGACACAGTTAGCATTCACAGCCATACACAAAAGTGGGGAGGCAATAAATGAGGAAGATTTGAGAATGTTTATCTTATTGAATGTGGTAAGAACCAATCAGATTGTGAGATCATTTGTACACTTCCCTTATACCTGTAAAGTTTTGCGTCTCTACTCGGGTATGCGAACATTCTTTGGAGGTGTGGTGCAAAATGCTTTGAACATTGCTAAGTTACTCTAGTTGCAAAAGCATGCACTAGCCCAAGAAATTCAACTTGGTTCAACTGCTTTTCTTCGTGAGGTAGGGGTCATAGCTTCCCTCACTGCCTTGGTCATGCATATTCCCTATTTCACGGATAGCTGGATTCTGCCTACATGATATATGGTATCGATATCATCACAATTTCAATACAGTACTAAGCTGCATGGCACATAAGGCAGTAGCCTTGTACCCAGGCCGCTTGCAAGAAGAAAAACGGCCTGGTATCCACTGTTTACATTCGCGCAGCGGTCACAGTACACTTCCGTAAAATTGTTCGATTCACATAGCTAACTCCTCGTGGATCATATCCGGAGGAAGTCTGCAATGTAGTATACGTAGAGACGTAGATATTTGCTATTGACTCTACCTTTCAAAGGTCGAGTCTACAGCGATTAGCGGCTAAGTGACATCCAAGTGTGTCACTGCTTTCTTGCAAGTGGCCTAGCACCTGGGTACGAGGCTAATAAGGCAGCTGCAAGGTAGAAAATAGTGACATGAACATTGTTTGAGAGTATTTTGTCAATGATGAAAAAAACACTTTATGTTCTTATACACTTTACCTTTGAAAGGGAGCGGCCAGTATCGTTTGGTATCATATCAATGGAACACGATCTGCCACCACTAGCATTCAATGTAGCAGCATACATCCTAGTCTTGTGTCCAGCTCATGTGCACCTCCAGGCGAGAGAAACAAGTCCTATGAATCAAATTGAATTTCTTAGACCTAGTACCAAAATGTGATAAGGACCAATGAGCTTGTCAGATCATTAATTACATGTCAGGTCTTGGGAATAACCTTGCTCGAAAGTGTCATGCTGGAAATTGTGCCACGGTTTTAAATCCTGCAAACTGCATTCTCAGATCTTCAACCTGATTGGCAGGTATTACTTCAACTTTCAAAACTTCCATGCTCTACCATATATTCACTTTCTGTCATTAGTTGAATTCAAATGCTGGTTGGCTGATGTGATGCTCTTTCCCTCATCAACACCATCGGCAGCATTCCAATACTCAAGGGCAAGGACTCCACAGACCCTTCCTCGCCCGGCCAGAAGGGTCTGGGTCCAGACTAACTTGAGACTAGAGAAATGCCTGCCCCATCTTCTGCATTTTAGATAACAAACACCGCTCACTCCAACCCTGATCAAAGTATCACACACCTCGCAAATGCAGTATCTGCATGGCACACAAATTTTATTCCTGCTAAAAAACTCATATACCTGATCATTTTGCCAACCTTTGGTGTGTGAGATCACAGACTCGGTCCTCAATGGGTTGTTTCATGCAGGCAGATAGTGAACACGTGGCACACCACGCCGCGCCGCCCGGGCGCGGAATCTCGTTATGTACAGACTTACTTGCTCATGAGAAAAAAATTATGGGTTTACCCCAAATTTAGATTTTAACCCTCTCCCTACCAGATTTAACTTCACCGAATTTCTGCCTACAAGCGCTAAGCAAGAGTATGCAGCACATCGAGGGAGAAGAGAACAACTAAGCATGGTATCAGTATAGTGTTAAACTACCTAGTCAGTATTGAATATCAGAAAAGGGATGCATTTCTGGCAGCTTTGTAGCTAGGGGGAAACAGACTGACATTTCAGAGCAGCCTCCAGCAGCACAGAAAAAAGCTTGACTCATATTTTCCATGAGCCTTGACTGGTCAACACTCTTGTGTTTGGTGCACAATTAGTAAACCTGCTGTGCAATGCTGTGGTGTGTGTTTTTCCGAGACTATTGTTAATGAACATGATAGAGTGGACAAAATAAGAGTTGACTCTACATGGCAGCGTATTGCATATGCAGACATTTTGCATGTGGGATCAGGGCTCTCAGGTTGATCTACTTGTTCACACTAAGTCAATGCTGTGCATGCATGCATGCTATATAGCTGCCATGTTCGATAATAGAACAAAGAATCCAAAGGAGCAAGTTGAACACTGCCTCATAAGTGCCAGGAAGATATATAGTTCGAGGGGATAGTTTATCTGTCAGTGTAGCCACACACTACAAGCTCTGGGCAGGTAAGGCAAAGTGGTTACTGAAAAATACAATCATGCATTTATCGAAAATGTGAATACTGAGCTTTGCAGGTAGGTTGTCAGCAGTTACAAGACTAAAGTAAACTTGTGGTTTACCTGGTCAATCAATGGCTTCATAGGCTGACTCATGTTTCCTTCTGACAACCTACCTGCAAAGCGCAGTATCAGTCAAATGCAAGCTTTATCCAGCTTGGAGATGATAGCACAGGATTACGGATGGGATGCCTAACACTTAAAGTAAAATGTATATACCCAGCCTCTCTTTGATTATGCTGTCTTTTCCAGTGCTCAAAGAGAGGGATGCTAGGGGAAGGTTCATCTGTGCGCAGTGTGTCCTGAGTCCTCTGGTGCTCTGAAAGGGGTGCTAGGGGAGAACTTGTATATGTAGTCTCTGAGAAGGATGTCTGTATTTACTGCTGTTTGCGTTGACATTGCAAAATACAAGCCAAAAAGCTGTGATATGAATATTATTTTAATTATGTGGTTATTTAGCCTGTAAAGAAGTTTACCACATAATTATATTCATATGCACAGCTTGTTGCAATGGTGGGATATCATAGTCTCCTACCCAGGCTCTCCTCACACCCTGAGCTTGCAGTGTGAGACTGGTTTCATATACATGCAAGTGCGACAGTATAGAAATGAGAATTTTGCTTGATATGTAAACATAAGAACACAGCATTAACGGTGCAATCGAACTAGGTAAGGATTTTAAGTATAAAGTCACAAAAAAGTTTTCTCAATGAAAACAAGCACATGTAGGGATGGAACCCTCAAAAACCAACCAAACAAGATAGGAACAACACCACAATACTTTTACACCATCCCTACATCTTGTGCCGTTTTGCCGACTATGCATTGTGTTTGTTACTTGTGTGCACAGAAGGGTTGTCTTGGGCATGGAAGCCTGTGGAACGAGCAGTACTGGGTGTGTAGTGCACGTTGTTGTGTATGGAGAGTGCGTTGTGTTGTGGGTGGCTGTAACTTTGTTACAGTTGAGTGTGGCAGGCATGGTTAGCTAGTTTAATATGTACAAGCTGTGGGGTGCAAGATCAGTGCTGAGTCTGTGTGGCATGTTGGAGTGGGTTGCGTATGTTGTGGGCTTTTGTAGCTGCTGGGCATGGCAGGTAAGGGTTGTCTTGTAAGTGAAGGCTGTGGTGTGAGCAGTACTGGGTCGGTCCGTAGTTAACGACATGGTGGTGTGTTTGAAGGGTTTGTGGGGTAGGTAGCTAGTTGTAGGGAGAAAGGTTGTTTGTTGGTTTGTGGGTGTAGCTGGTGTGCAGTGTTGTTTTAGTTAACTATAACTTTAACTAAATATATTTTAGTATGGCCTTTTTAAAATTTAGTTAACCAAAAGTGCAACTTAAATTTCTTGCTAACTTGGGGGCTGTAACTAAAACGTCCAAGGACGTACAAGAAGAAACCGTAACTGTACTAAAACAGAATACAGCCTGTTTTCAACAATAAGTGTAACTAAATACCTTTTAGTAAGGGGTTTTAGAGTTTCAGTGGTTGAAACTATAACTAACTAAAAATTTTGTAAAACCGGGAAACTAGAACTAAACTAAACCAAAAGTATTTTCTAAATAAAAACTAACTATAACTAAACTAAAAGCACAAACCCTAAAAACTTAAATTTGAAGGGTTTTGTGGTGTACGTGGTTGGCAAAATGGCACAAGATGTAGGGATGGTGTAAAAGTATTGTGGTGTTGTTCCTATCTTGTTTGGTTGGTTTTTGAGGGTTCCATCCCTACATGTGCTTGTTTTCATTGAGAAAACTTTTTTGTGACTTGTTTGCTTTGTTTTTTTTTTGGTTTAGGAATGGTAAGAGAGAAGTGACATGGGAGGGTAGGCCGAGGGGAAGATGCATGGTGTGTACAGTATGATAGTAGAAAGAGCTAAGAATTGTCATAAATTCAAACGCTTTGAAGTGAAATCGTCAATCCAAACATCAAACTTCGGGGGGTTTAGAAGTACAGTCCAAGCAAAGCCTCATAAAAACCAAGTGAAAAGCAGATGAGTTTAATAAGGCTTTGCATGCAAGCTTATAAATCCTGTGCTCATTTCACGTGGACTACTAATGGGTTCACCGAAAAACTCTCCATAGACTGTCACCAGAGTATTGAGTCGTAAGACCCCATTACAGAACTGTTTGATGGTGAGTAGCTATAGTCTAAATGGGTTTGAAACGAACGCATAGGGGTCTGTGGAGCTGAACAACCGCCAGTTCTGTGGCCACCTCTAGTGCAGAAGTTTGGAATGAAGCCATGCACTGTTGACTCGGTGCTACTAGAGTTTGAGTATACCAAGCTACCAATAGTCTGCCACTTGCTTCGTTGGAGGAATATGAAGACTCAGGCACAACACAAAAGGAGGATGTTAAGAAGACACCAGCCAAAGTGCTACCATCAACTCGCAGTAAACATTGTATGTGTACTATATGCATGTAAATGACTATAACAAGCAAATTTGAAATGTGAAAGTTGACAATAAAACTTGAAATTGAATATCAGTGGCTAGTGTTCTAAGTCATATGAAGTACTTGATGGTTAAAACACTAGCTAGCATAGTACCGTCTATACCACTTGAGCTTGGCTTTTGCAGCCTTCAAATTAGTCATATGAGCTGCTGCCCTTTTTTTGTCAGGGTTCCTCCAATAACTACTATGGGAGGATACGCGAGAAGCTGCCCTTCCTTTCTCAGGGCCCTCCCAATAGCGGGTATGGGAGGATACGCGGGAAGCTGCCCTCCTTTCTCAGGGTCCTCCCAATAACGGGTATGGGAGGATGCCCTGGAAGATGCCCTTTTGGTCTCAGGGTCCTCCCAATAACGGGTATGGGAGGACGCCCTTTTCGTCTCAGGGTCCTTCCAATAACAGGCATGGGAGGACACCCTTTTCGTCTCAGGGTCCTTCCAATAACAGGCATGGGAGGACGCCCTTTTCGTCTCAGGGTTCTTCCAATAACAGGCATGGGAGGACGCCGGGAAGATGCCCTGTGTTTCTCCAGGTCCTTCCAGTAATTATTACGGGACGCTTGCCTTTTTTCCCCCTTTGTTTCGCAGGTAGTTCTGCTTGTCCTGCGCTCGTTTCTTGCGGACATTACGCATATTGCGTTTGATGTAAAGTGCAGCACAACCACGTCAACTGATCCACGAAATCAGATTTGCAAACTGCACGCTCAATTCTCACATTCTCTACGAAGTACTGAACCACGTGCTCAATTGAACCCTGGTGACGTAATTATGAGTAATATTTAATTCGAGCAAAATGGCGTGTAGCAGCTAGCGTAAGTGTGAGATTACCTGAGAATCGCCGACAAGTTTGAGTTCTTTCCTTTAGACCGATAAGTGGCAGGTGCAATACCTAGTGATTTATCCTGTTGTTTTGTGTTTGAATCGTTGTAAAAGCTCCAGCCGTTATCGTGCTATCGCGGTGAGAGGAAGAAGAAGAAAGTCAGAAGATAGACGATTTGTCCGTTTTGGCGACTTGCCGGTCTGGTGCTTAGCGATACTTTCCAGCAAACTTAACAGTCTTTTTGCTCATGAAAACACTCGATAATGCCTGATATGGCTCATACAGGCCTTTGACTAATCTAACGAAGACATTTCGAGCGTGTTATTTGTGCACTTTTAATGTGGCGGCCATTTTTTTTCGGGGTCATCCCTACATATGGCGTACTACCGTACGCCATGATTAAGACATTGCAGAAGGTATGCATAATTTTAATACGTGCATGCATAGTGAGGGTTCAATTTGAAGCTCTAAAGCATGCACAATTTCATAATTTCTGGATTACAGAACTGTAGGATAGGTGGGCTAATGTTTGATAGTATATACTTGAAATTCAACTCCAAACAGTCTTCTACCAGGGATTTAGCAAAAGAAATACATGTACTACATCTGTTCAAGCATTATCCTCGGAAAAAGGGTTCTACTAGCAGACAAGTCTGATAATCATATATTATATCACATCACTAGCCAAATTTGGCAACTGCTGCAGCATGGTATGGGTTCATAGGCAAGGCCAGTGGAAGGGCAAGTATTTTAGTCTTTACTGTTCGGAGGAGGTGGCAAGGAAGTTACGCGTTGTTTTACAATGTATTTTTCGGGCGTGATTTTCTATCCCCGCGTACTACAGTAGCTTCGGGTATCGAAAACTATCCCAGCGCCAGCATGTCTTGTTGCTCTGATGATCTGGCACAGTTGCTACCTAGCCTCATTCCCATCCTCCACACCTGGGAACGAGGCTAAGTTGCTACCCTGCTCAGACCTTTGAAGTCTGAGTTCCGAAAATATATCAGTCTGAGAATAAATTTTTGCCTCTAGCATAGGAACATTACCACATTGAACAGACATAAAATAGCTTCATTTTTAAGCCTGATTTCATCACACAGCGTTGACAACTTCAACAATGTTTGACCCTTAGTGCAGTTAGATTGCAGTGTACAGCACAAATGCACACCACAGCACTGCACAGCAGGTTTACTAATTGTGCACCAAACACAAGAGTGTTGGCCAGTCAAGACTCATGGATAGAAATAGAAAATATAATTCAAGCTTTTTCAGGCTGCTCTGAAATGTCAGTCTGTTTCCCCCTAGCTACACAGCTGCCAGAAATGCATCCTTTTGACTAGTTTTATTGCTATACTGATACCCTGCTTACTTATTCTCTTCTCCCTCAATGTGCTGCATACTTCCTGAATGCATGCTTGTAGGCAGAAATTCGGTTAAGTTAAATCTGGTAGGGAGAGGGTTAAAATCTAAATTTGGGCAGAGATAATATATACTACGTAGTATATATTATCTCTGATTTGGGGTAAACCCGTAATTTTTTTTCTCATGAGCAAGTCTGTACATAACGAGATTCCCGGGCGCGGGCCCGGCGAGCCATGCGCCGGCGCGCCATGCCTTTGTTCACCGCGCTTCATGCCCGATGACGTCATGCTAACGTCTGTCGTCTGCCCTGTAGCGCTAGCTGTAGCATAGGAAGTAATAATATTGGTGCATTAGCGCGGTACAAATTAGGCGGCGGTGCAGTGCAGGGATTCGTCAGCAGTGCTTCGTAGCCGAATGGTTAGGGCTTAGTATTACAGTTAGGGTTAGGGTTAGGGCTAGGGCCAGGGAATGGAATCCTTTCCTTCTTTTTTTTTCTTATTTGTAAATGTGGTGGACATCATTTGTTGTGCTCTCCTGGACATCATTTGTTGTGCTCTCCTGGCGCATGGCCTGCATTGCATCGTCGATGTCACACGTCATATGACGTCATCGGGCATGAAGCGCGGTGAACAGAATTACTTATGAATTTCAACAGAAGGCGTAATGATGACGTAATGCAACATGAACAGCTGTGAAAAAAGCGAATTCCGTATGATTCGTACGTCGTACCGTAAGTTTCGTATTCGTTGAATAACGATAGTCTCGTTGTGAAAAATTTGAAAATACACTATGAAGTCTTGTATTTCTCACCGCCATGTTCCTAAAGTGAATCTAAGGGGTAGTTCACACGGAAGTTCTCGAAGTGAAGCTTCAGGGGTCGTCGATATGGTACAATCGTGTTCTCGAAGTGACCCGCGAAGGACTCCGCAAACAACGGAGGAGCCTGAAAGCTGAGAAACGTAGAACCGAACGTGACAGCGCGCCGGGGCCGTGCTGTCGAAACAGCATACCAAAAAGAACACAGGCTGAGTAAGCCCAGGAAAAAAGAGAAAGCATGGCGTGCTGCTCGTGCAGCTGCTGAGGTGGTCTTGTGAGACTAATGTAGCCTCGTTCCCAGGCCCCGCCCAGCATTCCGGTACAGAAAGCGAGGAGCTGGGCGGGGCCTGAGGACGATCTAGGACTACTGCTGAGTAGCCTCGTCATGTCTTCGGGCCTCAATCTTTGCTGTATCCAATGGTACAAGTTTCGTGTCTGTAGAGGGAAAGGTTCAAGAGATACAGTCACACAAATTTACCTGTGTGCATCAAAATCATGAAAAATGGTTTATTTCACGGGCTCACAGCTCCATATCTGATGGGGATGTCACAATACTTTTACATACCCTTATAAACTTCAATCTTTGCTGCATCCAACGGTTCGAGTCTCATGTCCATAGGTGGTAGGGTTCAGGAGATACAACTGGACAAAGCTACCCATGCGCACCAAAACCACAAAACATGGTTAACTTCACGGGCTTATAGTTCCAAATCTAATGGGGATGTAGGATTTTCAGAAAGCACAGAAACAGATCTTTAATCTGGTGCAAGTCCGGTCTTGATAGCACCCTGCGTTCATGCGCTATGGGCGCTTGAATCTCACCAATTTCAGAGGCTTGAAGTTGGACCCGGCTTTTACAGTGTTCTCACATACCGACGGGAGCAGTAACAGCGGTCTCGACAGCTGTGTGGACCCTTGACCACCTGAAATATACATATCTTGAAGGATAGGTCGTTCGCATGAACACAGCTTGGAACAGATGAGATGGTGCCGAAATCTGAGCTCTTTCGTTGTACGACAACTGCATAACTCCGATTATCATAACACCACTCATTCATCAACTGAGATCTAGCTGCCCTTGTGTCCAACAAGTGTGGTTTGCCGATGACGCCACAGGCTCCTCTACCTGTTCTAACCTCAAATCATGGTGGAATAAACTCTCATCATACGGCCCCGCCTTTGGTTACCACCCCAATGCTTCCAAGACCTACCTGGTTGTTAAGCAAGAGCACATGACCAATGCACAAGAACTTTTGCTGATACAGATGTGCACATCACCATCCATGGGAAGCGACATCTTGGTGCAGCCATTGGCTCCAGAACCTTCACAGAAGAATACATTTGCAGCAAGGTACAAACCTGGTCTGACGAGATCAAAAGGCTAGCCAAAGTTGCCACCTCTCAACCACATGCCGCCTACGCTGCATTCACCCACGGCCTCTCAAGCCGCTGGTCCTACCTTTTGAGAACTATTCCAGACATCCAAGACCTCCTGTTTCCACTCGAAAATGAAATCCATCAAACCTTCATTCCAGCACTGACCGGCAGCACTGACCGGCAGGCCCCCATGTTTGAAACAGGAACGCGACCTACTAGGCCTACCAGTGAGGCTTGGTGGTATGGGCCTTACTAACCCTGTCACACTCTCCACAAACGCATTCCACGGATCCCAGCGTCTGACTGCCCCACTAGCAGCTCTGATCATCACACAAGAGATCAATCAAGTTGCTGAACCCGTAATCTGAAGAACTCCATCCACCGCGAGAACCGACAGCGCCAAGACCAGCAGGCAAAGGATATTCATGCTCAGCTAACACCACAACTGAAACGCTGTGTTGACCTTGCAATAGAAAAAGGATCCTCATCCTGGCTTACAGCTCTCCCACTCTCCGACCATGGCTTCTTTCTTCACAAGGGAGAGTTCTGAGACGCCATCAGCCTCAGATATGACTAGGAACTGAAGAACACACCACAGACCTGCAGCTGTGGTGCCGCATTCACCATTGACCGTGCCATGATGTGCCACACAGGAGGCTTTCCTACCATCCGCCACGATGAAATCCGCAATACTACTGCTACTCTACTAACAGAAGTGTGCCACAATGTCGCCACCGAACCACCCCTACAACCACTTTCAGGAGAAATCCTCAACCATCGCACTGCCAACAGAGAAGACGGCGCACGACTTGACATCAGAGCGAGAGGCTTTTGGAACGGAGCCCAAGATGCATTTTTTGACGTAAGGG
Organism: Agelas oroides; assembly: GCA_949130485.1. Classification (NCBI taxonomy): domain Eukaryota; kingdom Metazoa; phylum Porifera; class Demospongiae; order Agelasida; family Agelasidae; genus Agelas; species Agelas oroides. The sequence goes on from OX422185.1 coordinate 4,708,921, forward strand.
TTTTTCACCCAAACGCATCAAGCTACCGCTCCATGAGTCTCCAGGCTGCCTTCCGTCGTCACGAACAGGCTAAGAAAAGGAATATGGAGAACGTGTGCGTGAAGTTGAACATGGTGTCTTCACCCCTCTAGTGCTATCCACAACTGGAGGTCTTGGCAGTGAAGCCACAACTTTCTACAAACGCTTGGCAGATCTCATCAGTTCGAAACAACAGAAACACTACTCCAACGTCATGTGCTGGCTAAGGTGCCGACTCTCATTCGCCATTCTACGATCAGCCATCATGTGCATCAGGGGCAGCCGATCATCCTACCATCGCCCAAGATGTGAGATCGACATCACCCTTGCCACTGCGGAGGGTCTCCTCATTCTATTGTTTTTTGTTTTTGTTCTTTTTTTTTTTTATCTCTTTTTCTATTTTTCCTGATACCATATATGGAAGTTCTCGCCTCTAAAAAAATATCACCGGAAGACGTAACGTACGTATACAAAATCCGTATACCTGCACTACCTCCTCTGGGCGCTGCGCCACCTTGATGTGGTGACGTAACGTTTAGTGCAGTACGTACGTACGTACAGCAACACCATGGCCGTCGCTGGATTCTGAGCAGTAGCTTTCCCACTTGTGGTTCTATACAGTAGTACTGTGAGTAGGCTCGCAAGCCAGACCCACTTCCAAAATAAAGCGGGTACAAGCCGTGTCCCACTCGGAGATTTGTGATACAAGGTGGTCCTAGAGTCATGCAATTCTGAGCAAGTTGGAAATTGCATTCAAGTCAGTTTGAAATAAGTGCTGATCATTGAGTGAACAGATAGGTACGCCATGTGTCACTTTAAGGAGGTTGAGGCATCTAAGAAAATTGGGCTGTGGAGGCAGAAAGTAAACGAAACCAAAGTACTCGTGCATTCACAGTACTTGGTTGATGTTGTACAGAGGCGTGGGATTGATGTAGAAGGATTGGTAAATCAAAAAGATTGTGGAGGACTGCCTCAAAGTGTATTGAAGGAAGTGCAAAGATAGATGGAGGAGTAAATGAGCATAGTTGAGCAATGAATTTCTCCTGCGGGGTGCCCACAGGCAAAGAGGAGGTCAATATTGATGGGTTAGTTGTTGTGTAGCCAGGGGTTGGTCAATATTATTATAAAGCACCTCAGTCCAAGGATGCAGTTATCAGAGTACCTATATAAATACAATGAAAGGGGGGGCTAAGCTTCCCCAGTAGTTGTGAAGGGGGGGGCTACAGCCACCCTAGCCCCCCCCCCACCCACCCCCATTCCTACGCCCTTGGCTACCATGATGTGGTAATCATGCAATTATCCTACATGGTTGGTCCTTCTTACATGAATAGTTACTATACATACAATTGTGCATGAGTGACTCAGCTCAATGAACTGCAAAACTGCCAGAAGATGTCTCCCTTACCTAAGTATTGGAGCACTTATATATAATTACTCCACAGATGCAACATTTCATCAATTTTCATGGTTCCTTCACAGGGAGCATGGCCTCTTGAGTCCAGAAGCTATTTTTTTGCAGTCAACAAATGATGTTTTCATGGTTCAAAGTGAGACAATAATATCACGACCCACCTGGCAGCCGTGATCATCACGACCCACCTGGCAGCCGTGATCATCACGACCCACCTGGCAGCCGTGATCATCACGAACCCACCTGGCAGCCGTGATCATCACGACCCACCTGGCAGCCGTGATCATCACGACCCACCTGGTAGCCATGATCATCACGACCCACCTGGCAGCCGTGATCATCACGACCCACCTGGCAGCCGTGATCTATTCTTATGGCAACTTGGAGCTGGTGATAAAAATATGTTCTGAAAGAGAAATAAGTATATATCACTCATGAACTAGAACTGTGAAGTGCAAAATCTAAGAACAAAACAGTCTGACAATCTTACAACTAGTCACTGAAGTTACTGTGCACACCCAGTTTCAAGGATTCTATGACTTAATACACTGTCATATCACATGACCAGACAGAGTTATCACATGTATAGCAATACTATCACTATAATCACTATGGTGTCATAGTCTTCCTTCCCTCGCCACAGTTTCAGTTCCATGGGGATGTTCCTGGAGTGAGTGAATACGAAATGATAAACTTGTTACATGTAGCTATAGGAAACCCTATGACCCAGCTCAACTATTTGAATAATAAGTATTGTTGGTAATTGAAAGTGAATATCACCTATTGGTATATTTACAGGGTGTTGCAGAATCTTAGGATTAAAGTTACCAGCTGTGTTTGGTTGATAATCAAGTGGCTGTTGCAAAGATTCTGTAACCCCCCCGCATCATCGGTTGTGTTAGTATAAGTCCCCCTGTGTGTCTACCTTATGTCATCACTGCACATGACAATATCCCCAGGCTTTCCCATTTGTATTTATTCTCTGATACTTTGATATCTCAGAATCCTGTGAGTTAAAACAAGGATTTTCACAAGACTTGCGAAAATGTGAACCATGTGAAAATTGGCATAATGCAGTCCACGTGCTCCATCGGGAGATCTGTTTCTTTGCTGGCTGAGTGCGTGAGACAAACAGCTGCTGTCAGTGATCAATGAAGGCCTGGGAACGAGACTAGACTGACTGTACTACTGCTATTCAGTTCTTGTAGAAGCAATCATTTTGCCCATAGGTTATATATACTACCCACATATAAGGACTTCAGAACAAAGCTATCATGCAAAAGATTTACGTACATTTTGAAAAGTTGCACTACCGTATTGTGATAATCATTCATTGCAATTACAACTGTCACATGACAACTTCCTGATATTTGCTTGGTATCATCTCCATTTGGACAGCTACAGTCAACAATTTAAACTCGCACAAGTTACCAGTCCATTCTTATTTACTATTCCAACACAACACTAACCACCCTCACACCTCCACACCTCCACACCTCACACTAACCAGTTTCCATCTCAGTATCTTAATCCAGTCTTCTGCCTCCTGAGCAGAACTAGCATACATGAAGAACGTTCTGTAGGAAGTGATGATCCTGCAGAGAAATAAACCACATCACAGTGGAGAGAGAGGGAAGGAGCAAGGAAGGGAAGAAGGGTGGCATGGGAAGGAGGGAGGGTGAATTAGGTAAATGGGGAACAGAGAAAGGGAGGGAAGAATGGGGAACAAAGAAAAGAGAGGGATGATAGGAGAGGAGGGAGGAAAAAGGGGAAGAAGAGGGAGGTAGGAGAAGGAAAGGGAAGGAAGGAGAGGAGAGGGACCAGAGGGGAAAGAGAAAGAGAAGGGAGAGAGGAAAGAGTTGGAATGGAAGTGGGAATACCGCATTACTTCGATCAGACTATCTATTTCACTGTTCGTTTTGCGCGGCTACTATTCGAGGGTGGCATTTCTTTCTTTGCAAAGTCCGCAAACATCAACGACGGTTGGATAAGGTACGTACGAGTGAGACAGTGACAATTCTAGACGCTGTCAGTAGTGCGTGCAGCCTCTCAGTCTTGCTGTCAGTCGTGAAAATGACTCATACAAGCCAAGGGGCACACATCATCTATCAAATGTTGTCCTTCTAATTTAGAACTGCTAACATTATCAAATCACAAACCCTCAAATATGTGCCAAGAAAACTCGCTCATAACACCAGAATCTATTTTTGCACATAGGCGTGTGTAAGGGCATGAGACAAATTAATCCCATGGTTTGATAAGAATGCAGGCTATTAACCTGAATAGTGAGTTGCAGGGTTTCATACAGAGGGGGGGGGGGGCCTGGAATTTCCCCCCCCCCCCAGAAACCTTGAAATTGAGTATGGTTATTATTGTGGTGCCATCAATATTAGCTATTCAATTTTACATGTTACTGGACATAAGTATGTGTCATCAAAATGTTTGGAAAGTTTGTCCCAGATTGCGTCAGAAGCAATCTGAGAGGATCTAAATTCAAAATTTTCCTGGGTGGGGGCATGCCCCCAGACCCCCCTAGTACGCACGCACGCTTATGCGTGCGTGAGCGTGCTTTCGCACGCTACTATCACCCTGCTACCATCCTGTTTTCCCCCTCCAACTCGAAATCCTGTATGAAACCCTGAGTTGTTCCTTCCTTTCCTCCTCCCTCCCTCCCTCTTCCTTTCCTCTTCTTCCTTCCCTTTCACTGCTCCCCCTTCAAACCTCTCTCTCCTTCACCCTTTTTCCTTGAATAAACGTTAGAGGTATGATATATTGCTTGTGTTTAGAGTGCTGAGCTTACCATATGGTTGGTAATTTTTACGGGTACAAATTTTCGCGAAACGGGCCAAAATTCGGGTTTCAGAATTTTTCCCAGTATTAATTTCACGGTCATTGAATCTGGCACCTGCACATTAACTAGCGAGACAGCTAAAAGCTTAGCGAATATCTAGAATTGTTTACAGAGAGAGATGGCAATGTCAGCTCTTTGTTCCAGTGTGGCGAGAAACGTAGCCTCATACCCAGGACGTTCGTAGAAACGATTGCTTCCGCTCTCGGCCTTGTGCCGCTGTCCAGTTTGTGCATCTGTACATACGTAGCGCTTCTGAATGGCTTGAGCAATAGCTGTCAAAGGCACACTCGCTGACAGGCTTCTGTTGGAGTTAGGACGGCTAGATAGTTTGAAATAGTGCCAGATTGAAACGCTGTTCGCTCGCTGTGCACATGGACAACGAAATTTCGCAGTTTTAATTTGCACAAATGGCTCTTGACTCGCAAAAATAAATTGCTTGCAAAAATTACCAACCTTATGGTATTAAATAATGACTCACTTTAAGCAGTTTTGTTTTCCTTGTGAGTCATCTGCTAGAACATCGATGACATCATTGAGGTTGATCGTTCTTAGTGGGGCCTTCTCCTGTGTGTGTGTGTGTGTGTGTGTGTGTGTGTGTGTGTGTGTGTGTGTGTGTGTGTGTGTGTGTGTGTGTGTGTGTGTGTGTGTGTGTGTGTGTGTGAGTGTGAGTGTGTGTGTGTGTGTGAGTGTGTGTGTAGTGTGTGTGTGTGTGTGGGAGGGGGGGTGATTGGTCATTGCTGCTAGCAACAGAAGAGCAGTACTGGCTGCACAGTGTCTCAGAAATCAGAGTAGGTCCAACATGAAGCACATATTATACAACAAGGTTCACAACCGCATGATCCTGACTACCAAGTTATCAACAGGGCATCAGAAACATTTAGCTTGCTAGTTTCACCCAAGAGCAAAGTCGTCATAGATCGTAGAACTGTGAATGTGTGGGAAGGTGTGTTCTATTTGTAGTGCACACGGGAGATTCTGCCTGTTTCGAATTTTTGCCAGTTACACACTCTCCCTCCACAATAAAAATGACGTCATCATACACTTTTGGTTCACCAAGTTCAGGGGTATTTTTATACCATGCTGGGGTATTTTTCTGAACTTGGTTGAGATTGATCATACAGCTACATGACAACAACTTCAAAGAGCTTCTATCAACTGTTTGGTTAAGGCCATCCACCTGACTGCATTCTGTGCATGAGATAGCAGTCCCCATCTCCCGATCACCCCAGCGCAGCTGATGAGGCCTGGTATTGGCCAAAACAAAAGATGTGGTTCGTTGGTTGTTAATGTAAATAGCTACATTCAAATATGTGCTTGGAGTTCAAGGAATGTTTATTTTGACTAGTGAGACACAGGGTAAAAAATTTACAGAATTTAGGTATTGGTCCCAAGGATGAGCTGCTCATATCTTATCAACTTGTCCCATGGGTACTCATTCAGCCACTTAGCCTGGAAAGGGTGATGCTTGTTCTGCAGTATACATAAGTTCAACAATTCATCCCGGCTAAGTATCGAGTAGTGCAGTGTGTATAACTTTGTGTGGGTAACGTTCAACAGAGAGGTTTGGAGATGGTCATGTGTTTATGCACAATTGGCTAGTGTAAACCATAAATCTCAGACTGTCATGCATTAACTTTTCAACAAAGGGATGGAAGACGACAGGACAATAGTGAGAGGAGACGACTTGCGCATGAAATGCATCGCACCACACTGCACACCTTAGCGTTTGGTGACGGATGAGTAACCCCACTCACGTCCTCAAAGCCCTCGACACCATCTCAACCGTGCTTCGCCATTTCGTTCGATCAACAACTTTCCTCATGCTCTGTGTGAGCCACATGATGCACATGCATATACCTAGTATAGTAGTAAGCTTTGGTGCCTGCTCAACCAGGGCTTAGGTACCACTGTGCAGATGTGCAGACACACACACAACTACATCCCACTTTTACGCACAACTCAGACATCAACCTCCCACAATACATACACACAATGTACCTACCTCACACACACACACACACACCTCCCTAGTCTTGTAATAAGTCAGTTCATTCTTGTAAAGTACAAACCACCTCGCCTTCCAGCTCTGTGTAGAGAACAAGTGACAAAATCAAATCTTGACAAGTGACAACCAACATCAACCAATCACAACCATCAAATTGGTCACGACATGGTATTAATCTCACATGAGCAAAAATGACTACATATACATACGGCAGTCTCATGAAAGAGTGCCTACCTTCGAAAGAGTACCCATCCTCTACTTTTGGCCCAATTCCATGTACATATAGGGTCAAGGTTTACTTGAATGAGCACCCACTTCAGAGCGAGATCCACGTGGCTAATGGAGTATACTCAAGGAGTTTGAGAAGAACAGCCTTCAAGCACATTGCATATCTGAGGTAAGAAACCTTGTGTTACACTTCACCTAAGGTTTACTACAAGGCAGCTTTGCATAAACAAACGTAGCTAATTTGGCGCGCACGGCGAGGTAAACTACACTCACATTGTGCCATTCAGAATGTTGTGTGCCATCACGACTTGACTTTGAAGCCACTGGTGGTTCTGTTGTATATTACTGTTTGTCCAATTATTTGCTTCGAGGGCATCGAGTAGCTGTAAACATGACATGGGCGCTCTTTCGTGGTTAAATACGGAAACACTTGAAAGAGCACCCACCCCCCCCCCTCTTTGGCAGACTTGTAAGGTACTCCACCCATGAATGCTCTTTCGCGACAGTATGGTACATATACGCTGCCAGTATCTGGATCGAAATTGTTCGTCACATATCGTATAGCGGGAAATTTTCGCTGGGTGCAAATTTTCGCGATTTTCGCGGACAGACCTGCTTCCGCGAAAATAAAAACCACGAAAAGATGGAAATTGATGACGTCATTACGTGCGTACGTCGAGTACCGATGTGAACATGATGGTTCTCTACAGTCTGTCTGCCCTCTAAATGGTTGCTGTAAAGAAGAATCAGCCTCCTACTGTATAAAATAACAAAACCGTAAGAGACGCTCCGAAGATGTCGCATCAACCGGTAGGGGTGTGGTCAGAGCGTCCCGCGTTCCGCGAAAATAAAAACCGCGAAAATTTCTTATGAAGAGCCTGGACGCTTTTCCGCGAAAATTTGCACCAGCGAAAATTTCCCGCTATACGGTATTTTGACTGCATATTAATGAACTTTCATAAAGGAGTGAAGCTCATAGATGCATCAACAACCAGCTAGTCATGTAGTAAAGTTTTCCGAGCCATACCAGTCTTCCCTGAAGGCCATCACAGAAAGACTACAGCAACTATAGACCTTTCTCTGAACATTCAACTTCCATGGTAAATTATATGTCATAAGAAACATCATGCGATGGATGAGAAGTGCAGCGAGAATTGATCTACCACTGTCTAGACATTCCAGGGAGTCACTAGACTAGACTAGAGCCACTGTACAAGGTATGGTAATATGTCATAAGAAACATCATGCATGGATGAGAAGTGCAGCGAGAATTGATCTACCACGTCTAGACATTCCAGGGAGTCACTAGACTAGACTAGAGCCACTGTACAAGGTATGGTAATATGTCATAAGAAACATCATGCGATGGATGAGAAGTGCAGCGAGAATTGATCTACCACTGTCTAGACATTCCAGGGAGTCACTAGACTAGACTAGAGCCACTGTACAAGGTATGGTAATATGTCATAAGAAACATTATGCGATCGATGAGAAGTGCAGCGAGAATTGATCTACCACTGTCTAGACCTTCCAGGGTGTCACTAGACTAGACTAGAGCCACTGTACAAGGTATGGTAATATGTCATAAGAAACATCATGCATGGATGAGAAGTGCAGCGAGAATTGATCTACCACGTCTAGACATTCCAGGGAGTCACTAGACTAGACTAGAGCCACTGTACAAGGTATGGTAATATGTCATAAGAAACATTATGCGATCGATGAGAAGTGCAGCGAGAATTGATCTAGCACTGTCTAGACCTTCCAGGAGTCACTAGACTAGACTAGAGCCACTGTACAAGGTATGGTAATATGTCATAAGAAACATTATGCGATCGATGAGAAGTGCAGCGAGAATTGATCTACCACTGTCTAGACCTTCCAGGAGTCACTAGACTAGACTAGAGCCACTGTACAAGGTATGGTAATGTCATAAGAAACATCATATTGAAGAAACAGTTTGAACTTGGGTAAGTTACTAGTTTTAATAGCTTACGGATGAGCCTAACACAATGTCAAGCAAAATGACTAGAAACTATGCCACAAAATGCTCGTCACTTCTTGTGAAATCTTTTCAGATTCTCAAAAAACTGTGACACAAAAAGCCTAGAACAGAAATCCTGGGTTGGGGGTGAGTTGGCTCAAAGACATATAGTCTCTACTTGTCTAGGTCCCTAAATACAATGTCTATGCTATGGTATCAGAGCTGTCTCAGTAAAAATTACGAACTCACTTTTCTATGAAAGCCTAGTTTTGTTAGGTAGTCCTCCTTGGATGTAATCTGTGGGAGAGAGTAGAGCCAATCACTTCTGTGCTACTTACCACACACACACAAACACACACACACACACACACACACACACACACACACACACACACACACACACTCACTCACACACACACACACACACACACACACATGTACACACACACACACACACACACACACATGTACACACACACACACACGTGCAATACACACATGTGCACACACACACACACACACACACACACACAAGTGCAATACACACGCACACGCGCGCACGCGCACGCGCACGCGCACGCACACGCACACACACACACACAGCACATCATAAAGGATGTGTAAATGTAGACCCACATAAAATGGGTCTTCCAAAAATTTTTTGCGCTACTACACTCAGTAGAGAATAGAAAGCATCATCACTTTCCAATCTCTCCACGACCAACCTTTATATACTCTGGCTTGTTCCTAACACTTATGGGTTTTGTGTGACGTCATGAGTAGAATATTCATTGACAGTTTGAGATATTCATTGACAGTTTAAAATATTCATTGTTATGAATCTAGTTGTGTGGCACACTAGGGGACTCAGGCTCTCTCCCTGCCCCCAGACCCCACCCTATCACGAGGAGACCGTTTCTCGCTGGAAGGTGCACATGGGCTGGGCATGAGACTACTCTCCCAGTGAAAATAAACTAGGGGAATGTAGAACATTGTGGGGCGAGCGTGAGCAAGCAATGCACTACAGGCCAGCATTGACTGTTATGTAGCTAAGGCTTTTTACCAGTGAGGTATCAGATCACAGCACACAGACCATTCATGCATGGCATGTAGCTAAAACGAGGTTTGTAACTCTACTGTCTACACTAAGGGTCAAATAGCTTAGAAAAATTGTCATGGTTGCCGAGTAGAGCTTTTCATGGGGTAGTACCACACAACAGAGCCATTTGTCCTGCCAGAACGCAGCTACTCTGGTTGTTGCAGTTATAGGCTAAGTCAGAACACAGTCTGGCATGCATAGCCCTACAAGACTTGAGACATCTTTGAGAAATAGTAGAGGAAGTCGCCACGTATCAGCTATGAAGCAAAATCTCTGCTGCCTACTGCGTTCGGTAAGCTGCACGAGCCTTTCTACACACTTACTGTTAGCCCTTGTACACTTACTGAGTAGGTGCTACGCTCCAGCTGCCTATCCCAAATGTCGTCGCCAAAACCCAACTGCTATCTCTCGTACAATAGATGCGCACGCTCCAGCTGTCATTCCTGGCTATCTTTCATAACTTGCTCGTCATTCAAGCTCACCCTAGCTTGCTGCCAGAACATCAAGTTGTACGAAAATCTTACTTGCACTCCGCATGCGGCCCGCGCCTATCTCGTTAAGTTACAGCGTCAAGAATATATGGAACAACGTACAACAGAAAATAATAATAATATATATATATATATATATATGAAAAATTGCAATAGAACTCACTAGTGTGGGGCTCGCTCACGCTCGCCCCAATTAGGAGAAGGGGGAGAGAGACTGGTATGGATTCACACGCACATGATACTGCAGCATAACACATATTAATCATACGACTAACTTACGATAATGCATGGAAGTCAATGGGGAAGCCTTGCAGCTCCACACAGTTTATAAAAAGCCATACTTTTTACTACAAGTCACGCGACAATCCATATCAGTACTACAAGTCACGCGATAATCCGTATCAGGTACTGCAAGCCATGCAAGAATCCGTATCAGGTACTACAAGTCACGTGCGCTGCGTCTGAATGTGCAATGAAATCGAAGGTTTGTATGATAAAATCATTATCACCATAGTACCAAGCTATACCGGAAAAAATATCACTCATTCGTTGCCGTTGGCATTGTTACTTGTGCTGTGCACTCGTAACAATACAGACAGCAACAAACTTGTGATATTTTCCGGTATAGCTTTGTACTATGGTGATACTTATATATTATCATACGTCTAACTCATGCTAATGTATGGGAGTCAATGGGGAAGTCTTGCAGCTGCACGCAGTTTATAAAAGCCGTATTTTTACTACAAGTCACGCGACAATCCGTATCAGTACTACAAGTCACATGCGCTGCGTCTGATTATTTACTAGTGACACGTTTCATTCTTGTTATTCAGCAGCATGCTGGTTGCGCACTCGTAACAATACAGACGGCAACAAACTTGTGATATTTTCTGGTATAGCTTTGTACTATATGGTGATACTTATACATTAATATCCAGTTGATATTTCTACAACAGTATTTTCCTGTTCCCGTGCCGTGCAATATCACATGATATTGTGGACAGGTGTTATTGCATGGGCCAGAGCTACATGGTATCCTAGCAACCACAATGTGCTTTAATTAGAACCGTGGTGCATTCGAATGGTGAGTTACTCGGTACTTTGTGTGTGAAGAAGAGACACAACACTGTTGTGGTAATAGATAATAAATACTTTATTACACTCGTTAGCATGCATATTGCGGTTATTGATTGTACTCGTGGGGTGCATTTACACTAGCTTGCCTTCGGCTCATGAAAATATCACGCCCACTCGTGCAATACCTTGCAATATTGCACGCTAACTCGTGTAATAAGGTAGCCTGAAATGTCCCTCATGTGAAGATCATGAAGTAGCTGTGAAGTATCCTCGCGTCAGGAGTTTGTTGTGTACGTAGCTGAGTTAATTAAGGCTTTAAAATGGTGATGAGAGTATATGCCACGAAGTAGCGCTATAACTATAACCAAATTAAGTTTTTCTTCACCTCATTAACAGTAAATAGACAGCATGGCAATGGAGCTAGGTATAGGCCACAGACACACGCACACACAGACACACACACGTGCACACACACACACGCACAACATACAGTACATACCGCAAATGTTGGCTTCTTCTCATTGTCTTGTGTTGATTGTCCCCACTCTGCGTGAATTCTGATACTGTCTTAACACTCAGGCTCCTCCACACACCGGGGGTAGGGGAACTTTAGTAGTGTTAACACACCTGAGAGAAAGGGAGGGAGGGAGGGAGGGAGGGAGGGAGGGAGGGAGGGAGGGAGGGAGGGAGGGAGGGAGGGAGGGAGGGAGGGAGGGAGGGAGGGAGGGAGGGAGGGAGGAGGGAGGGATGGAGAGAGCAAGGGAGGGAGGGAAGGAGAGAGAGGGAGGGAGAGAGGGAGGGAGAGAGAGGGAGGGAAAGAGGGAGGGGGGGAGGGAGGAAGGGAGGATGGGAGAGATGGAAGGGAGAGGAAAGAAGAGGAAGGGAGGTGGAGGGAGGGAGAGAGAGGAAGACAGTGGAGAGCTAATTCCCACCCTGTAACGCATGATACAGTGGACACAAGCTGGACATAGAGGCGGACGGGTTCGCATTCAAATACATGAAATAACATACTAGACTTCATTATTGACCAGGCAAGACCCCTGACATTCACAAGATCGCGAGTATTCCGCTTGACCGGTAAGAAACTCACTCTCAGGTTTGTTGCGTATGGACCGTAGTTTCGTGAAAGAGCATCCACCCCCTACTCTTGGCTCACTTTCCTGTCTAGGGTCAAAATTTGCTCGAATGAGCGCCCACCCTGGAGCAAGCTCCACGTGGCTAACAAAGTGCACTAGTGGAGTTTGAGAAGCACATCCTCAAGTGCTATGCATATCTAAGGTAAGAAACTTCGTGCTGTACTTCACCGAGGCAGCTTCCATAGACAAACGTAGCTAATGATGCACACACCACGAACTAAACTATGCTCACATGGTGATGTTCAGAATGTTGTGTGTCATCAGGACTCGACTTTGAAGCTGCTGGTAGCTCCCCTTGTTTTTCCAATTATTGGCTTCGAGTTGCTATGAATGTGACATGGGCATCCTTTCTTGGAAACACTTGCCCACCCCACTATTTGCAGACTTGTAAGGTGCTCCACCCATGGGCATTCTTGTAGGCAGGCACCGTGCCCCCTACTTCCACCTTGCGTCCACCTGACATTATTCACATGATAATTGCTCACAGGCCGTCCTCGTTTTTGCCACTCTTCCACACAAACCAAAGACCAAAAACGGGGAATGAGACGATATAATCCCAATCATTTGCCCTGTAGGGGAGGGCCTAACATTGATAGGCCAATACTGCCCTGATTCACTATTAGCTCTAGCTACAGTCGAGGGTAACGAGATATTTTACAAGACATTCACTGACCACAGGGCATTTAAATTACCTATGAAAATAGTTGGGTATGAAAAAGGAGGGAAACCATTTGCTCAAAGGAGGCGTATTGGTGGGAACTCACAGTACATAGACAATACAAGATACCATCCAATACTAGGTATCACCTGATTTACCAGACTCTCCACCAATGACAGGCTTGCTCTCAAAATGGTCTAGAAGATCCTCAACGGTGGAAAATTTGCCAAAACCAAAACTGAATTCTTTTCCATTCCACCTGACAGGAAAATGCTTGACTGAGTTCTTAGCTCTGTGTGCAGTTGTGCGTGTGTGTGGGTTGTGTGTGTGTGTGTGTGTGTGCGTGTGTGTGTGTGTGTGTGTGTGTGTGTGTGTGTGTGCATGCGTGTGTGTGTGTGTGCGTGCGTGTGTGTGTGTACATGTATGTGATGGTATGTATGACAAAATGAGTACTTCCCCCATCTGACAGTCACAAGAACATACACATGTACATGCACACTTCATCATCAAGATCTCTACTGCTAGTCAGGACTTCAGATATCCACAAAATCAAGAGCTCTCCACTTAACAGCGCGCAACTGCCATGCGCTATCACCCAGAGTAGCACCCACCCACCTTCCTCTGTCCCACCCAGTTAATTTACATGTCATGAAGTGCATAGCTTACACAGATAACTCCGCAGGAAGGAATGCACCTAAAAGCAACATGAATTTGGTGTGTGGTTTATTTAGAGTACCACACACAAACTAGTAAGTGGGGTCTGGGCACGAGACTAGTTAGCCCTAATGGGTTCACCGAAAAACTCTCCATAGACTGTCACCACAGAGTATTGAGTCGTAAGACCCCATTACAGAAACAGTTTGATGGTGAGTAGCTATAGTCTAAATCCATTTGAAACCACAGCATAGGGGTCTATGGAGCTGAACAACCACCAGTTTCTGTGGCCTCCTCCTCTAGTGCAAAAGTTTTTGAATGAAGCCATGCACTGTTGACTCAGTGCTACTAGCTGCACTAGAGCAGTTCGAGTATACCAAGCTACCAATGGGCTCCTACTTGCTGCGTTGGAGGAAACTCAGAGGCACAACACAAAAGGAGGATGTTAAGAAGACACCAGCCAAAATGCTACCATCAACTTGCAGTAAACATTGTATGTGTACTATATGCATTGTTGTAAATGACTATAACAAGCAAATTTAAAATGTGAAAGTTGACAATAAAAATTGAATATCAGTGGCTAGTGTTCTAAGTCATATAGCCCACCTAGATACAAATAACTTGATGGTTAAAACACTAGCTGGCAAGTACCAGCTAGTGTTTTAACCATCAAGCATACCTTGTATCTAGGTTGGTTATATGGCTAGCAACTGACTAGATTACAAATTGACTTCAGTAGAAACTGCTGCACTTGCAAACTACATGTGCTCATTGTGGGAGTCCTCACATACACTTTCATTTACAACAGCTCTAGCAATACATACCACATAATACTTCTCCTGGAAACATGCACAACCCCTTTATGTCTGTTTACCTGACTTCGGCTGTTGCCGTCTTTATCTCTCACGGTAAGCTAGATCTAAACACGTGTTCAGTTGAGCTTCCGATGTGCACTTCACTCAGGTATCGAAGTGACTTGTAGCTCAGTGTGGCTGTGCTGTATCGGTAGTCTGCTACCAGAAAGTCGTAGCTAATAGACCTAGCTTGTTAACAGTGTACCTACCTTAGTTATTATACAAGGCTCCAGAGCTGCAAGTCAGGATGAAGTTTAGTGTGGTCAACATTTTTGATCACAACTCAGGTTAGCAGTAGTTTAAAAAATATTGTATAATCTCATTTTTAGCAAATGTAAGTACCTTCATACTAAGATAGGTAGTTTGGGCACTGTAAAATCCTGTGTCACCATAGGTCCCATTTCACGATGGCAAATGTTTGGCCCTGTATAGTCTCCATGGATTACCTCTCAGGCTTAGTACTTTAACTGAAGATTCTTCAATGATAACTGTATCCAGCTGTGGTGTTAAACTTCAGTAAGTCCTCTCAGGCTTGGAAAGACAGGCTAAAACATTGGGCATACACATGCACTTTTGTGGCTTTTCATTCATTCATTCATTCATTCATTATTTACTATCATTTTTTTTCACTTGTGGTGTAATGTTTGTTTGTTTGTTTGTTTTATTTACAATGGGAAAGGAAGCTAGGCCCAACTGCTAATGTTAAGGGCACAAAACAAGAGACATTCTCTGAGACAGAAGGAAGTGGTATGAGTGTCGGAGATAAGGGGAAAGATGAGGTATATGAAGCTGGATGGTTGAGTGCCAGATAGAATGTAGAATGGTGTGGTGTGTGCTCTATTTAGAGCACACACAAACTAGAAAGAGACTATAGTTAGCCCTTGGCTTCATACTCAATTTATAGCCCACTGACTACTCCAGAGGAGCTGGGCCTCAAAAATTTTGAGCTTTTCCTCACATGCTTACACTGACTGGTACATCACTAGCACTACCAGCACACTGCTACCTTATATACCCAGCCTGTGTACGAACCACTAGTGGGTTCTGGCCAGTATTCATTGCACAATGAATAATATAACTGCACCCCAAGTGGAAAGAAAACGGTGACTGGAGTGCAGGTGGTAACTGCATCCCAAGTGCAAAGTATCGGGTGTAGGTGGCAGGCCATTTTGTCCTGCCCATAACAAACCGTTGAGCAGATCCACTAGAGGCACACACTTCCAGGTGCATGGTGAGCAAGCAGCAAGGGCATAAACTTTAACTAAGAGAAACCTACTAATTAACTACACATGGTGTGGAAGCCTGGCTAGTGGACAAAAGTGGAACAGGGAACAGGGGATTGGAGTTTGGTGCACAATCCAGCTTCTAACATTAAGCATAGTCATTGGGTGTATAAAGTCACAAAAAAGTTTTCTGAATGAAAACAAGCGCATGTAGGGATGGAAGCCTCAAAAACCAACCAAACTAGATGGGAATGACACCACAACAATTTCACACCATCCCTACATCTTGTGCCATTTTGCTATGTACACCACAAAACTCCCTACATGCATTAAACTGAAATTGAATGGGAAGCTATTTCTCAAGCTACTTGAACTATACCATGACAGACCATGAAGGCAGACTGCTCAGTCACAGATGGTAGAAATTATGCACACTACAGGTAAAAGGTTTAGGAGAGAGAAACTTAGCTTAGGGGATTTCTCCCTCCCACCTCCCACCTCCCACCTCCCTCCTCCCTTTCTCATGGTATGAAACCCTGTTAGCCAGCAGAGTGTATATCTATGTGTATAAAGCACACAAGACTAGGGAGGTCTGGGGGCATGCTCCCTCAAGAAATGTTTAACGATTAGATGCTCTAAGAGTGCCAGAAGGGTCTGGGGTCCAGAGTAGTCTTGTTGTGGAATAGGGTGTGGCCACACAAGACTAGTGTTTCCCAATTTTTGAAGTACCAGACTTTCCCTCTTCACTCACCTCCCATTACAACCATCTTTGTAGCTAGTTTATCTCAAATGACCTCAGAAGCCATGAGAGGAAGGGTCTGGGGAATAGCCTAGCCTGAAGGATCTCCCGCCGCCACTGCTGGGGAATAACCTTGCTCAGAAGTATCTTACTGGAATGCCACAGCTTTTTAAATCCTCCAAACTTCATTCTGAGATCTTCACCGCAATTGGTCAGGTACTAATTCAATTTTCAAAATTTCCATGTTCTACATTTACTTCCTGTCATTAGTAGAACTCAAACGCTTGTTGGCTGATGTGATGTTCTTTCTCTCAACAACACCAACGGCAGCATTCCAACGCTCAAGACACTTCAGGGCAAGGTTACTCCACAGACGCTCCTCACACGGCCAGAAGGGTCTAACGTGAGACTAGAGAAACGCCTGCCCCATCTTCTGCATTTTAGTTCAGTATTTAAAAAAATAAACTAACTTGGCCAAAATAAGGCTAAAGTTACCACTCGCTCCAACCCTGATCAAAGTATCACACGCCTGGCAAATGCAGTATCTGCGTGGCACACAAATTTTACGATTCTGAGCAAGTTGGAAATTGCATTCAAGTCAGATTGAAATAAGTGCTGATCATTGAGTGAACAGCATGTAGTAGACAAGGGGACTTCCCCCAATCCATTTACCGGTCTCACGGCGTACGGTAGTACGCCATGTGTCACTTGGGAGATTGAGGCATCTAAGAAAATTGGGCTGTGGAGGCAGAAAGAAAAACGAAACCAAAGTGCTTGTGCATTCACAGAGGCACTTGGTTGATGCTGCACAGAAGCGTGTGATTGATGTACAAGGATTGGTAAATGGAGGACTGTCTTTATACCAAAGTGTATTGAAGAAAGTGCAAAGATGGAGTGGGAAAACAAAATGAGCATAGTTGAGCAATTGGCTCATGCTGAATTTCTCCTGTGGGGAGCTAACAAAGAGGGGGTCAATATTCGTGAAATATCGGCTGACCCTCTGTCGGTTTACATGACAACGAAGAGGAAGATGACTGAAGTTGGTGTAATGGCACAATTTGACTGCCTGTTGTGTACGAGTTTTATAGAAGATGTTGAGGTGAGTTGATCATGACTAAGGTTTTGACTAAAGAGTGATCCAATTGTTAGTTGTTGTTACAGTGTGGTAGCCAGGGGTTTGGTCAATAAGCACCTCAGTCCAAGGATGCAGTTTGAGAAAACAAAGGTTGGTTGTTGCTAATTCCATGGTTATCATCAGTGGCGTAGGAAAGGGTATTTAGTGGGGGGGGGGGGGGTAAGCTATAGTAGTATTGGTGAAAGATACCGTGTGCAAAGCATGCAGCGAAATTTTTAAAAACCATGCCCACTAATTAAGTGAAAACTCGCCATTGGATGCGCTCTCTTCTCCAACGTGGAATCGGATACAGGCATGATTTTAAAAAAATGATAATCGCTTCATTTGCAACCTGTTGCTGTACAAGCTACAGATGCTCCTGTATTAATTACCCGTGGACATGCACAACTAAGTACGTACTCATCCGAGTACCTATATAAACAGGACTTAAAAAACATTACAAATGTAAAAAGATGTAGGGATGACATGCCAAAAAGTATGCAAACAAGGTAGGGATGATATAATAGTGAAGGTAAATTTACAAAGCCTCATCCCTGCATCGTTTTCACACTAGTTTGCAACTGTAATGTAAAAAGATGTAGGGATAAGGCTTTGTAAATTTACCTTCACTATTATATCATCCCTACCTTGTTTGCATACTTTTTGGCATGCCATCCCTACATCTTTTTACATTTTTAATGTTTTTTAAGTCTTGTATACCTGGGCTTGTTCCTAACACTTGTGGGTTTTGTGTGACGTTTGATATAAGATATTCATTGAGCTATGAATTTGTTAGCCAGGGTAATTAACTCAGTGCGTGTGTGATACAACAAACCAACATTTTTCTCATATACAATGTAGCACTGTACTAGGGGAATGCAGTGCATTGTGGGGCGAGCGTGAGGGAGTTGTATGGTGGGTCTCATTACTTTCACGCCGTTTCATGTCCCCTGTCACATGACCCAACTTTTCCGTCTAATGTGTACAGCTCAACCGTCGTACAAGTGCCATACTAACACTACGCATGCGCAATGCATGCTCCATCTACACATATCACGTGAGGGGGCATCAAACGACGTGAAAGTATTGAGAACCATTGTATGGTGCATCAGCGTTTCATTTTCCCACTTGCAGGCACCTCACATAACAACAGTCTCATTCCCAGTTCTTCCCACCTTCAATATTTGCCTATGGAACTGGAGGCGGGAAATGCCTGGGGAAGAGGCTAGGGTATCAAATGTATGTCTGTGTTCATTGACCAATGTAGCTTGGTATGTGCTCATCTTGTGTTTGTTGGTGGCCTGAAGGGTTGCAAGTTAAGAATGAAGATCTCAGTATGAACAAGCATATTCCGTTGGTTTCCTGTGACTCCAACTGATCGAGTCACGAAGCACGCCATTAAATAATCAGTCATCGTCTTGCTAATCGTGCCTCCCTTTTCCTCACCGTTTTTCAAGTCCCTGTTGCGTTGGTTCCCCTGACTGTTCAGCCATTCTGTCTTTCTAGTCTCGCTGCGCTCGCCCCAACTATTACTAGAAGATACACTAGCATCGTGGGGCGAGCAGCACATTATGATTTGTGTCATGGTACACAAACCATGAATAGCAGTAGGGTTTGTGATTGTCTGCTGTCAGTCACGGCAGCTACTATGTATGGCTACACATGCATGGACTAAGCTTCACACCCAACTCATGAGCTGAATCTGGAGTTAGCTTGTGCATGGCCCTTACCTGAAGCGATTTCAGCCACCATGCGTACCATCTGTGAGTAACTTCTCACGAATTGTCATCACTGGCCTGCGAGACTAATAAACAGCTTAGCATCGGTGTGGAAGAATTCCGGAGCGAAGACGACTCGAGCAGAAGCCCGCATGGCAACTTATGTATGGTTTATTGTTGCACTCTGGCAGTAGCCCTTCACTGTCACTCTCGACTGAGCTAAAGTGCACATGGACGTTCAATCTTCATGAAATATTTATCAGTGCTCATTTAAAATTTACGGTATGTGGCCACAAGCAAGCACGTACGTACGTTAACACACTTCCGCAATGCAGTCCCGCTAGTGTGGGGTTCGCTCAGGCTCGCCCCAATGATATACAGTATCAACCCGACTACTAGAGTTTACCTGATGCAATAGACTCTCTACCAATGACAGGCTTGCAAATTCTCAAATAAACTTTTCAATGGCGGCAAACCAAAACTGATTCACTGTTCTTAGCATTAGACACCAATTTCAAGCTGTGTATGCATAAACTCCTGTTCCAGTTCGAGAACAAGACTAGCACACACAGTTAGGTTAGACACGCGACTCAAACGTAGGTGAAGACTGTTCTTTTCTGCACTGAAATATTCATTGTAGGTACCAACTAGCAACTAACATATTGGAAGATCGATCAGGAAATTTCCACGTTAAAAATAATTCGCGTAAAAATTTTTCATGTTGATAAATTTTCGAGGTTCGTTCCATCAACGAAATTTTTTTAACGGTTGACGGTTACATAATGGACGAGCGCCTGGAGCGTTCCTAGCGTTTAGTCTACTATCAGGAATCAGGAGAGGCAGCTATCGCTGGTTCTAACGCTGTGGCTGTCAGGAGTAGTCGTCGATCGGACGTTTACCTCGGGAGGTGTGGATGGGCGCGCACGCTTATTCGTTGATCATTGCTGCGTAAATGTTTTTATTCGCGTGTCAAATTTTCACGGTTGGTCTTCGCGGTTGGTCTTCGCGGTTGGTCTCAACCGCGAAATTATTTTAACAGCGAAATTTTCCCAATCTACAGTACTTTCGATTGATACGTACTCTATAAACAGCTGTGAGTTCTGTACACTCCTTGTTACATATTGTGAGGGGTAGCCAGCACTGTGAACACAACTGCCCCAGTGTCATTTGAGGAAAGGAAGGTGTACGGTAGAAACTACACTGCTTACCGGCTAGCTAGGTAACAGTAAGGCCACACAAAGTTAATTTCCTGTTTCTGGTCCTACAAGTCACTTAAAAATGACCAGGCCACCAGGCTTTTTTTTTTTTTTTCGGAAATGTACAAACAGCAAAATGCATCGTGGAGGGTGAGGTCTGGGGACAAGACTGCAAAATGCAGACAATTGTGTATCTAAGGAGCCGAAGTTTGGATGGTGAAGCCACTGAGTGCAGGTTGTGTAAACACTGTGGTTGCATGCTGAATACTGATTACATCTGATTATGTAACTCAAGTAGCTCAGAGAAAATTGACCCGCACGTGGACCAGAAACAGGAAATTAACTTTGTGTGGCCTAAAACAGCCTTATCTGTTGTCTCCAGACGTTCAACTCCAACAAGGGTCATATAGACTGCCATGTGGGTGAATATCAAATATCTACCTGACCTCACACGCACGTGACTCTTTCTCCCAGGCCTTCCCCCTCAGGTTTTGCATACTGCAAGTGATCAAAAACTGGAGGCGGGAACGGCCTGAGAATGAGGCTAGCAGTATGACATATGCTACAGGAGCTAGCCTCATACCCAGGCTGACCAAGAGCCTAGGTATGGAGCTAGATCTCACTACATGTGTGTTACACATAGACCCAGTATAAACCAGGTCTTCCAAAAATTTACATCAGCTTCAGGAAACTAAGCATAAATTAAACTATATACTTAGCATCTGCAGCTAATCCTTATATACTCTGGCCTGTTCCTAACAAGTATGGGTTTGCATGTACCTATAACAATATTCATTGAACTATTAGTACCTTGGCAACACTAATTGACCCCAATGAATACACCAATTAGCTTCTTACTGCCATTGATGTTTCTCGCAAATGACCAAGAGTGCAGCTCTGAAGTGGCTGCTTCTCTGGGTAAATCGCTGTTTGGTAAAGCTATATCGTGTGCTGTTTTTGTTGTAAAGGGCAGTCATGCTCAAGACGGCTCCCAATATGTTGGGACAACTTAGCCTCATTCCCAGGCCTTGCCACATGTTCAAGACGGAGCTGCTACAAGCCGTGTGTGCAGGGAAATAAGTGTTTCTATGGCTACCAACGGGGCTTTTGGCAAATTACTTTGTTACCTTTCTGTTTGAGTGTAAGTTTTGAAAAAATTATACTGCCACGTCTGAAAAGTAGTCGGTGCTGGAGTCTATTTCAAAGAAAGCTCTCTTTTCTTGGTTAGTATAATCTTCCACATACAGACAAGGTAAATGCATGAAGTTGGAAAATATACAGCCTCTCCTTAGGGGAAGGGACCTGGGGACGAGGCTAGGTCACTGCCTGGGTGCCATGCTGGGCAAGACTTATAGTCACCAGATAGTGGTTAGGTTAATGGTCTGTTGAAACAGCTAAGGGAGTCTGGGGGCATGACGTCATCGCAATCTCGCCACATGGTTGCCAATGTTATTGCCAGACTGAGTGCAGGAGTGCGGTTTGGGAATGAAACAAAAGAGGTAGTCTTTCTAAATAATGCACGAGAATAGTAGTGGTCGCGTAGATGTGAGTTGTGGCCGGTTAGTACTAAATGCTGGTTGCGCCCGACTATCACCAACCATCGTGGGCAGACCACTGGGTTATGGCCCTGTTATCACAGTTTGGATAGTACATAGTTTACCAAACCTAACTCGTGTAATACGTACGTAATGTACATAGACAATATCACATGACTTACCAGACTCTCCACCAATGACAGGCTTGCTCTCAAAGTGGTCAAGGAGATCGTCGACGGTGGAAAACTTGCCAAAACCGAAACTGAATTCCTTTCCATTCCTCCTGACAGGAAAGTGTTTGACCGAGTTCTTAGCCCTGTGTAAGATGTGTGAGTGTGTGTGTGTGTGTGTGTGTGTGTGTACATGAGAATGAACCCCTCCACTCCCACTCCCACCCCCCCTCTACTCCTATTCCCCCTCCCCTTTCCTCTTCCTCCCTCTCTCCTTCCCCTTACTCTCTCTCCCCTTGCCTCTCTCCCCTCTACCAGGAAGAGTGCACCTGCACCCTTGATCACCACAAACCACACACACACACACACACACACACACACACACACACACACACACAGTGCCTAGGTATAGACCCAAATAAATCGGGCCTTCCAAAAATTCACACAACTGCCAAACGAGAGCAAAATTCAGATTTCACTGAATTGTGTGAAGAGATGTATTGAGTTCACTATTTACGCAGGCACTGATCCTTCAACCTTGGATACTGTAGATTTAATAAAAGTAGCAAGCAAGGAAGTCAAAACAGCAGTCCTGAATTACCATGTCCGTTAACCATGCCTACCAAGAACCACCCCCCACAAGTTTAAGTATTGCGCCTTTGCGATCCCTTCAGCACTCGCAAAATTTGCTTCATGCAAAACATTATAGCATTACGGTACCAAAGTTTGCATGAAAAGTTGAAACAAACCATGAGTAGTTGACAGATTCAACTGGGAGCAAATTCAATGAAGAGCACTGAAGTGCTTAACCCTCGGCACTATTAACGCAGAGTCACAGGACATAGCTAAGTAGGCGAAGAAATTCATGTGGTATGATGGTACACTAGATACTAGTAGATAGCTAGCTGAGACTACACAAAGTCGTACAAGATAACAGTGTCCCAGGCCAAGTTGTCCTAGTATCCCTTTATCTTGCCCCAACAACCCCCTTCCTAATGTAGTGAGCATGTGTAGTGAGTATAGGGAATGTGTGGGACATTCCCCGCGCGGTAATCCTGGATATGTACCATGCCTGTACATACATATTGTAGCCGCAGTATTGACCCGATGCATGTACATACATATTGCAGCAGTATTGACCATGCATGTACATACATATTGTAGCAGTATTGCCCATATATGCTTCAAACCGAACGAGGACCGATTTCGCCAAGAACGTTTCGTTCAAGAGTTATGCTGCGATTCGTTTGCCACGGCGAGCGCTAGTCGGCCATATTCTAGTCTGAGAACGAGTTCACGCGCCCTGGTCTAGTCTGGGATCCCGGGAGTACTGCGGCGCGGCGCTGCACTCCCGGGATCCCAGACCAGGGCGCGTGAACTCGTTCTCAGACTAGAATATGGCCGAATAGCGCTCGCCGTGGCAAACGAATCGCAGCATAACTCTTGAACAAAACGTTCTTGGCGAAATCGGCTCAATTTAAACACATCCTCGTTCGGTTTGAAGCCTATCTGCGTCCAAACTTCAGAGATTTAGCCGTCAGGTGAGCCAAGCTAGTTGTAACAGACACACAGACAGACAGACAGACAAACGAAGTACTATAACCCTCGCTGCGCATGCGCGCCGAGGGTTAAAAATGCCAACAGGCTGTCAAACACACCATAAATGCTAGCTTGCAGTGTGACCATTAGTACCCATTTCCCATTTCTCATTTTCTCATTCTTACTTTTAGAGTAACCCACAATCTAGTGCATGATTACATGAGAATCACAAGCCACATGACAGCCACTTGATAGTCACTTGATAGTCACTTGATAGTCACACGCCGACATTCCAGATTTACAATTAGTTTAGCCCACTGACCACTCCAAGGAGTACAGTAGTCTCGTGCCCCGCCCGCGCGCGCCTCCCGGCGAGAAACGGTCTGGTGAACGAAGTCGAATTTCTTGGGCTTATTACCCAAAACGGGTAATGACCAATGAGATTGCGAGATCGGTAATTATTACGTTGCACTTCCCTTACAACAGTAAAATTTGTTCATCTCCATTCGAGTATCCGTACCTTTTTTGAGCAGGTTGGCCGCAAAATGTTTTGATCGTTGCTAGGTTACATTGTCGCAAAAGTGTGCGCTAGCCCAAGAAATTCGACTTGGTTCACCAGACCGTTTCTCCTCGTTAGAGGGTGGGGTCTGGGGATGAGACTAGGAGTACAGTAGGTCTCCAAAAATTTTATTTCTTATCTGGTGACATTGAAGCGAATCCGGGCCCACTGACAGCTAGCTACTAGCACACTGCTGCTTTTATACCTTGGCTGCATACAAACCAATTGTGGGTCTGGACCGATATTCATGAGCACTATGAATCACTTTACCAGAACAAATTAACAACCACTGTGCACCTTCCTAGGTCTTCCCACAGTCCAGTTTTGGATCGCTTACATTACAGTATGCAAAATAATGGAGGGGGAAGAGGTCTGGTCCGTTTTATCATATGAATGACGTCAGTGTCTACCTAGGTAGACAGAAGGGAGAGGGGTCACCGATACCAGTTAGCATTCACAGCCATACACAAAAGTGGGGAGAGAGAAGATTTGAGAACGTTTATCTTATTGAATTTCCTGGAATGTGGTAAGAACCAATCAGATTGTGAGATCATTCATACACTTCCCTTACAGCTGTAAAGTTTTGCGTCTCTACTTGGGTATCCGAACATTTTGAGGAGGTGTGGTGCAAAATGCTTTGAACATTGCTAAGTTACTCTAGCTGCAAAAACACGCATTAGCCCAAGAAATTCAACTTGGTTCAACAGACCACTTTTCTTCATGAGAGGTTGGGGTCAAAGGTCAAAGGACTAGAGGAAACATACTACCGGTATGTCTATAAGCCAGATGTGTAGCTAGCTATTTAACTACTAATCTGCCGGGATCAGTGACAAGATCATAGCTTCCCTCGCTGCCTTGGTCGTGCATATTCCCTATTTTGTGAAAATACTCAACCTGGATTCTGCCTTATGTGACACCACAATTATCAACACCAACAATAATTACTGTATCAATACTCACTTTGTCACAATTTCAATACGATACTAAGCTGGCATGGCACATAAGGCAGTAGCCTCGTACCCAGGCCGCTTGCAAGAAGAAAAACGGCCTGGTATCCACTGTTTGCGCACGTGCGGTGGTCACAGTACGCTTCCATAAAATTGTTCAGTTCACACAGCTAACTCTTCGTGGATCATATCCGGAGGAAGTCTGCAATGCAGTATATGTAGAGACGTAGCTATTTGCTGTAGACTCTGCCTTTCAAAGGCCGAGTCTACAACGATTAGCAGCTAAGTGACATCCAAGCATGCCACCGCTTTCTTGCAAGCGGCCTGGGTACAAGGCTAATAAGGCAGCTGCAAGGTGGAAAATAGCGACATGAACATTGTTTGAGAGTATTTTGGCAATGATAAAAAAAAACACATACACAATTTACCTTGAAAAGGGAGCGGCCAGTTTCGTTTGGCATCATATCGATGGAACACATTCTGCATTCAATGTAGCAGCATAACATCCTAGTCTTGTGCCCGGCTCATGTGCACCTCCCGGCGAGAGAAACAAGTCCTGTGAATCAAATTGAATTTCTTAGACCTAGTACCAAAATGTGATAAGGACCAATGAGATTGTCAGATCATTAATTACATGCATTACGTAGCATTTCCCTTATAGCAGTTAAATTTTGTCTCTCTACCTGGGTATCCCAACTTTTTTTGACCAGGTGTGGCACAAAATGTTTCGAACATTGCTAGGTCACCGTTTTTCCTCCCCCGTTGCATATATCTTGTGCTTTGCTAACGAATGTAGCCCACTGTACTCACAAAGAGTAGGGCCCCAAAAATTTATGAACAAGATTTGTAATCAAAACACAAATTTAGAGCAGCTTATATACCAGGCCCTTGTGCAAACCACTTGTGGGCTTAGGCCAGTGTTTCACAAGCACTATGAATACTATCAATGGACAATGAATACCATTAACTGCACTTCCTCCTTTCCCCCTCCCCCCCAACTTCCTTGACTAGTCTTGTGCCAGTGGAAATGACATAATGTGATCCAATGTTCCTGAACGTACCGTACTGGAAAGGAGTGCCCAGTCAAACGTAAATGTTCTAAGAGTGTAGCCTCGTCCCCAGGCCACTCCCAGATTTTATCTCGCAGCCGTGGAGCTCCATTTTTTACAGGGACAAACCTGAGCGAGTCCCACACTAGCTGGATTGTATTATATATGCTTGTTTGTGGCCACTTACTGTAAATTTCAAATAAGCACATTCAACTATTACACGAGGGATGAACATACGTCCTACGCTCATGGCTACATGCACTTCACTTCAGCTTAGTGACCGGCAGCAACGACTGGCAGCGAAAACAACTCAAATTGAATGGCAAGCTACGTACTTCTCAAGCTAGTGAACTATACCATGACAGACCGTGAAGGTTGCTCAGTCACAGATGGCAGCAACTATGCATCAATGGTGATTGAGATCACTACAGGTGAAACGTTTCGGAGAGGGAAACTTAGTTTAGAGGATTTCTCCCTCCCCCCTTTCCCTTCCCACAGTATGAAACCCTGTTAGCCAGCCAGAGTGTATATCTAAGTGTATAAAGCACACAAGACTAGGGAGGTCTGGGGGCATGCTCCCTCAAGAAATGTTTAACAATTAGATGCTCCGAGAGTGCCAGAAGGGTCTGGGGTCCAGACTAATCTTGCATAGCCACACCCTGTTGTGGAATGGTGTGTGGCCACACAAAACTAATTTTTGAAGTACCAGACTTTCCCTCTTCACTTACCGCCCATTACAACCTTCTTTGTAGCTAGATCCAGTTTGCCTCAAATGACCTCGGAAGCCATGAGAGGAAGGGTCTGGGGAATAGCCTAACCTGAAGTATCTCCCGCCACATAACCTTGCTCAGAAGTGTCTTGCTGGAATGCCAGTTTTTTAAATCCTGCAAACTGCATTCTGAGATCTTCAACGCGATTGGTCAGGTACTTTCAAAATTTCCATGTTCTACTGTACATTTACTTCCTGTCATTAGTAGAACTCAAACGCTTGTTGGCTGATGTGATGTTCTTTCTCTCATCAACACCAACGGCAGCATTCCAACGCTTAAGACACTTCAGGGCAAGGTTACTCCACAGACGCTTCCTCACACGGCCAGAAGGGTCTAACGTGAGACTAGAGAAATGCCTGCCCCATCTTCTGGATTTTAGTTTACTACAAGTCACAAAAAAGTTTGCCAAACGCAAACAAACACATGTAGGGATGAAATCCTCAAAAACCAACCAAACAAGACGGGAACGACACCACAATACTTTTACACCATCCCTACATCTTGTGCCATTTCGCCAAAACTGTGTGTTTGTATTTGTTTTTTAGTTGTGTGTAGAAGAGGGTTGTCTTGTAGATGGAAGGGTGTGGCATGGGTGTGTTGTGCATAGTGAGTATGTTGTGTTGTTGGTGGTTGCTACTGAGTGTAGCAGGTATGGTCCAAGTTGTGTGTAGAAGGTGTGGAGTGAGTGAGGAGTGGTGAGTGTGTGTGGTATGTTGGAATGTGCATTATGTTGTTAAGTTTTATGCCTGTTTAGCATGATAGATATGGGTTGTCTTGTATACAGGTGGCTGTGAAGTGAGTAGTGGTAATTTTGTAATGCTTTGTGAAGGATGGGTTATTTTGTGAGATAGTTGAATGGAGTGAAGTACTATGTTTGTTTGTGGTTGGTGTGGGCTAATAATTACAAATGTAGAGGGTTTTGTGTTGTGTACAGGTGGCAAAATGGCACAAGATGTAGGGATGGTGTAAAAGTATTGTGGTGTCGTTCCCGTCTTGTTTGGTTGGTTTTTGAGGATTTCATCCCTACATGTGTTTGTTTGCGTTTGGCAAACTTTTTTGTGACTTGTTTCTGTTGTTGTTTTTTTTGTTGTTGTGTAACCACACCCCAAGTGAAATGACTTGTTATGTAGTTTATTGTTGATGTTGATGGATTTCTGGAGGATGTTAGCTGTTTGCACTTATCCACTTGACAATGGAATCATGGGTGTAACTGTTGTCTAATTGGGTATGTGCATGTGTGTGTGAGTGGTTGTTCTAAGGCACTGTGGTCTCGGGGTCCTCCCAATAACGGGTATGGGAGGACGCCCTCTTGGTCTCGGGGTCCTCCCAATAACAGGTATGGGAAGATGCCCTTTTCTTTTCAGGGTTCTTCCAATAACTAGTAAGAGAGTACGCCCTGGAAGATGCCCTTTGTTTTTCCGGGTTCTTCCAGTACTTGTTACGGGACGCTTGCCTTTTGCTTTCTTTGTTTCGCAGATAGTTCTGCTTATCCCGCGCCCGTTTCTTGTGGACGTTACGCATACTGCGTTCCTTGTCAAATCCAGCACAAGTATGTCAACTGCTGTATGAAAGTAGCAACATATGCAATCGTTTGGGAATCAATCGATCGTCAAGTTCTCTACGGAAGTAGAATAACCGCAGCTGCATGCCAACTTCACGTGCTGTAGCTGTTGAACTTCTGTTGACGTAATCGCTATGAATATTCTATTCTAACAAAATGGCGTATAGCAGCAAGCATAAGTGTGGGGTTACCTGAGAATCGCCGATTAATTCGACTTCTTTCTTTGAGAACGATGAGTGGTGGGTACAATACCCAGTAATTTATGCTGATCTTTCGCATTTGAATCGTTGTAATAGCTTCAGCCGTTGTCGTGCTATCGTGGTGAGCAAAAGAAGAAGAAGAAGAAGAAGAAGTCAGAAGATAGACGATTTGCCTTTTTTAGCGACTTGATGTCAGGTATACTTAGCGATGCTTTCCAGCAAATTTAACGATCCTGTTGCCCATGGAAGCACTCGATAATGTCTGATATGGCTCATGGAGGCCGTTGACTTATCTAACGCGGACATTTCGAGCGTGTCATTTGTGCACTTTGAATGTGGCCGCCATTTTTTTTCGGGGTCATCCCTACATATGGCGTACTACCGTACGCCATGATTTAAATTAAATTGGCCAAAATAAGGCCAAAGTTACCACTCGCTCCAACCCTGATCAAAGTATCACACGCCTCGCAAATGCAGTATCTGCGTGGCACACAAATTTTATTCCTGCTAAAAACTCACATACCTGATCATTTAGCCAACCTTCGGTGTGTGAGATCACAGACACAGCCTCAATCCGTTTCATGCAGTTTTCAGATAGCGAACACGTGGCGGCACGCCACGCCGCCCGGGCGCGGGCGGGCCACCTTGATGTGGTGACGTAATGTTGTTGTTATTCCGAATTCCAGCGCAGCATACACATTGCGCGGCGAATGCGCGCCATGTTAGATAACTGGCCGTCCCTGGATTGTGAGCTAAACTTTCTTACAGCTAGCTATAGCTTTCCGACCTGTGGTTTTATACAGTAGTATTGTGAGTAGTCTCGCAAGCCAGACCCACTTCGGGAAGGGTCTGATTAGTCTCGCGGAGCCAGACTCTCACACGAAAAGCGGGTACAAGCCATGTCCCACTCGGATATTTGTGATTCAAGGTGGTCCTAGAGTCATACAATTCTGAGCAAGTTGGAAATTGCATTCAAGTCAGATTGAAATAAGTGCTGATCATTGAATGAACAGCATGTAGTACAAATTTAGACAAGGGGACTTCCCCCAATCCATTTACCGGTCTCACGCCGTACTATGTGTCACTTGGGAGGTTGAGGCATCTAAGAAAATTGGGCTGTGGAGGCAGAAAGAAAAACGAAACCAAAGTGCTTGTGCATTCACAGAGGCACTTGGTTGATGCTGCACAGAAGCGTGGGATTGATGTACAAGGATTGGTAAATGGAGGACTGTCTTTATACCAAAGTGTATAGTGAAGAAAGTGCAAAGATGGATGGAGGAGTGGGAAAACAAAATGAGCATAGTTGAGCAATTGGCTCATGCAGAATTTCTCCTGCAGGGTGCTCACAAAGAGGGGGTCAATATTCACGAAATATCGGCTGACCCCGGCTGACATGACACAGAAGAGGAAGATGACTGAAGTTGGTGTAATGGCACAATTTGACTGCCCGTTGTGTACGAGTTTTATAGAAGATGTTGAGGTGAGTTGATCATGACTAAGGTTTAGACTAAATAGTGATCCAGGTGATGGGTTAGTTGTTGTTGCAGTGTGGTAGTTGTTGGTTTGGTCAATAAGCACCTCAATCCAAGGATGCAGTTTGAGAAAACAAAGGTTGGTTGTTGCTAATTCCATGGTTACCTTGATGTGGTAATCATATAATTATCCTACATGGTTGGTCCTTCTTGCATGTTGTTACTATACATACAATTGTGCATGGGTGAGTAGGATATACATTTATGTTCTTTGTCTGATGTTGCTGTAGAATGATGGAGGTGGACCATGCAGAGGATGAAAAACCACAAGGACTATACTTCCGTGTGTGAAGGATGGTGAAAAGGATGAAGATGGAGCAGAGGATGAAAAACCACGAGAACTATTTTAATTACTGTTTTGTTGTACTATAATGGTTTTGTGTGTTGGAATTTTGCATGTCTTGTTTGTAGTTTCTAGGTATGTATGTAAGGTGCTTGTCATATCTTACAATGGTGTTAGGCAGTAGTCATAATTGAAGCTAGACCCTCTCTCACTTTTCTGGAGAGTGAGAGAGGGTCTAGCTTGATAGACTAGTGTTGTATGACATTGTGCTCTAGAAATGGTTGTCCACTATAAAGTATAAGCATAGTGAAATCTATTGACCTGAATAGGTTGAGTTATGTCACTATCATAACTGAGATATAGTCACCACCTTAGTGACAGGTTCAGGTTGCAGTGAAGTGAGGTGCATGGGTCTAGGAGCTCATTACTTAGTTAGTGAGGACATGGATGATGAGTAGTAGATCTAACAAAAGATGAAGTTGGTGGAAGGACTTGTCTATGTTGGTCTACTAGTAAGGAATGCAAAGAAATGTGGTATTGATGTTAATACTTTGGTGGATGGTCCTTTGTGTATGTATGTATGTAGCCAAACAAATGGAAGATGAAGGATTTATGGTGGAGAGGGAATGTTCATTGTGCATGAGTCTTGCATGTTCAAGCAGCAGAGGTGAGTAGGTGATGATAATGTTGGGTTTGAACACATCGGTATTGCAAATAATTGCAAAAGTATAATGGTCTTTACTCTGAGTTGCAAGTTGGGTTAAGAACCTCAACTCAGCTGGAGTATGTTAAGTTGTGTATGCCTATAGTTATGTAATTGGTATGTAATTGGTTGTAATAATGTAAGCACCGTAAATTGATGTGATGACATTTCCTTCAGTGAATACAGGCTGATGATGTTGCATGGAGAAGCTGCAACAGGGAGTTCAACTGTTGTGAATGTGTTGTGGTGTAGTTCCCATCTTGTTTGGCTGGTTTTTGAGGGTTCCATCCCTACATGCGCTTGTTTTCATTCGGAAAACTTTTTTGTGACTTTGTACAGAAGGAACAACAGTGGGCCCAGATCCTTGAGGAACACCTGACGTTACATTACATCAGAAGAAGAGCCATTTAACACAACCACTTGCTTTCGATCAGGTTGGAGCAAATCCAGCAGATTACGAAGTTGTTAAGACCTATGTCCGACAATTCATTTATAAGTAGACGACGAGGTACAGTGTCAAAAGCTTTTTTGAGATCTAGGAAGGTGGCATACACCTCCTAAGGCTTGTGGTCTTCAAGGTAGAGGTGCCATTGGAGAGAAGGGCAAGAGTGGTCGATTTCCCTTTCTATGGTGTCATAGTCTTTCTTCCTGAGTGAGTGAACAATAAATGACAACTTCTTAGATCACTGAGGGAAACCCTATGACCCAGCTCAACTAAAGGACTAACGAAGAGTTTTAAGTGGTGAATATCACCCATTGGTATACCGGTATCTACAGGGTGTTGCAGAATCTAAGGGTTGAAGTTACCAGCTGTTGATAATTAAGTGAATGTGCATGAACAAGATGTTATTTCCTACACACTACGTACACAGGCAAATAATTAGATGAAGATGAGTCACATTACATAATCATAGCTGCAGCAGTACTTTGACTTCCATGTAGCTAAGGAACACAATTTCCGCATTACACATTACAAGTAGTGTCGCAAAGATTCTGCAAAACCTTGTATCATCAGTTATGTTAGTGTACCAAGTCCCCCTGTGTGAATTAAGCAGTGTAGTCACTTTTCGAGATATGTCACCTGTTGAAGTGTTTGTGACCGGGATCAAGATTTGGGGGGATTTTGAGGCGAAAATAGCAGGCTGGTGGTTGTCCAGTTGTTGTAGCTCAGTGGCAAAGCACTGGCTGCGTAAGGCAGGTGCACTGGGTTCGATTCCCAGTGACTGCTGGCCTTTTCATTTTCCTCTATTTTCGCCTCAAAATCCTAAATTGAACTTGCTGAAGAGTACAAGTCCAACAACCCGACTCTCAAGCAGTTTGTGCAGCAGTTGCATTGCAAACTTTATTTCAATGAACATTTGATCACATGACTTGTTGACTTCATGAGAGTTGATCACGTGTGAGTTAAATTCGCGGGAGTTGATCTCGTGGCACCAAATCATTTTTCACTTCAAACCATGACATCTTGGATTAAGGATTTTATTATAGGTGTCAAAATATACAACATTTCAAGTTCATCTGGGGCATGGAAAAGCTGGAAATGGAAATGCAACTTCTTGGCTGTTGTAGTCCTAGCAAGATTCACATATTGTTGGTTTTTGCTCCTAGGCATCACAGAGCTCTCCCCGCCTCCAGTTTCTGAACACTTGCTTTGCTAGTCTAGCCTCGTTCCTAGGCCATTGCCGCCCCAAATATTTCTGTATTGGCAAACACTGGGGGCGGCAATGGTTGAGAATGAGGCTATTGTACCCAGGAATGAGGCTGTTGTACCCAGGCACTTATGTAAAATTGGGCCTGGGTATGAAGCCATCATTTGCTTCACGTACTGCAAGCAATTGCAATCAAAACTGGAAGGTCTGGGAACAAGGCTGCAAAAGTAGGAATGCTGGTCCTTGTTCCAAAACCAAGTGAAATTATTCTCACATGGTCAGATTGCAACTAGTCTCGTGCCCAGACCCTCTCACACATGAACCAGACAAGATTGCACCATTGCTTGCCACAAGAGCGCTAGTCAATCACACTGCACACTATAAACATTTTGGTTACTTTAACCGTAATTTGGTCATCTCAGTTGCATGCCTGTTGTGTAAGTGAAACATTACAAACTTCAAAGGATGCTTCCAATTTGAATCAAAAGTTGAGAAGTTTCTCCCTTTTGTTAAATTAGGATCTTCTTGCAGAAGGCCTCTAAATCAGCATTTCTGGTGAGGTTTGGTGTTTCTCTGATCTTTCACATCTGCCTCTGGAAGAGTTCCTTGGTTGCATGGTTATGGTAGAAATGCCAGAAGTGTAACCAAATAGCTAGGCTTTCTGCAAGAAGATCCAAAAGGGAGAAGCTTCTCAACTACACTTAAGCTTTGATTTGAATTGGAAGTATCCCTTGAAGTTTGTAATGTGTCACGTACACAACAGGCATGCAACTGAGATGACCAAAAATATGGTTGAAGTAACCCAAGTACTTTTACAGTGTCGAATAGGTAATCACAAACCACAGTACAAGAGTAAAGGCGAAGCACATGACTCCTACATCCAGTCATATAACCATTGCTAAGTAGAATACAAGAGTAATGACAAAACACACTACCCATGAAGAAAACATTCCATCAAGTGATTGGTGCGTTTTCGTTGTTTCCATTTCCTGCTTTTCCATATGCCCCTTCATCTGTGATGAGATTTTTAAAAATGTCTGTACTTTCATGTCAGTCTGATTGTACAACAAGTTTTGGATACATCATGTTTTAATTCCCACATGGATGTTCAGTCACTTCAGTGGTTACTTACGTGGATTGTAAGATATCGATGGTCAAGCCAGCTAGCTTCCTTTCTGGTTGCCTTGTGCAATTACACTCTATTACCAAATTAAGCACGGTCTCTTCAGCTTGTCTGCGAAAAGGAAACCACATACATGTACTTGCAAGATGATGCCTTTGAACCTGTGTATACATCATGGGGATAGAGTTTCACCGGATCTCTGTAATATCCTTTATGATATACTTGAGTTGGTGGTACTTGAACCATGCAGCAGTTCTATACATATGCAAAAACACTTGGTTTACTTCAACCACATTTTGAGGTTGTCTCAGTTGCATCAGTGACCAAGGAATGCTACCAAATAGGTTTCCATGAAAGTCCATTCAGGAGCTTCTTCTTTAGTTAAAGTCTGAAGACTTATTTGGCTACATTGCTGCCATACAACCATGCAACCAAGGTACTCTGCAGATGCATGTATAAGATCAAAGAAACAACAAACCTCACCAGAAAAGTTGGTTTATAGGCTATGGAAAAGCAGGAAATGGAAATGAAATGGAAATTGGAAAAGAAGATGGAAAAAAATTTTGTTTCCATCTTCTTTTCCAATTACATTTCCAGTTTGGCACATTGATGCAACAAGTAGTGTGCTTTGTCATTCCAGTTTCTGTTTCCAGTTTCTGTTTCCAGTTTCCATTTCCTGCTTTACCATATGCCCTTTCTGAAAGGAGATACTAATTTAACAAAAGAGAGAAGCTTCTCAACTACACCCAGATTCAACCTGTATATATATATTTAAGCACTCCTTGAACTTTACGTGTCATGCACACAAAAGCAGTACAACTGAGGTGACCAAAGTATGATTGAAGTAACCTAAACCTTTTTACAGTCCAAACACCATCATTTTAGCAGGGGGTATAGTCTGATTGCCAGTGTGGCCTGGGTACGAGGCTAAGCAGGGAAGTGTGGCATTCTTTTATACTACCCATACCATGCATTCAGTGTGACACTGAAATAGTGCAAGCCTAGCAACAGGATCATCAACCTTACTTTTAGGTGTAAGGCATACCTAGCTTGAAACTAATTTTCTACTCGTGAAATATGCTCATAACAGCCTCTTGTAGCTATCCTAGAAGTTTGTAATGCAAGAAAAGAGTCTCTTGAAAGGCAGTATTTGTAACCATAGCAACAAATGGCTTGCCATATATAGCAGTTAAATCTATTAAGGTTGCTAAGAAGCTCCTCAATGGACTTTAAAGAAAACCTATCTGGGTAGCATTCCTTGGTCACATTGATGCAACTGAGACGACCTAAAAATGTGGTTGAAGTAACTCAAATGACCTAGGTACAATACATATACTCACTAAGTGCAGCTGTACCAGGAAAGCTTGAGCTGAAACATTCTCTTGAAACTCTGTATGCTTTGTCTATGTTCTATAACACTTTCTCCCTGAATTAGCTACATGCACTGCATGCAAGACAAAGTAAATGACAAAGCTGTTATTTGCAGTCACTGTGGCCACTAGTTTTCCCCGTCTGCTAGTAGATCACTGGGTGAACAAAACTCGAAGTCTAGTTAAAAGGTTAGCAAAATACAGATTAGAGATAGAAAACCTGAGGTATTCGGACGTGAAATAAAAGACCTCATTAACACTTCAACATCAATGCTAGAATATTCATAAATTTTCTAAGCCAGTTAGAAACTGCACCCTCGGTTCTTAGGGCTTCAGAATCTCAGAAGTGTTTACATAATCCCTTCGGGCTTCGCCCTCAGGAATTATGTAAACACTTCCTCGGGCTTCTAAAACCCTATGAACCTCTGGTTAGGCTTCTAACTTACACATAATACTGATTTGTGCATAGCATTCCTCCTTCTGGAATGCAGTGGTAAACAATGTACAGAAGCAGTTTTGTAGCTTGTATACACAGTTGATATGCACGGAGCATCACAAAATCACAAAGAAATGGAGCAATTTGCAAAGAGCTTGTTTGCTGTCAGTGTAGCCACCCTAGCTCTTGTTTTTCCGTCTACTAGTCAGCTAGACAGTACCAACCTCCCATTCACCCTTCCTGCCAGAGAGATCAACATCACCGAACAAGTCTGTCCTCCAAATCAAGTAAGCATAAGTGTACAAAGTGAGATAGCTCAGGACGTCCAAATCCTGCTAGACACTGCCACCTCACCCTCCTGCCAAGCATTCCAGACCCAGTTCACTCCTGCAGTCTCCTGCAGTACACTCCCCACCAGCTGTCCCTCTGACTTCTACTGGATCAGGAGCTCAAGTGAGTCTGCAGTGCAGGTCTACTGTGATATGGACAGAGTGTGTGGCTGCAACAGTGGCGTAGCTAAGGTAGGGCCTGGTAGGGCCTAGGCCCTACCAACTGCTGCAAGTGCCCTACCAACTGGAGCCCTACCAACTGCTGCAAGTGCCCTACCAACTGGAGCCCTACCGTCCGGCTTTCTCACTTACTGGAGCTACACAACCGCCAGTGTAACAGTGCTGTACATACGTAGCTTCATTCGAGCAACCGCCAGGCACGCTGGGCTTCTCTTCGTCTACTGAGTATGTCTACAAACCACGCCTACCCAAGTACATGTCTCGTTCCCAGTCTGTACTTGTGCCCTACCAACTGTCAGCTTCTAGCTACGCCACTGGGCTGCAATGGCACTGGAGCGTGGACACGTGTTGCCTTCCTCAACATGACTGACCCAAACCAGCAGTGTCCTGGGGATTGGATGTTACAGAATTATACCACAGAACCAAGGAGGCTGTGTGGAGCTTCCAACAGTATCCTATGTTCCTCGGCTATGTACAGCACCTATGGCATCAGCTACAGCCGTGTGTGTGGGAGAATGATAGGATATCAATTCTCTGCACCAGATGCATTTGCTACTAGGACCAATTCAATAGATAGCTTTTATGTGGATGGAGTGTCCCTCACATATGGACCACCTGGTGCACGACAACACATCTGGAGCTTTACAGCTGGATTTGGAGAGGGTACTACGAGATCCACAGGCTGTCCATGTGCTGACCGTTTGTCTTCCTTAGCACAAATTCCCTCCTTTGTGGGAAATGACTTTTTCTGTGAAAGTGGGAACCCTAATGCAGGTAGTGCTCCTAGTACACTTTTCTCAAGTGACCCACTCTGGGATGGTCAGGGCTGCGCGTCGCCTCCCTGCTGTGAGCTGAACTACCCACCCGGGGTGACTGCCCCATGGTTCTGTAAACAACTGCCTCAGACTACTACTGATGATATTGAAGCTCGCATTTGTGGTGATGGAAGTAATTTCAATGCACATACTCCAGTAGAACTTGTTGAACTCTACATTCGTTGAACAAATTCTTGATCTGCTGCTGTGACTGAAAACTAAACAAGTGATTAGTTAGTATAGTACACAACAAAGCTTTGTTGACTTTTTAGCTTTAACATTGAGCTGCCAGAGTGAAAATGTAGCTACTGTACGTCCCCTGACCACTTTTACTGGTGTTTAGTTTGCATGAGTGTTTTCATCCAGTGTACAAATTTGGGACCCAGTAGAATATCTGACTCCCTCGCATAGAAAAAAGGCGTGGTCTAAGGGCACGTGACAACACGCTCACCTTGCGAAAAGTCATGTGGTGCCACACCTACCATGCACGATAGGCCATAGATAATGAATGTAGAGGTGGAAAGGGATGCTAAAACCAAGATTTCAAGTTAGTTGATGGATTGGTATTATCTGTTTGGGTGAAATAAAGGTAACTGAATACAATAAAATGTAGCTGTTTATGAGCAAAATATACCATTACCATCTGGACATCAGAGTGAGGTGCAACACGGTTACATGCACTATGTGTTAATGAACATTCCAAAGAAACTGTGATTGCGAGAGTCAGAAACGCTCTATGGCCAAGATCATGATCGTTTTGAAGGGAGGGTGGGATTTACAGTGCTGAAGGCATCTCGCTAGTCAAAAGAAAATTTGTGAACTCTGAACAACATTTACATAGCTGTTGAGAGCTAGATGAATGATGATAACCAATCTCACCCAGATACACAGCTTCAGCATGATCAAAAATACTGAGTGAACCTAGCAACAGTGAAAGGGTGTAGTTTCACTGTCCGTTTCGGAGGTAATTTTGTATTGGCTAAGGTACGTCTGGGACTCATCAGTGTCCGTTGTTCGGAGTTGAGAGGTGTCCACTTCTCGGAGGTTCGAAATGTATTAGTTCTATGGTAAAATCAATCGGGGGCAAGTGATCTGTATTGCTGTACAGAGGTTGTCCGCTTTTCGGAGGGTCCGTTATTAGAGGTTTTACTGTAGACTGCCACAGGCTTTCCAACTTGCTAACTTCATTTTCAGATCTTGAAACAACGTACTGGTTGTGTACAACTCCAAATTTCAAAATTCCTTTCTTTAGTAGAACTCGACATTCCTTCATCAACACCAACAGCATGCATTCTAGTGCTCAACACATTTGACCAGTGTTGTTTTAGTTAACTATAACTTTAACTAAATACATTTTAGTATGGCCTTTTTAAAATTTAGTTAACCAAAACTACGACTAACTAAAATTTTTTGCTAAGCTGGAAACTATAATTAAAACATACAAGAAGAAACCATAACTATACTAAAACAGAAAACAGTCTATTTTCACTGATAACTGTAACTAAATACCTTTTAGTAAGGGGTTTTAGAGTTTTAGTAATTGAAACTATAACTAACTAAAAATTTTGTAAAACCGGGAAACTATAACTAAACTAAACCAAAAGTATTTTCTAAATCCAAAAACTAACTATAACTAAACTAAAACCACAAACCCTATTAACTAAAACAACACCGATTTCCAGTCAAGGTTATTTTCTCACCCGATCAGACTATGGCCTGTGGTCCAGACTATGAAATGACATGGATCCATATAAGATAATCAAACATCAAATTCATGTGCAAATATTATGTTGGCATTGCATCATCTGCAATATTGAATCCATGTGTCTGGGCCACAAAATTTAGAGGGCAGTCTTGAGATTTTTTATAATTTCCATCTATGAAAATAACTAGCCTTAGTTCTCAGCCTTAGATCTAAACTGCTTTGCATTCACTTATAAGTTATGTGCTGATTTACTTGTCTGAATTTGAAATGACTCAGCTCAATGAACTGCAAAACAGCCAGAAGATGTCTCCCTTCCCTAAAGTATTGGAGCACTTACTCCACAGATGCTACATTTCATGGCTCTTTCACAGGGAGCATGGCCTCTTGAGTCCAGAAGCTAATTTTTTATTTATTTTTTTACGCGGTCAACAAATAATGTTATGATGGTAATGGCTGCCACCCTCATGCATTGTAGCCTTGTTCCCATGCACGCATGCTCAAAAAGACGGGCCTGGGAACAAGGCTACAATCATTAGAGAAAATCCCTGATGAGAACCTAACAAGGAACAAAATATATAGTGGCCTATTGAATCTCAGACCTTAATGTAATGGAATGTGTACTATAATTATCTATTCATTCCGTGGTTTTCATGGGTCAGAGTGAGACATTGTATCACGACCCACCTGGGAGCCATGATCTATTCTTATGGCAACTTGGAGCTGGTGATAAAAATATATTCTGAAAGAGAAATAAGTATATATCACTCATGAACTAGAACTGTGAAGTGCAAAATCTAAAACGAAGAACAAAACACTCCTAATAAATACAAGTAAGTCACTGTGAAATTACTGAGCACACCCGGATTCTATGACTTAAATACACTGTCATACAAGTATCACATGACCAAACAGAGTTATCACATGTATAACAATACTATCACTATGGTGTCATAGTCTTCCTTCCCTCGCCACAGTCTCAGTTCCATGGGGATGTTCCTGAGTGAGTAAATAAGAATTGGTAACTAAATTAATCTTGTTATAGGTAGCTATAGGAAACCCCACGACCGAGCTCAACTAATGGAATAACAAAGAGTTTTAAGTTAAGTCGGTGTTTGAAAGTGAATATTACTGGTTTGATTGGTATATTTACAGGGTGTTGCAGAATCTTAGGATTGAAGTTACCAGCTGTGTTTGGTTGATAATCAAGTGGCTGTTGCTTACATTCTGTAAAACCCTGCATCATCAGTTGTGTTAGTATACCAACTCCCCCTGTGTGTCTACTTTATGTCATCACTGCACATGACAAAATCACCAGGCTTTCCCCTTCGTATTTGTTTTCTATCCATTGAAACTTTGATATCTCAGAATACTGTGAGTTACGAGGATATATACAAGAATTGTGAAAATTGGCATAATGCAGTCCACGTGCTCCATCGGGAGATCTGTTTCTTCGCTGGCTGAGTGCGTGAGACAAACAGTTGCTGTCAGTGATCAATGAAGGCCTGGGAACGAGACTAGACTGACTGTACTACTGCTATTCAGTTCTTGTAGAAGCAACCATTTTGCCCACAGGTTCTACATACATGTACTATCTACATATAAGGACTTTAGAACAAAGCTATTATGCAAAAGATTTGCGTACATTTTGCAAAGTTGCACTACCGTATTGTGATATTCATTGCGTGTATAACAATTACAACTGTCATGTGACAACCTTCTGATATTTTCTTGGTATCATCGATTACATTTGGACAGCTACAGTCAACAATTTAAACTCGCATAAGTTACCAGTCCATTCTTATTTACTGTTCCAACCCAACACTAACCAGTTTCCAGGTATTTTGCTAGTACTATCAAGATAAGGACAGCAGCAGAAGTAGGAACTAGGCCTTCTACATTCTTCCACTAACCAGTTTCCATCTCAGTATCTTAATCCAGTCTTCTGCCTCCTGAGCAGAACTGGCATACATGAAGAACGTTCTGTAGGAGGTGATGATCCTGCAGAGAAATAAACCACATCACAGTGGAGAGAGAGGGAAGGAGTGGGAAAAAGGAAGAAGGGTGGCACGGGAAGGAGGGAGGGTGAAGGAGAGATAGATGGGTGAATGGGGAACAGAGAAAAGGAGGGAAGAAGAGGAAAGGAGGGAAGAAAGAAGAGGGAGGGAGGGGAAGGAAAGGGAAGGAAGGAGAGGAGAGGGACCAGAGGGGAAGGAGAAAGAGAAGGGAATGGAAGGAAGGAATATATTGACTATAAACCAAGGGGCACACATCATCTATCAAATGACATTGTCTTTCTAATTTGGAACTGCTAGCACTTTCAAAGCACAAATGCTCAAATAGAATGTCATTTTAGAATCTGATTTGAACTCTCAAATCGGAGAGCGGTCCCACCCCAAATGACAAGAAAACTCACTCAGAACACCAGAATCTTTCCACATAGGAATATGTGTGTGAGGGTCTGAGCATGAGGCTAACTTATAAAGCTGATATAAGTTATCCCAAGAATGCAGGGCACTATTTACCTGAAGGGTGAGAGAGGTATGATATTGTTTGTGTTTGGAGTGCTGAGCTTATTAAATAATGACTCACTTTAAGCAGTTTTGTTTTCCTTGTGAGTCATCTGCTAGAACATCGATGACATCATTGAGGTTGATCGTTCTTAGTGGGGCCTTCTCCTGTGTAGTGTGTGTGTGTGTGTGTGTGTGTGTGTGTGTGTGTGTGTGTGTGTGTGTGTAGATGATAGGTATCTGTTCATTGCCGAAATCCTTGCTATTATTTAGGCATTGGAGAATTATGCTCAACCTTTGCCCCACTATGCTATACCAGCATTGCTGGCAAAACCATCCTATTATGCTCAGTATTATGCCCGATCACGTGGTGTATACGCATGCGCAGTATGTGTGTGATGGCTTCTAGTCAGTCTGATGCTAACGCTGATGGTGCTATCATAGTCAGCATAGAACCGACTCAACTAACTATTGTTGAAAAACTAAAGCCTCTTACAAAGTCGGATTTGGCATATGTCAGCATTGATTTATACCAGCATATGCTCCTATGCTAGAAGGTACCTATTATATCTTGGACACCTTTGGGCACCGATTGCTCATTGGACTCGAGCTCATGTGCGGTTGAAGGCTACAGACACTTAGTGTTGATCATTAGTAACTCTATAAGATATAGAATGATTAAATTCCTGTACACCTATTTTGGTGTGTTTATCGAAAAATTAGTTATTATTATTATTATTATTATGTCAGCATAATTTGCCAATGCCTGTGTGTGGGTTTGTTGTCTGTAACTTATCTCCAAATAAATGGCTTAGCATGAAGCACATAACTGTGAGGTGACGTGTGTGCAAGGATAATAAACATTGTTAGCTTAGGTACCACTGTGCACATGTGCAGACACACACACAACTACATCCCACCTTTACGCCAACTCAGACATCACCCTCCCTCCCACCCACAGTACATACACACAATGTACCTACCTCACACACACACACACACACACACACACACACACACACACCACATACCTCCCTAGTCTTGTAATAAGTCAGCTCGTTCTTGTAAATTACAAACCATCTCGTCTTCCAGTTCTGTATGAGAAACATGTGACAATCAACCAATCATATGCATCAAATCATGATAAGTGACAACCAACATCAACCAATCACAATGATCAAATCAGGTCAGTTGACAAGGTATTAATCTCACAGAGAAAATGACTAGTCTCGCAAAAGAGTGCCCACCCCCTACTTTTGGCCCAATTTCATCTTTCAGGTTCTCTAAAAACTGAGAGACAAAAAACCTAGAATAGAATTGTAGGGTTTGGGGGTGCGTTGGTTCAATCTCTAGTTGTCTAGGCCTCTAATCAATACATTAGGGCCTGAACGAATGGGGAATTCCCCCATTTGAAGGTTGGGTAACTACTATTCTAACAACACTTGGTAGAATCAAGATATCATGTAACATGGTTTCTGCATAAATGCAAAATGCATGTTTACTTATTTAAGCCACTCGGTTGTCTACAGTTAAAAGTGTCAACTGTGGATGGCCCACAGCGACGATGGACACACCAGCTACTTCGCAGAAGTGCCCGGCTTCCTTGCCCCTCACCACTGAGGCTCGGCAGTCTACCGCTAGTGTCGGAAGCATCTCTCCACCTTGCGTTTTATGCTCCGCTACGCTAAAGGCCTGAAAACTTTTCTCCGCCATTTTGCAAGATTGCACATGGGGTGTGCATTGATTAGAAATAGGTCATGTGCAAACATAATTTTACCTTTGAACGTTTGGGGATTCGCATGTTTATAGTACATTCGTTCAGGCCCTACAATATATATGCTATGATAGCAGAGCTGTCTCAAGCAAAAATTACAAACTTACTTTTCTACGAAAGCCAAGCTTTGTTAGGTAGCCCTCCTTGGATGCAATCTGTGGGAGAAAGTAGAGGCAATAACTTCAATGGTTCTACTCACCACACACACACACATACCATGCACACATAACAGCTCAAACTCTCTCACTACTCACCACACACAGCACAAAGGATGTGTAAATACAGACCCACATAAAAATGGGCCTTCCAAAAATTTTATGACATGTGAATCAGCAGCGTTTGCCAGACTTAGTTCTCCAGCTTTGTACAACCTTTATATACCCTGGCTTGTTCCTAACACTTGTGGGTTGTGTGACGTCATGAGGTAGAATATTCATTGACAGTTTGAAATATTCATTGTTATGAATCTAGTTGTGAGGCAAACTAGGTAGCCTCTCTCCCAGGTTCTCTCCTGCATCCAAACAAAAGAAAAGGAAGGAGGGGGAGAGCTGGGTATGGATTCACACATGATATTGCAGCACAATGCTAAGGTATTGGTCATTATGGATCATGAAATGTCACTTGTGTGAAGACCACACAGTGGCTGCAACGTGTCCTCGAGTTTGTTGTATAGCCAAGTTAAGGCTTTAAAATGGTGCTGAGAGTATGCCACGAAGTAGCGCTAACTAACAAAGTTTTTCTTAA
Organism: Agelas oroides; assembly: GCA_949130485.1. Taxonomy (NCBI): domain Eukaryota; kingdom Metazoa; phylum Porifera; class Demospongiae; order Agelasida; family Agelasidae; genus Agelas; species Agelas oroides. The sequence goes on from OX422185.1 coordinate 4,752,857, forward strand.
CCTCATAACAAGTTTCTCAAAACAGAACATCTTGACAGTAAATAGATGGCATGGGAATCAAGTTTGGTATAGGGCACACACTACACACACACACACGCACACACACACGCACGCACGCACACACGCACGCATGCACACACACACGCACACGCACACACACGCACGCATGCACACACACACACACACACACAGTACGTACAGCAAATGTTGGCTTCTTCTCATTGTCTTGTGTTGATTGTCCCCACTCTGCATGAACTCTGATACTATCATAACACTCGGGCTCCTCCACACACCGGGGATAGGGGAACTTCAGCAGTGTTAACACACCTGACAGAGGGAGGAAGGGAGGGAGGGAGGGAGGGAGGGAGGGAGGGAGAGGGAGGGCGGGAGGAAGGGAGGAAGGGAGGGAGGGAGGGAGGGAGGGAGGGAGGGAGGGAGGAAGGGAGGGAGGAAGGGAGGAAGGGAGGGAGGGAGGGAGGGAGGGAGGGAGGGAGAGGGAGGGAGGGAGGGAGGGAGGGAGGGAGGGAGGGAGGGAGGGAGGGAGAGAGGGAGGGAGGGAGGAAGGGAGGGAGGGAGGGAGGGAGGGAGGGAGGAAGGGAGGGAGGAAGGGAGGAAGGGAGGGAGGGAGGGAGGGAGGGAGGGAGGGAGGGAGAGGGAGGGAGGGAGGGAGGGAGGGAGGGAGGGGGGGAGGGAGGAAGGGAGGGAGGGAGGGAGAGGAAGAGAGGGCTAATTCCCACCCTGTAACGCATGATACAGTAAGAGACAGTCTTCATGATTAGACCAGTTTCCTTCAACTGTCAGTATATAATACAGTGAGCGTTTTTAGTGAATGGGGAGAAAAAGAGCCTGGTATCCACTGACATATTCCTCCCTACTGTGCTTGAACAGTTGCACACATGAGCAAACAGTGTTTGCCATGTGTGCAATTGAACATGAGCTCAAGCACAGTAGGAGAGGAATCATGTTTACATATCCATGCGCTTGACAAAATGTTATAGTACGTACAGTACATCACTGACAGTGCTGCAACAACAAGAACATTACCTTCGAAACAACTTACTACAATAAAACTAGTGCTATGTTGCCCTGATTCACTAACAGCTCTAGCTAACAAGATACACTCACCAACCACAGGGCAATTAAATAGATGAAGATTACCTACGTAAACAGTTGGGTATGAAAAACGAGGGAAAGCATTCGCTCAAAGAGGTGTATTAGCGAGAGCTTACAGTACAATTTACAATACAAGGTATCCCTGACGTACCAGACTCTCCACCAATGACAGGCTTGCTCTCAAAGTGGTCTAGGAGATCCTCGACGGTGGAAAATTTGCCAAAGCCGAAACTAAATTCTTTTCCATTCCACCTGACAGGAAAGTGTTTGACTGAGTTCTTAGCCCTGTGTGAGGGGTGTGTGTGCGTGTGTGTGTGTGTGTTGTGTGTGTGTGTTGTGTGTGTGTGTGTGTGTGTGTGTGTGTGTGTGTGTGTGTGTGGTAACAATGAATGCTTAAGTTCCCCATACGACCGTACTGTAGCTTATTATGTACATTCAATAGCCCAACCCCTCGCACACCTTCCTCCTCTTTCCCACTTTCTTCCCCCTCCACCAAGAAGAGCACACAAGAGTGTACAGTTCTCGCATAGCCTCGTTCTACCCTTGCTTTTAGAAATAATCGAAGGGACGAGGGTAAGCTAGCCTCATTCCCATGTAGTCTGGTGCCCCGCCCGCACGCGCCTCCCGGCGAGAAATGGTCTGGTGAACGAAGTCGAATTTCTTGGGCTTATTACCCAAAAGTGGTAATCACCAATGAGATTGCGAGGTCGGTAATTATTACGTAGCACTTCCCTTACAACAGTAAAATTTGTTCATCTCCATTCGAGTATCTGTACTCTTTTTGAGCGGGTTGACCGCAAAACGTTTTGATCGTTGCTAGGTTACATTGTCGCAAAAGTGTGTGCTAGCCCAAGAAATTCGACTTCGTTCACCAGACAGTTTCTGACGAGACTAATTACCAGGCCTCCTCCGTTTTTACCTTCCGTTTGCGTTCATAATAATACACGGAATCGGAAGATTAGCAAAATATTAAAACGGGGAAGGCCTGGGAGCATTCATCATGTGAGTGGACGCGAGGTGGACATAGGGGGGGAGGGGCCGATATTCAAAACTATTCGTACTAAACTTGAAAGTGAGTTTCTTACTGGTCAAGACGAATAGTTTCCATCACGCTAAGGTCTGGAGTCAGAAAACGCGGTAAAGCTCTTGAATGGATGATCCTTTGCGTAGTTTTGGCAGTTGGGCTCCTCCCCCCCTACGTCCACCTCGCGTCCACCTGACATCATTCACATGATGAATGCTCCCAGGCCTTCCCCGTTTTTTTCCGGTCTTCCGCTCCCGTGTATTATTGTGAACACAAACGGAAGGTAAAAACGGGGGAGGCCTGGGAACGAGGCTAAGGGTAAGCTAGGTTCACAGGATTTCCCCATGTCTAGTGCCTTGCTCTGGTTCTCTAATTGCAACCCACTGACTACTCCAGTAAAATGGGGTCCCCAAAACTTTCATTTGCCTGCCAACAGCGTGATGTTCATGTTTACCTTTCAACTGCGAGCTACTTTAGTCTCGTCCCCAGGCCTCCTACATTTTTGGTCTCGCCTTGTGTACAGTATAATACACAAAAGTGGAAGAGTGGGAAGGCATGGGAACACTTATCACGTGAATGACGTCAGGTGGACGCGAGGTGGACGTAGGGGGGAGGGAAGAAGGGATCCACATTCAAATAATGTACTAGTCTACTAGACTTGATCATCAAGAAGATCTCAACTGCTGGTCAGGATCTCTGATGGTCGTGAGATCTAGAGCACTTAACTTACCTGGTAAGAAACTCACTCTCGGATTTAGTACGCATGTATCTGTAGTTCAGCACCACCCCTCTCACATCCACCTCACACGATAAGTGTTCCCAGGCCTTCCCCATTTTTCGCTGCTTTAGTTTAAACATATTGTAATGCTTGCTACACAAGCAGCGTACAGTGTGTAAGTACTAGTGATGGGTGATACCGATGCTAAAATATCGATATTTCCGATACTGGCATCACTGTTGCTGGTATCGATACTTAAAATTAGTATCGGTTTGTAACGATACTTGTCACGTTACATGTCTTGTGTGTCACACGGCCACTTCCTGTGCATGTGATCGTCGCTGAGACTGAGTACAGTCTACCGATCTAGCACCAATTCTTGTAACTTGTTAGAAGTGAGAAGTTGAGAACGGCTATGAGTAAGCAAAAGAAGAGTGTTGTCATTGCTTATTAAGGCGTGGCTTCTTGTATTTGCACATCCGGTATCGTATCAATTACGTATCGATATTCTCGATACCTGCATCAAAATACTCGATATCGTATCGATTACGTATCGATATTCTTGATACCTGCATCAAAATACTCGGTATCGTATCGGTTCAGTATTTACACAACAATCTTTAACAACTGCATACACACTTGGTTGCTTTAATTTCTGAATGTAGCCCTGCTTACTACTCCAGAAGAGTGGGGCCCCAAAAATTTTTAATCGGGTGTATACTTAGATTTTACCATCCATCAAATACTTGCAGCAGCCAGCTGCTTTTTATACCCTGTCACTGTACAAATCAAGTGTGGGTTTTGACCAGCATTCATGAGCAATGAATAATATTGCAAAATTATAATCTACGATGATTCCAGACTATGGACACATTAATTTTCAATGTGTGTTTCGACATCGGCAGGGAGCTACAACTGGAAAATTGAGCCAAAGGTACCTTTTTCGCCATCCTGTGTCGGTTCACAAATTTGACCACACCCACTCATTAGCAAGCTATCAATAGTCCAGCAGCAAACACTCAAACAAATACAAACTGCCTACAGTGCTAGGAGTGGAGCCCTTAAAAAGTGAGGAGTGCTTCTATCCCAGTTAGTGCAGGAAATGGCCCACCCAGTGTCGACCAAGGCTACAACAAGCAACTACAGCAACCGCCATATGCTATCACCCAGAGTGGCACCCACCCACCCTTCCCATCCTTTCTGCTAGCACAGACCAAAAGTTCATTTAACAGATAACTCCACAGGAAGGAAATGAGCACCTAACAGTGAAATGTGTCTAAAAGCGACATGCATTTGGTGTGTGCTATATTTAGAGCACCGTACACAAACTACCAGTAAGTGGGGTCTGGGCACGAGACTAGTCAGCCCTTGGCTTTATACTCTATTTGTAGCCCACTGACTACTCCAGAGGAGCTGGGCCTCTTCACACTGCTACATTACATCCCTAACACTACCTCAACACTGCTACCTTACATACCCAGCCTGTGTACGAACCACTAGTGGGTTTAGACCAGTATTCATGGTACAATGAATACATGCATAGCCTTAGCTTCACTCATTAATTTTTTTGGGCCTGTTTTTCTTTTTTTCTTTTTTTTTTTCCTTTACAATGACAAAGGAAGGCCGAACTAGCATGACAGCTGATATTAAGGGCACCTTAACTAGCTCGCTACATACCGTATTCTTCAAATAGGTGCCACCCTCAAATAGCCACCGCCCTCAAACAGTAGCCGCACAAACAGAAGCTCTGAACAAATAAACGCCACCCTCGAATAGTAGGCGCAGCTAGTATGCAGCACACGCACACGTGTGCAAATAATTTCTTATGATGGTCACCACACTATCGTTAGGACTACTCGTGTTGTACGAGTCGTTTCTACGACTGAGAGGCTGAGCGTACTACTGACAGCGTCTTGCAATTGTCAATGTCTCACTCGTACGTATCTTATCCAGCCGTCATTGATGTCTGTGGGCTTTCCAAAGAAATAAACGCCGCCCTCGAATAGTAGCCACACAAAAACGAGCAGTGAATAAAATAGCAGCTGCAGCGTCTGATCAAGGAAAAACAAGAGACATACTCTGAGACAGATGGACAGAAGGAGGTGGCGTGAGTGTCGGAGAGAAGGGGAAAGAAGAAGTATGAAGCTGGATGGGGGGATGGTTGAGTAGCCAGATAGAATGCAGTGGCACAGGAATAGCTTCTGGTGCTTGCGACTTCACCAAGTGGCAAAGCTGTGAGTTAGTTTACCAGAAATGCTAGTAGAGGAGATACAACAAACTGTGTGCCCTATAACTGCAATTACCTTCCAAGAACACCACCATCATTTGGAACGTTTCTTTGTTCACTCACACACCAACCAAATAGTTCACTAAAATTTTGAACACCCCTAAAATTGCCAATTTGGGAACAATTCAAGCTAGTAGACAAGCTTGGATTTATTGTCGACCTTGATAACACGCTTTGTGTGCTCCATAGTCCTGTGTCACTTTATTATGTGCATAGCTGTACACATCATTGCTTAATTGAGTACCATTATGCAGCACCTCGAGTGTAAGTGTTTGCCTAAAAGACTAGCTGAAATTGTACGTGAAATAACATGGTCAACATAATAATATTGTATGGTTAAAAGCAAAGTGATGGCTTGAAATATCAATGCCCATTGTGTACAATAGTTGAGGAGAAATGTTCAAGCAATACGAAAATCGGTTAGTATATGAGACAAAACTAGTAATCAACAAAGTTATGTGTAATGGAATAGCTATTGATCTACAAACTGGCAGCTGAGGACAAGCTATTTAAGTGGAGTTTTCACAGTACACTTCACCCGCCCATCACTGCCTCGTTCTTCATATCCATCAGTTGCAAGCAATGGAAATATCTCCTCTGCAGTACAACTCTTCTTCTCTAGTGCAAAACCAAATGCAGCCCCAATTCCAGCACCCCCACTAGCACCTGCAACTGCACCCATAAGAGCACCAGCAGGAACTCCAATAGCAACACCAACGGTAACACCAAGCCAACCTCCGATAATCCCAATCCCTCCACCAACTACAACCTTAATGGTGTCTTCAGCTTTGGCTGAAATAATAGCAGTGAGAATGTTATTCTCAAGATTCACAGTTTCAAAGCGGATGGTGGTGTTGACAAACTTCCTGAGTTCTTTGTCTTTGACAGTTACCCATTTCTTCTCTTTGAAGTACTCTACCATGACATCCTTAACCCTTGCTTGAAGAACTTTCTTCAATTGTTGCTCCTCTGATTTGCTGAGTCTCAGCTTTCTGTGACATAATTATTACTCCTGTAAGCAGTTACTGCAAAAGCTAAATAGCCACTAGTGGTCACACTGCAAGTTAGCCAATAGCAAGGGTGCTCGCTGCCTCTGTTCAATAAGCTTTTACTAATACTACAAGAGAATTCAGAAGCAGACTTAAAAGTAAATTAGTGTATTTGATGTTTGGTGATCATGGAATGTCGACAAAGCCATAACTATGTTTCAACTCAGCGGGGAAGTATATACCACAGTATGATACAGTGGTAGCCAAAATAGAGTCCTCACAAACATAATTTCCCTTTTCTGGGCAATCTCCTGACCTGCAGTAATCACATTTGTGGGTTCGTGGCTTTATAGAAGCCCAGCCGTGAAACCAATGAGTGAGTAAGTCCCAAATCTAGTATACAACCAATGAGTGTGTAAACACTTGTTGTATATAAGTCCCAAATCTAGTATACAACCACAGTGTTCACACTCTCATTGGTTTCACATTCCAGTCTTCTATAAAGCCAAGAACCCACAAATGTGATCACTGTCCCTCAATCATTCTTCTTTAATTATATTATTGTAGCAGACAAGGGCTATAATTGGTGCATGTACTATTTCATTAAATGGCGCTGGGGGGGGGGGGGGGGGGGGGGGGGGGACTATCTTACTTGGAACACTTTTTACATGCACTGATTAGCTGTATTGTATGCACCTGCCATTTGTGTAGCCCACTATAAAATGTCTCATGTAATTTCTGTCTGATGGCCATACAACTCTATTGAACCTGCCTTCTGAGTGTAACTCAGCGCAGGTGCGGGCATTAGGAGCTGGAATCTCGGCATCGTGTAGCTGTAAGCCGGACCTACGCTACATTATCAAAAAGCTAGTGCAGACACTTGCCTGTTGCTATATGTATTCACTTACTATACAGCTATTAGCTAGATAAAAACAAGGGCTAGAGATGTAATATACGTACCGTCATTATTCTAATAAACGGTACAATCCAATCTAGCGGAAGAAAGTCAATTCTTGCAATTTTTGAGTAAATCCAATTTAGCGGAAGAGCCCATAGTAGTAGACACCACAAAACATCCAGGCCTCCTCTGTTTTATTTTGTTCTTCGGTTTGCGTTCAGTATAATACACAGAAGCAGAAGAGCGGCAAAAAAAAAACGGGGAAGACCTGGGAAGACTTATCATGTGAATGATGTCTGGTGGACGCGAGGTGGACGTAGGGGGGGAGGGGTCCACGTTCAAATAACACATTAGACTTCATCATCGAGGGCTCCGATAGACAGGACCCCACTAGTTCCCCTGCAGGGTCAAATGATGGCAATCACCGGGAATTGAACCCAGGCCTTGAGTTACCTATGCTCTAGCTACCACTGAGCTACCAGCAGCCCTCACAATATTCTATTTTATTATCCAGTTCATATTTCTACAACAGTATTTTCCTATTCCCGTGCCGTGCAATATTGCATGATATTGCACGGGTGTTATTCCACGGGTGTTATTGCACGGCCGGAACTATGCGGTATCCTAGCAACCATGATGTGCTTTAATTAGAACCGGTGCGTTCGAACACCGAGTTACTTGGTTCTTTGTGCGACGACACGGCACTGTTGTGGTAAACATTTTATTACACTCGTTAGCGTGCATATCGTGGTTATTGTACCCGTGGGCTACATTTTCACTCGCCTTCGGCTTGAGATCGTGCATGAAAATACCACGCGCCAATCGATCGTGCAATAACACGTGATATTGCACGCTAACTCATGTAATAAGGTATATGTACTGTACATGTCACATACTTGGCAGCCACTCACTGTTGCCCGATAACACCACAACAACAATATCTAACCCACAATGGCCTCAGAAGTGATCACAATGTTTCATTGAAATCTCCTTGGAGAGCATATACAACAGACTGCCTTAATTACCTGCTGTGCGTTCTCAACAATACTCCTGTCTCTCTAACTCGAGGCTAGGTCTACGTCTGTCTACTGTACATGTCTGTCATTAGCTTCTAACCCTAAGACTAGCCTCGTTCCCAGGCCCCGCCCAACTTTCCGTCGCTTGCAGTACGGAAAAGCTGTGGAGAGCCTGGTACTTTTCTCACGTGAGCATGATGTAATCGGAAAATAGCGAAATTTTGCAGAACTAACAGGCTGCGTTTCGCCTATTTTAAACCGACTACACGCTCAACGCTTGGTGTGTAAGACAGTCGCCTCCCGCTAGCTAGATACGTGTGGTAAGTTACCTGGTACCTTGGCTCTTTTCGCTGTTCTGGGCCCGGTGCGCCCATGCACAATTAAACCCTTTCTACCATCCTTTCTATCCTGACATCACTCATGTGAGAAAAGATACCAGGCCCTCTCCTGCTTTACCGTACTAATAAGCAATGGAAAGCTGGGCGGGGCCTGGGAACGAGGCTACCCTAAGACTGCATGTCCAATAAAGTCTCAGATTGGTAGAAACGTACCCTTTAAAATTACCAATAATAATACAGGTCTTTTTTATGCCTATTACTTTTGTGTACGAAGTTTCCTTTCAACTGTAGGGGTATTTTTTTAAGTCACAAGCTCACGCTTATATCTCCACGGGAAGGAAATTAGCAACTAAAGCGGCTAAAAGTGACATGGATTTGGTGCGTGCTTTATTTACAGCACCACATGCAAACTAGTAAGTGGGGTCTGGGCATGAGACTAGTCAGCCCTTGGCTTTATACTCTATTTGTAGCCCACTGACTACTCCAGAAGAGCTGGGCCTCAAAAATTTTGAGTTTTTCCTCACATGTTCTGGTCCATCACTAGCACTACCTGCACACAGCTGCTTATATACCTGGCCTGTGTACGAACCACTAGTGGGTTTTGGTCAGTATTCATGGCACAATGAATACAACTGCAACTACATATACACTCATAGAGTATTTATAGCCTCGTTCCCAGGCCCCGCCCAGCTTTTCGTCGCTTGTTCGCGCGCAGGGAGAGCCTGGGAACGAGGCTAGAGTATTTAGATGTCCCCTGATTACCTGTGCAGAGTGTGTCAACAGTAGCCTCGTTCCCAGGCCACTCCCAAGAATGTACGTGCATGTACTAACCATTGGGATCATGCTGCATGTCCAGAATATAGAGGCATATAAATTTCGGAGGCTTCTGGTATATTCGGACAGCCTTCCATATCCCAGTGGACCTCTGTCTGCATCTGTTAGCCCTGTGGCGATATAGATGCCAACGCGGGGCTGTGGGTGCGACACGAAGCAAGCCAAGAGGGAAATATGCCAAGTTCACACGCAAGCAGCAGGCGGCGATTGGCAAGTATGCCTCACTTGCACGGCAACCAGGCGGCTATTCGTCATTTTTCAAAGAAGTTGGGAGTCGAGATGATTACTTCGGTTCAGACTTGGAAAGCTAGCTAGGGGGCGTGGCAATCCACAGGCGCATATGAAAATAAAAGGCTTTACGGCCATTTATACGAAAATTTGCACTTCCCCAAATTTCCCGCTATATAGTATAGTGCTATACAGTAATCAAAGGTTCTGACTCCAGTGAAACAAGTAGCTGTTCAGCTAGAATTTGACCAGCTGGAAATAAAATCATTTGAATGGTATGAGGGGGAAAGGCTCGGCTGCCTGTCCTATATTTGACCCAGCATGCATGTGTGTACACTACAAATAGACCCAGTACTTAAACCTGGGTCTTCCAAAAATTTGATGTTTTGGATGCTGTGTGTTAACGCAAGCTGTCCTCTCGTACAAAGCAGCATCTGGCTGTCCTTATATACCTAGCTTCGTCCCCAGGCTCTCTCCTCAAAAACGGGGGGGAGGAGAGAGCCTGGTAACATCCGCGGTAAAAGTTGTCGACTTCCGGCGCCTTGCTCTGGCGGTACCAATCAGATTGCAGAACGAAACCACGTGTACACGTGACATTTTGTCCACTCAACAAAAAATTGTCAACTCGAAAATGAACTTGTAAGCGTAGACTACACCTCGAAGGTTGGTGAAAAACAGTTTTCGAATGTGCGGAAGGGGCGCAAGTCCAGAGAGTCCAAGATCGAAGTTCGCTGTAGTCGGTTTGCGGGACCGACTCGCTCACCATACTTCGCTGCTCCGAGTTTACATGTGCAAAGTGCGTCACGGAACTCAACAGAGCTGCGGATGCCTCGAAGACGAGGAGCGAAATTGTAAATAGCTTGTGCTGCTACCAGGTATAGTACCGATATTGCATGGGAGGTTATTAAATCACATGACAATTATTACTAAAGTGGGAGCGTCCTACGTTGATCACATGAATGATGACGCACCGGAAGTCGACAACTTTTCCCGCGGATGTTACCAGGCTCTCTCCTCCCCCCTTTTTGAGGAGAGAGCCTGGGGACGAGGTTATTATATACCCTGGCTTGTTCCTAACACTTATGGGTTTTATTCCATCACGTATTTTGATCGCATCACTGTGTTTTAAGTGCCATATCGCTGAACTTCTGTTAAGGGCAGGGCTCATACTGGCTTCGTAGATGCATGAATATTCAATAAGCCTACGAAGCGCATATGATCACTGCCATGTAACAGTCCCGTGTAGAAATCAAAGATTATTCCATCACGTATTTTGATCGCATCACTGTGTTTTAAGTGCCATATCGCTGAACTTCTGTTAAGGGCAGGGCTCATACTGGCTTCGTAGATGCATGAATATCCAATAAGCCTACGAAGTGCGTATGATCACTGCCATGTGACAGTCCCGTGTAGAAATCGAAGATTATTCCATCATGTATTTTGATCGCATCACTGTGTTTTAAGTGCCATATCGCTGAACTTCTGTTAAGGGCAGGGCTCATACTGGCTTCGTAGATGCATGAATATCCAATAAGCCTACGAAGCGCGTATGATCACCGCCATGTAACAGTCCCGTGTAGAAATCAAAGATTATTCCATCACGTATTTTGATCGCATCACTGTGTTTTAAGTGCCATATCGCTGAACTTCTGTTAAGGGCAGGGCTCATACTGGCTTCGTAGATGCATGAATATCCAATAAGCCTACGAAGCGCGTATGATCACTGCCATGTAACAGTCCCGTGTAGAAATCAAAGATTATTCCATCACATATTTTGATCGCATCACTGTGTTTTAAGTGCCATATCGCTGAACTTCTGTTAAGGGCAGGGCTCATACTGGCTTCGTAGATGCATGAATATCCAATAAGCCTACGAAGCGCGCATGATCACTGCCATGTGACAGTCCCGTGTAGAAATCGAAGATTATTCCATCACGTATTTTGATCGCATCACTGTGTTTTAAGTGCCATATCGCTGAACTTCTGTTAAGGGCAGGGCTCATACTGGCTTCGTAGATGCATGAATATCCAATAAGCCTACGAAGCGCGCATGATCACTGCCATGTGACAGTCCCGTGTAGAAATCGAAGATTATTCCATCACGTATTTTGATCGCATCACTGTGTTTTAAGTGCCATATCGCTGAACTTCTGTTAAGGGCAGGGCTCATACTGGCTTCGTAGATGCATGAATATCCAATAAGCCTACGAAGTGCGTATGATCACCGCCCTTGAAGGAAGTTCAGCAAAACGGCGCATTGAATGCAGTGATGCAATCGAAATACGCGACAGAATAATCTACACAGGACTGCCACATTATGCCTAGTGAGAACAAATCGTTCTTTCTTTAAAATTACTTTAGTGACATCTCCCACAGGTGCTTTGCATTAACAAAATTCGCATTAATTTTCCACAGCACTATGGCATGCCTAATTCTATAGTAGGAAACCAATTGATAATTGTACCTTGAATTCCCACTAGCACTTTCAGTCAGTAACTAATCCAAGTGCAGCAGGCATGCCTCACCAGAGGAGGTGCGACACTATCACGTGCGCTATGCATTAATGAACATGCGGCAAAGATCAAGATGGGTTTAGGGGGGTTTTCGTGATGCTGAAAGTGTCTCGCCAGTCAGAAGTAACATTGCATGCCTTTGTGACCTCCAAACGGCATTCATGTGGCTGTTGAGAGCTAGATGAACGGCGGTGATCGATCTCGACCTAATAGACAGCTTCAGTATGGTTGAAAATACCCCCCAACCCGAGTGGGCCAGCACGCTAGAAGCTTCTGATGCCCAGAAATCGTCCTTGAAGCAATGGAATGCAGGAGGTTAGCAATTAACTTGACAATCAGGATCACGTGTTGATGTATATGACATCACTAGTGTCGGACTTCCTCTGATGCCTCACTAACTCCTACATGGGGGGATGTTTAAGCACGAAGGTTTCCAATGAAACATTTGCATAGTACTTCAGTAGTGCATCTTTTAGCAAACCTAATAGGTATCTGGAACAGCCATGCAATGAGATTGCTCAGATGGCTGTCTACTGAGCAAAAGTTGAAATAGTCATTTGATTGGTCAATGTACACAATAGTACACTGATATTGTTTACTTGTAAATTATAGCATAGTTTATAGCTACACTGATGTTGTTTCCTGTAAATATCAAGTAACTAATCCAAGTGCAGCAGGCATGCCTCACTAACTCCTACATGTTTGGGCGGATGTTTAAGCACGAAGGTTTCAAGGCTGTATTTTCAAGTACTTTTCAAAGCTTGGTCAAAATATTATACACATTTATATGCCCTAACAACACCCTAATTAACCCTAACCCAACATGCTTGGCCACTCTTGCTTCATATATATTCACTCATGTACGCCCTCCTCAGTCTACGCCTATATGCCTTGCGTGCACGAAGGTTACTCTGGTACCTCTATGACTCCAACTTTTATTCTTCACTCCACTTTGTCTAGCTCTCTGCCTTCGCTTTGTTGTGCTTTGCTGACCCTGATATGAAACAATTTAGTGCCGCTGCAGTACTCAGGACTATAAACTTACGCGAGTTCAGTTCAATGTTTTGCCAAACGATAATTGAAAATTGTAAACTGGTCGGAATTATTGAACCGTACTGTAACACATATGCGCAGCTGCACATAGACATGTTGCTAAGCACGTGCCAGGTGCGGTTCAATAATTTTGACCAGACTGTGGGCTTCTATTGGAGTTACACACTCTTACTCTAGCCGCCCGTTCTTATGCGCTCTTGTGTTACAGTAGTTGTAGTGACTCCCTCACAGATGTTCTGAAGGTTGTCAGCTGATTTGGGCTCAGGTATGCAATTAGCCTCCAATACTTCTCATAACCACTGTCTCCTCAGCTTGTCTGCAACCATGGTAACCACTTAGTGGTTAAAACAACCAATCCTTTATTGCAGTGTACCAATGCAATATAAATAGGCAGACTAGCCTCGTGACCAGTCTGTCCACTATGTCTGTCTACTCTACTCTTGAGCAATTAACAAAACATGCATGGCATGAGATCTTCCTATCCAACTCAAACCTCATCCAGAAGAGGAAACATTCGTTTGACAATAATAACACTTAGTCTTTCCTCATACCTACATCAAGAGCGCATAAGAACGGGCGGCTAGAGTAAGAGCGTGTAACTCCAATAGAAGCCCGTAGTCCGGGCAAAATTATTGAACCGTACTAAAAATAGAACACCCGGTCACGTGCGTGCTTAGCAACCCTGCATAATAGCTTATGGCATGGCAGCGTGCGCAGCGCGTGTTACTATTTTAGTACTGGCGGTAAATTCCGCCCAGTTTCGAATTTTACGTAGTTACACACTCTTACTCTAGCCGCCCGTTCTTATGCGCTCTTGCTACATACATAGGGAAGTCACTATGGTAAATACATGAATACACAACCATTCAGAATTGGGACCGAAATTTCTTGTCTTTAGACATGTGTTGAACTTGGGAGGTGTTCCAGTATACAAATGTAGGTATTGTATATTATCATACATCTAACTCACGTGAATGTATGGGAGTCAATGGGGAAGCCTTGCAGCTGCATGCCGGTTTCAAAACCCATATCAGTACTACAAGTCACGCGAGAATCCGTATCAGGTACTATAAGTCATGTGCGCTGCGTCTGAACATGCAATGAAATCTAAGGTTCGTATGATAAAATCATTATCACCACAGTACCATAGCCTCATACCCAGGCCCCGCCCAGCTTTCCGTCGCTTGCAGTACGGAAAAGTGGGGAGAGCCTGGTATAATTTATCACGTGAGTGATGTAGGGGTAGAGAGAAGGGTAGAGAGGGCTTAATTGAGCGTAGGCGGATCGTCGATGTGCCCACGCACGTAGTTGATCAATAATCGACAGTACACGTAGCTGTTTTTTAGTAGGAGCCCGTTCTGGCAGTTTTTTCGAACAATAAGCGCAGAGAAAACTTGAGCAAAGCCTAGGAAAGGGCCGGGCCGGGCCGCCTTGGCATTTAATAGCGCCTTGAAAGCCGTTCTCCGCGGTCAGTTTGCCAGGTAAGCGAGTAGGTTAGCGTGATTTTCGAATGTACGGGTCTGGGTATGCTCACCATAGCTTTCCGTACTGCCAGGTAAGTGCCATCTAGCCCCATTTTGTTGGCCATAAAGCTATCGCAGCTGAACAAATATATTCTGTCCATAAAGCGTGCATGGGTGACTTCATTCGTGTATAGGCTTGATCACAACATGGTTATCATCAAATACAACCAATTTAGTTGCATCATCAATCACATGACAATCACATGTGAGTCACTTGATAATCACACAATACTCTGCTTTACTTTATGTTAGCCCACTGACTACTCCAAAGAGTACGTTGGGCTCCAAAAATTTTTACTTCTTTATCGGGGACATCGAGATTAACCCTGGACCAAAACTACTATGGCACTTGTTGGTTTTTATACCTCAGCTGCGTACAAACCAATTGTGGGTCTGGCCAAATATTCATGAGCACTATGAATAGCCTCAGGGGAGCTAGTAATTAGTGACATGCACGAGGTAGCCACATGTATGTGAATGAATGATGTAATTGTACTGACTGCCATAGAGGCCATAGTGAAAGGTGAACTCGACTTACACAAACAGCTTTGGGAAGCTAGTAACTAGCAGAAAGCGTTGCATTGTGGGACAAGCCTGAGCAAGCAGCGGTGGGTGTCTCTAATCGCTGGACTGGAATATGGAATGGAACAGTCATTGTACGGATCTAACTAGTCTAGGTTGAGCTACCTACTATGACTCTAGGGCTATTATCCGGGTGCGGCTACGCGAGACAAACCTCAGCAGCTGCACGAGCAGCACGCCTTGCTCTATCTTTTGTCCTGGGCTTACTCAGTCTGTGTTCTTTTTGCTCTGCTGTTTCAGCAGCGCGGCGTGGTCCGTCACGTTCGATTCTATGCTTCCTTTTCTCCTTTGTTGTTTGTGGGGTCCTTCACGTGCCACTCCGAGAGCACAATGGTGCCATACAGATGACCCCCAAAGCTTCACTCCAAGAGCACGATGGTTCCATATCAACTACCTCTTAGATTTACGTTTAGAACACGGCTGAGACTGCCGAAAAATACATGTGCATATAATTTTTCATTCACAATGTGACTATCGTTATTCAACAAATACGAGTGTATTTACGGTATGAATACATACTTACATGTACATACATACAGACACCGCTTGCGTTCAACATGTTAATGTGGGGCTCGCTCAGGCTCGCCCCAATTAGTGACACACGGCGAGGTAGCAATTAGTGCTACGTGATGATGTAATTGTATTGACTGCCATAGAGTCCCATAGTGAAAGGTGAACTCGATTCACACAAACAGCTTCATTTGTTTGGGACGAAACTCACTCAGTGGATAGTGTCAGGTGAGCTCTAGATCGCCCGCTATGGCATTTTATGATGCACAGAATTTTCCATGTGGATTCCCAAGGAAACACTCAAATGCTTCGCATATAAAGAAGAGCTACAATGTATAGCAGTCGATCTAGAAGACCTAGAGCTCATCAGGCAGTATCCACTGAGTGAGTTTCGTCCCAAACAAACGAAAGCTGTTTGTGTAAATCGAGTTCACCTTTACTATGGGACTCTAAGGCAGTCAGTACGATTACATCATTTACTCATGCGTGTCACTAATTATTAGAAAATGTAGAACATTGTGGGGGCGAGCCTGAGCAAGCAGCTACTATGGCTACACATGAATAAACTAAGCTTCACGCTGAAATCATGAGCTGAATCGCTGGCGTTATGAGAGCCGTTTATGCATGACCCTTACCTGCAACCAACCGACCCTTATCTCAACCCCGCGTGTCATTTTGTACGGTCTGCGAGCAGCCTGCCGTTGATGCCTAGTCTCGCAGGCCAGACTCTCACACGGGGAGAGTCTGGCCCGCGAGAATAGTTGATGCCGGTCCGGTCCCGGTAGCTGCTGTGACAAACAAGAAGTAAGGTGCCGTGCGTGCTTCAACTTGAGCCGTCTCCGCTACAGTTGCCGACGCTGTACTCTGGCAGTAGCCCAGCATTGCACTTCACCTAAATACACGAGGACATTCAATTTTCGGGAAATATTTAAATGTGCATTTAAAATTTACGGTATATGGCCGCAAGCATAGATACATACACACACACTTCCGCAATGCAGTCCCGCTAGTGTGGGGCTCGCTCAGGCTCGCCCCAACTAGCTTCCAACCTCTATTGGAATAACTCAGTAATTAGGGAGGTTCCAATGTAGCAACACACACGCTGATTTTTCACATTGAATGTAGCCCACTGTATAACGGGACGCTGTAAAATGCAGAATACGGAATAATGGACTAGCGGAATAACGGAATAACTTTGATTGAGCAGAAATGAAAATTGCCGACATTGCACGTGGAACTGCCATCCAGCGAGGTAACTCTGCTACCGCTCATTGTATCTGAACTTGCAGAGGAGCTACAAACACTGGGTAAGCCTTGTGGAAGACCTCGATGGTTATAAAGCTAAGCCTTGTATGAGCTAAGAAGGACTGTAGGCGGGCTACACTAAAAAGATTGTTGTAGTTTGACTTACAAAGCGGGGTCCGTTTCCAAGGCTTGAAACTGCCTCCGTGAGCCTGACTTAATGAATGGCAGTCGTTTCGTCACTCTCAACATTCGTGCACCTAGCATGCATGGGCTGCAAGTAAGTGGAAGAGAGTTTCGCCACCGTGGCTGGCCCGATGGCAATCTGAGCGCAGGATACATGCAGCGGTTTCTCAGGCTGCGCGTTTACTGGCTTTAGTCCTCTTGCAATCCTATTGTCTTCCCATCAGTGCCTAGTTTTCGTATCAACAACTATGATCCACTTCTGCTCGTCCCCTTCTTACTGGATAGCACGGCGCTAATTTTAGCGGCAGGCCTAGCTTTAGGGCAACAGTCGAGGTCTTCAACAAAGTTTTTAGCATTTGTAGTTCCTCTACAACTCCAGAATACAGACAGTGGTGCCAGCATTGGCAGGGCTACCTTACCAGATGGCAGTTCAACACATGCGATGTCACTAATTACAAAGCAATTTCATTTCCAGTCAATATTCCATATTCCACGTTTTACAGCATCCTATCACTGTACGAATCAAGTGTAGGTTTTGACCAGCATTCATGAGCAATGAATAATATTGCAAAATTAATCTACGACGATTCCAGACTATGGACACATTTTCAATGTGTGTTTCGACGTTGGGCAGGGAGCTACTACTGGAAAATTGAGCCAAAGGTACCTTTTTAGCCATCCTGTGTTGGTTCACAAATTTGACCACACCCACTCATTAGCAACCTTTCAATAGTCCAGCAGCAAACACTCAAAACAAATACAAACTGCCTACAGTGCTAGAAGTGGAGCCCTTAACCCTTTATACCCGAATGACGACTATATATAGTCGTCATGAATATAGGTACGATAATTCCGAATGACGACTATAGTCGTCATGGCCACTATCGAGCGGTTAGCGCTCTATACCCCGCGGCTACGTAGTGTATAGTTAGTATGTGCCGCAGGAAGTCGAATAAAGCATAATTAGCTGGGCCGTCCTATAGGGACTTTCCCCGGAAATCGCGTTCGAAGTTTACCGTTCGATCGTGTTGTACTTAGTACTGCCACAGAACAGCTGGTTTCCCACGCGCTGCTGCTCCTACCGAATTTGTTCTAGCTAATCATCTAAACAACAGTGAAAACGTACCTTGCTGGAAGTTTTGCCACGGATTTCCAGTCATTTTCCAATATGTAGCGAATACCCGCGCTTCCACCGCTGTATCTTATTTGGACTTCACTGCCAACTCGTATGACTACTTCCTGAGTAAAGCAGGTTTGTTTTCAACCTAACTAAGCCTAACTACCAATTGTTGAACTCTGCTAGTTCACAAGATATAACGCAATGAATCAACGCAGTACAAAATCGCCATTTTTTATCTTGCTTCTCTCGTAATCACGTGTTTATTGTGCGCATGCGCATCGGGTGTAAAGGGTTAAAAAGTGAGGAGTGTTTCTATGCCAGTTCGTGCAGGAAATGGCCCACCCAGTGTCGACCAACAAGCAGCCACAGCAGCCGCCATGTGCTATCACCCAGAGTGGGCTGTTTTCTGTTGTAAAGGCCGATCTTGTTCAAGACGGAGCCGCTACAAGTTGTGTACGTAGGGAGATAAGTGTTTCTATGGCTACCAACAGGGCAAATTGATTTGTTATATACCTGTACATTAGGTACGTATACGAACCATGCATGTTTGTTTCAAGCAAACAAGTGTGCTTCTTTGGGCGATTCACTGTTGCTAAGGCTTTATCATGTGCCGTTTCTGTTGTAAAGGCCAATCATGTTCAAGATGGAGCTACTACAAGCCGTGTATGTAGGGAAATAAGTGTTTCTATGGCTACCAACGGGCCTTTTTGGCAAAATGATTTGTTGCCTCTCTGTTTGAGTGTAGGTTTTGGAAAAATGATACTGCCACGTCTGACAAGTAGTATTCCTGCAGGATTCTGGAAGCTAAATTGCCACTGGAGTCTATTTAAAAAAAAGCTCTGTATTCTCGGTTAGTATAATCTTCTGCATACGGACAAGGAGAGTACATGATGCCGAACGGTTTGAAAGCTGGCCGAATGGTCTACAAGCAGTCCACCTGAACGGCATGAAAGCTGTACAAGCTTGCCAAACAAACAGCCTGTGGCCCGAACTGCATGAAGCTGGCCAAACGATTTACTGAAGTATATCAAGCAAGAAGCGAGACCCAACCAACGCCAGTGCGGATCGGATACTGAAATCGATCCGCGCTGGCGTTGGTTGGGTCTCGCCTGTGAGACTATAAACAAGTAAAGCTAAGATTAACATGAAAAAGAACTGACTAGCCTCGTTCCCAGATTGTTTTGCAGCTTCTTTCCAGTAGCTTTTATCGGCACACCTGAAAGACCGTTGACCACGCGCATGAGGTGGTAAGCCGTCCAGCGCATGCGCGGGCCCGCTTTTTGACCGTGCACGCCGGCTTATTGACCCGCTTTTTGACTTCGCGCAAACTGGACCGGCTTTAAATCCGGCCGACCAGCTTATAATCCAGTTGAATGGTTTAAAAACCGGTCAAAGGTTTGAAATCCGGCTGTAACATATTCGCTCATGCAGTTCTGGACTTGAATTTGAAGCCGCTGGTGGCTCTGTTGTACATTATTATATTTCACTGTAAACATGACATGGGAGCTCTTTTACGCTTAAATGCGGAAATATTCGAAAGAATACCCACCCCCTTCTTTGACGAACTTGTAAGGTACGTGCTCCGCCCATGGGCGCTCTTTCATGAAACTATGGTACAAGCATAATATGGTTGTAGTGTACAAAATTGAACTGTCTTAAACTTTCAATGAATATCTTTAAACCTGTAATTAATCTTGTACACTAAGTCACACAAACCACAAGTGTTAGGAACAGGCCTGGGTATATAAAGACAGCTGCTTCAAGCGTGAACTACTTTCGTGAAAACATTTGAAAGAACGCCCACCCCCCTCTTTGACAGACTTGTAAGGTGCTCCGCCCATGGGCGCTCTTTCATGAGACTATGGTACAAGTATTTTGTTGTGAATCCTCAAACAGAGCTGCATATTGCTTTGTTTGGGGATTGTACCCAGGCCTGGATATGAGACTAAGTCAATGCAGGAGAGGTTTCTATTTAACAAAGCTAGTTGCATGATCACATGACAATCACATGAACGTCACATGACAATCACATGATAGTCTGTAGTTACTATCTGTATAGGTGACAGACTAATGAAGAGGAGTACATTGGACTCATGAACCGAGACCAGCAGCCTCACAGTCTTGCAACACCATCGTCATCAACAATGACATGGAATCAATGACTGCTAACTTGGCACATTCAGAAAGCACTCAGTAGTCACCAGACCCTTTTCCTCCCGAGAGGGTGGGGTCAGGGCATGAGACTATTAATATAGCCAACTGTCTACTCCAGAGAAATACGTTGGGCTCACAAACCAAGACTGCGACTGCCCGTCTCCCAACACAAGTAAACAAAGCCAGCCAGATCATCACACAACAGTCACATGACCATCACATGAACATCACATGACAATCACATGACAGTCACATGACAGTTGTCTGATAATAACATCACTGTACTTACACTCCTTCACATGGCCCACTAACTACTCCAAAGAGTAGGTTGGGCTCCAAAAATTTTTTTGTCCCCTCGCAGGGGATGTGGAGTTTAATCTGGGACCACAACTACTACTGCACTGCTGCTTTTATACCCCAGCTGTGTACAAACCAATTGTGGGTTTGGGACAATATTCATGAGAGCTATGAATAATCTTATCAGAACAAATTATGTGTACAGTATGAAGTAGCAGGCCTGTTCAAGATATTGGAGCAAAGGGCCTGGTATCCACTGTTAGCACATGCTGTGTAAAGCTCACGTGAAATTATGCAAAGGTGTGTCAAATGACGGTCAATATCATGTGGTTATGAACTATGACATCACATATATTGGCTTTTATGATCACCAAAGAGATGAGCGCTGCTCTACTAGGCCTTTGCCCAGGCCTTCTAACACTAGCACTTATCACTTGAACTGTGCTGTTGTAAGCTATCACTTTGTAGCACAACTTGCCCAAACCCATAAGCAGCCAGATTTCCCCAGGATAAATGCTTCATAGATGCTTTCTTTTTGAGTTTTTGCGCGTTACATGTACTTCACCTCAAAATCGCAGGAAGCCACACAACACAGCAGAATCCAGGTCTTACACACAAACAGTGTCCGATTACTATTACACTCTGTCTCTCCCTCCCTTCCTCTCCTCCTCCTGCACCCTCTTTCCATCCCTCCCTCTTCCCTTCTTCTCTTCCTCACCTCACTGAGAGGGTAAATTCACCCGGGTTGCTTGCACTGTCTCGCAGAAGGTAGCTACCATCTTCACCAGTTGAAATGAGAACACTCTCTGCAACATGGCGGCTGATTTCAAAGTGATACCACCTAGAAAACAATGGGGTTAAAAGTGAAAGTAATACCACCAGCAAATATGGAAGTGGTGAAGGGGTTAAACTTGATACCACCAGCAAATATGGAAGTGGTGAAGGGGTTAAACTTGATACCACCAGCAAATATGGAAGTGGTGAAGGGGTTAAATTTGATATCACCTGCAAGAATGGGAGTGGCGAAGGAGTTAAACTAGACCACTTACAGCTGTGGGATTACAGTA
Source organism: Agelas oroides (assembly GCA_949130485.1). NCBI lineage: Eukaryota > Metazoa > Porifera > Demospongiae > Agelasida > Agelasidae > Agelas > Agelas oroides. The sequence goes on from OX422185.1 coordinate 4,774,549, forward strand.
ACACCAGCTGCAAGAATGGCTGTAATGAAGGGGTTAAATAATGTGATACTACTAGCAAGTATGGGAGTGGTATCTGATCAGTTAAGTTTGAATGTGATGAAAGAGTTAAAACGATACCACTTGGGAGTATGCATTGAGGAACAAGGGGATGTCACCCCAGTGCAGCTGATGAGGGCTGGTATTGGCTGAAATGCATCCTGTGCAGTGGGTGGTTAGCCTCGTTCCCAGGCCGTTCCTGCCTCCAGTTTTTGATCGCTTGCAGTATAAAAACGGAGGGGAAGGCCTGGGAGAAAGAGTCACGTGCGTGACGTCAGGTAGATGTGAGGGTAGACATGAGGGGGGCGGTGCCCGACGAAGAATCTCGAGGTCCTTCTTGTAATATCTTGTCCAAGAACTTGAGACTGTAACGTTTGAAAGACAGCATCAATACAGCTTGTTGTTTGGTAGACTCGAGTCTGATCAACGCAAAGTTTGTGAATTACAACGATCGGGCACCGCCCCCCTCACATCTACCTGACGTCACGCACGTGACTCTTTCTCCCAGGCCTTCCCCTCCGTTTTTATACTGCAAGCGATCAAAAACTGGAGGCGGGAACGGCCTGGGAACGAGGCTAGTGAGTGGTAGTCATTGACTGTTCATACATGCATGTACGTGTAGCAAGGGATATAACAGGCTACATGTATTTTGACCACGCCAAGCAGCTTTCATACTTGGCCACACATGCACGCACATGTATACATATTAATTTCTCCATCTCATTTGCAACTAAGATGTTTTGAGGTGAAATAGAGGAAAGCGAAAAGGCTGCCAGTCGCCGGATCAAACCCAGGACACCTGGTTTGTGGAGCCAGCGCTCTGCCGCTGAGCTACAACAACCGGACAACCACCAGCCCTCACAATATGGAAATGGAAGCGGCAACTAGTTTATCTAGGGGCAAGGGACAACCAGTTTGTCAAGGGGCAAGAGGTAACTAGTTTGTCAAGGAGCAATAGGCAGCCAGTTTGTCAAGGGGCAAGAGGCAGCCAGTTTGTCAAGGGGCAATCGGCAATCAGTTTGTCTAGGGACAAGAGGCAACTAGTTTGTCTAGGGGCAAGAGGCAACTAGTTTATCTAGGGGCAAGAGGCAGCCAGTTTGTCAAGGGGCAATCGGCAATCAGTTTGTCTAGGGGCAAGAGGCAACTAGTTTGTCAAGGGGCAAGAGGCAACTAGTTTGTCTAGGGGCAAGAGGCAGCCAGTTTGTCAAGGGGCAAGAGGCAACCAGTTTGTCAAGGGGCAAGAGGCAGCCAGTTTGTCTAGGGGCAAGAGGCAGCCAGTTTGTCAAGGGGCAAGAGGCAACCAGTTTGTCTAGGGGCAAGAGGCAGCCAGTTTGTCTAGGGGCAAGAGGCAACCAGTTTGTCTAGGGGCAAGAGGCAGCCAGTTTGTCTAGGGGCAAGAGGCAGCCAGTTTGTCAAGGGGCAAGAGGCAGCCAGTTTGTCAAGGGGCAATCGGCAATCAGTTTGTCTAGGGACAAGAGGCAACTAGTTTGTCTAGGGGCAAGAGGCAACTAGTTTATCTAGGGGCAAGAGGCAGCCAGTTTGTCAAGGGGCAAGAGGCAACCAGTTTGTCTAGGGGCAAGAGGCAATCAGTTTGTCAAGGGGAAAGAGGCAACTAGTTGGTCAAGGGGCAAGAGGCAACTAGTTTGTCTAGGGGCAAGAGGCAGCCAGTTTGTCAAGGGGCAAGAGGCAACCAGTTTGTCTAGGGGCAAGAGGCAACCAGTTTGTCTAGGGGCAAGAGGCAGCCAGTTTGTCTAGGGGCAAGAGGCAGCCAGTTTGTCAAGGGGCAAGAGGCAACCAGTTTGTCTAGGGACAAGAGGTAACAAGTTTGTCAAGGGGCAAGAGGCAACTAGTTTGTCAAGGGGCAAGAGGCAACCAGTTTGTCTAGGGGCAAGAGGCAATCAGTTTGTCAAGGGGCAAGAGGCAACTAGTTTGTCTAGGGGCAAGAGGCAACTAGTTTGTCAAGGGGCAAGAGGCAACCAGTTTGTCTAGGGGCAAGAGGCAGCCAGTTTGTCTAGGGGCAAGAGGCAGCCAGTTTGTCAAGGGGCAAGAGGCAACCAGTTTGTCTAGGGGCAAGAGGCAACTAGTTTGTCTAGGGGCAAGAGGCAACCAGTTTGTCAAGGGGCAAGAGGCAGCCAGTTTGTCTAGGGGCAAGAGGCAGCCAGTTTGTCAAGGGGCAAGAGGCAACCAGTTTGTCTAGGGGCAAGAGGCAACTAGTTTGTCTAGGGGCAAGAGGCAGCCAGTTTGTCTAGGGGCAAGAGGCAGCCAGTTTGTCTAGGGGCAAGAGGCAGCCAGTTTGTCAAGGGGCAAGAGGCAACCAGTTTGTCAAGGGGCAAGAGGCAACTAGTTTGTCTAGGGGCAAGAGGCAACCAGTTTGTCAAGGGGCAAGGGACAACTAGTTTGTCAAGGGGCAAGAGGCAATCAGTTTGTCTAGGGGCAAGGGACAACTAGTTTGTCAAGGGGCAAGAGGCAATCAGTTTGTCTAGGGGCAAGAGGCAATCAGTTTGTCAAGGGACAAGGGACAACTAGTTTGTCAAGGGGCAAGAGGCAATCAGTTTGTCTAGGGGCAAGGGACAACTAGTTTGTCTAGGGGCAAGAGGCAATCAGTTTGTCTAGGGGCAAGAGGCAATCAGTTTGTCAAGGGACAAGAGGCAGCCAGTTTGTCAAGGGGCAAGAGGCAGCCAGTTTATCTAGGGACAAGAGGCAGCCAGTTTGTCTAGGGGCAAGAGGCAACTAGTTTGTCAAGGGGCAAGGGACAACCAGTTTATCTAGGGGCAAGAGGCAACTAGTTGTCAAGGGGCAAGAGGCAACTAGTTTGTCAAGGGGCAAGGAGCAACTAGTTTGTCTAGGGACTTGTCCCCACAAGGTTGAGGGTATTCCCCTGCTAGTTTCATGTACAAGCACCAGTCCAGGGAGAGTTGATAACAGTCTAAATACACATCCTGTTTACAGACACCCCCATCAGGTGCTTGGAAACATGTGATCCATTCAGTTTCAATCTGTTTATACTGAAATTAGAAAAATCACCAAACAGCGGACCTCTCCCTACTTTATATAACAGATAGGATAGTCCCACGTATCATTTCGTTGCATAGCATCACTGCACATTCGAAGCACTGCATTGCTGAATTAGTGTTAAGGTGCCAGGTAAGCTATCCACACAAGCGCAATAACCGTTTCCGGTTAACGCCCACCATTATACCACCAGGCCACAGCTGGCTTTTCTTCTTGAGTGAAGTAAACAACTTCAGCAGCTGCTTCAGAAGAGCTACGTAGCCATACTACAAGCGTGAAGGCCTGAGAAGTTTCTATGTTGCCGATCGCCATACACAAACGCCCACCAAGAAGGTATGAGTACTGTCTGTTTCCCACACATTATTATATACGTTTAGAGGTACAGGTATGAGGTGTGCACTGCTAATGTACACAGCCACATACTAACTATGGACTTGGGTCAAATACCACCCCATGTATGGTAACATTGCAGTCATACATATGATAACAAAGTCCCATAAGTCTATTTATGAATAGGAAGTCCAGACAAAACAAGCCAGTCATTGTTTGCCTTCCTCTACCCACTGCCATTTGTGGTAGCCTGGTCATTACACCCAGCCACAGAGTATCTCTCTTTGTGTTCAACAATAGCTTGCATCACAGTCGGCAGAGTCTCCTTCCTAGATGCTCAGCAAAGACCTCTGTAAGAAAGGAGGGTCTGGGAACCAGACTAGAGTCAGCAACTAGCCTCGTTCCCAGAATCTTGCTGAGTTTCCAACAACTTGCTTGGCAAGTGACTCTATTGCAAGCGACAGTTTACATGGTATACCATTATATTGTCCCGGGCAAGTGCCCATGGGCATTTGCAGCTCATTGACAAGCGCTAAAATTTGAGGGTGGGCGGTTACACAGAGGAGGTGCTTGAATGGTTTGACTATCCCCGCGCAAGCCCCCACCCTGGATGCGAAGTTAGCTGCCAGGGTGTACCAAATCAACCTGTATCGTCACTTCACCCATACTTCGTCAAGGCCAGCCCAACTGTGGAGAAAGCTGTATCGTGCTAGAAAGCGGACCAACTCGTAGCATTGTTGCTTCCACAGCGTTTGTTGCTTGCTTGCATTGCACAGCATTCTGTGTGGATGTCCTAGTTTACAGACAACTGACAGAAATAGGGCAATTGGCTCAAACATAGTCAGCAACATAATCCATGTAAAGCCGAACAAACTTAATATGTGGCAGTAGAAATCGAAGATCATTTCAATCACATCGCTGCATTCAAAGCATAGTATCACTGAACTTTTTGTTAATTAAGGGTGGGGCTCATACGCGCTTCATTAGATATTCATGCATCGACAAAGCACATAATGAGCCCGCCCCTAACAGAAGTTCAGCGATGCAGCAGTTCAAACACAGCGGTGCGATCGAAATACGCAACAGAATAATCTTCAATTTCTACACAGGACTGCCACATATGTAGTTTTGCTTAAGCCACTTCCCACACACATGTACACTGGTCTTGAGGTCAAAGGTTGCAGCTAATGGTCACAACACGGGAGTTTCCAAACAGTGACACATTTTGTCAACAGACAGCCATCACGCTAAGCCGTACCAGTACCAACGTAAAAAGTTGAAACAGCTAGCATTGAGATAGATTACGTACATGATGACTGGGCAACGCAAAACGGTTTGAGGTTAAGGAGGAAATTAGGAGATGCAGGCACCTACCCTCGTTCCCAGCTTCAGGTAAAACACGTGATGATTGCACAACACAAACAGAAAGAGAACTACATGTATAGCCTTGTTCCCAGGCCTTTGCCACCATCCAATTTTTGATCACATACAGTTCCAAAAATGGAGGGAGAAGGCCTGGGAGATTTCACCACGTGCACAATGATGTGACATAATGATAGGTACAGAGACGGGCGATGGTGGCCAACGAAGAATCTCGGTGCCCTTCTTGTAATATCTTGTCCAGGGACTTGAGACTGTAACGTTCAAAAGACAGCGCCATGATAGCTCATTGTTTGATAGATTCGAGGCTGATCAACAAAAAATTTGTGAGTGATCGGGCACTACCCCATGTGTCTATGCCCCCCCCACTGTCTGTTTACCTGACGTCATTGCACATGACTAAATCTCCCAGACCTTCACTCTCTGCTGCAAGCAATCAAAAACTAGAGCTGGGAACGGCTTGGGAACGAGGCTAAGCGATACTATTCTTATCTGGAGTGATTTTGTGTGGATATCGTACTTTACAGACAACACTACTTCCAGATAAGATACAACATGAAACCAGCTGAACTTAAACTACACACAGTCATTATATTATCAACAGATTTATGAAAACCTCCATGAGCGTTATTCTCTATGGGTAAGAGTTTCCGAGCAATTGCTTCCTGAAGGTCTCAGAACGGAGCAAGACGTTGGTGAAACGTATACACAGCCTGTGCAAGACAGACAAGCCAGGTTGTTCACATACATGTACAGAAGCGAGTGGCAAAGCTTAATTGTTCTAAGTCCAGTGACAAATATCTCTGACTTACCGCTCCCTGTCTGGCCCTTCCAAAGATACAGGGTGCGTGTGTTTATGTCAGTCTCACATCAACACACCAACAAATCGCTCCCTGTCTGGCCCTTCCAAAGAGTAGCAGGGTGTAATACTGTATGTGTTTATGTCAGTCACTTCAACCAGGAGCTTATGAACCGCTTTGCGGCACTCATAAGCTTCAACACACCAACAAATCAGTAATGACAAGGGGTAGTCACTTAGAGTCAACTGTTGATGCCCTTACAACCAGGATCTAGATCTTTGTTTGGCGAGAACTACACTTGATCGCTTGATCGTCCCCTTTTGATGCTCTTGATCACTTGATTTACAAGGGACAAAAAAAGGAGCAATGCCTCCCAAATATCACTGATCCTGCTGCTCAAAGGTCACCTTGACCCTTTGATCACCTACTGAAAACGACGCTGATTGCTTGACTCCATTTTGATCCTAGTCGCAAGAGTTTATACAAGCAACACATAACCACCATTATTTTGAACTCCAAATTATGCATCTACATCTACCAATGTTTTGCCACACTACTCGCCACCCAGGCAGATGATAGGCATCAATTGGGGTTTTTGAGGACGCCTCAAATACAGCAATGCTCTTCGTACACTGCACAGTTACACTGTATGCGTCAAATCCTCCCACCTGGAACTGGGAGGGGATTTAATTTACAGGGTCTGCCCTACTATTGGGGCAATTGATGTTCTATTTAGTCAAATTCCATCCAGGCCATACCAAATTGATCTTATGTTTCACGGATCCGGCCGGGTCTTTTTTTCTGAAAATTGAAAAAAAATGTAAAAATGCAATTAATATGTTACGTGTAATCCAATACTCACTAGCCTTGTTCCCAGGCCTTCGCGCGTTCGTCGCTATCATTACGAATTATCGTACTGCTAGCGACGAACGCGCGAAGGCCTGGGAACGAGGCTAAGTACTCACCACGTGGCAAAAATGGAGGATGGCGAGCAGTTTGTATAGCTGAGTTGTATCTAATTAAATTTATGAGAAGTTTGGTCATTTTTATTTTTATTTTTTTACCTGCCTACCGGGTCATGTTTCTGACCTAAGCAATCCGTGAAACATAAAATCAATTTGGTATGGCCCCATGGACTACGAGTGGGGGGTACATGTAGTGGGGCATAACATTGATAGGTGCAGATGACTATGCAGATATGATGCATAGCATACGTACAGAAAAGGGTCTATAGCATACAGTCTGCTGTTAAATGGTATGCCAGTCACTGGGGCCGTCTACGTTGCCCATGGATAACAGGGATTTATGATGTTGACGATGTATGTTATTAGGGGGTGTGGCCTCCTTAGCTTCACTACACTCCAGCTACAGTCTACAGTACAGCCTACAAACTTGAGACAAACCAACTCACGGAATGTCGGCCATATTCTCGGGCGGTGGGGGCATGTTGCTCGCTTCAAATTCCTCAGGGATGGAGCTAAATCGACTGAAGATGACGCCACCCGCAGATTCGAGCTTACCGGTATGGGCGCTGGCCATATTTGTACTGTCGTCAGTGAGACGCTTCGTTTGTTGTAACTCTGTCCAGGACGACGGATTTTCCCGTTCCTTTGCTTGCATGCTTTGTAAACCACACAGACAAGCACTAACACTGCCTTAGGCATGTACGGCCGTATACAGCCGTACATGTACAAATGATTAATTACCGCTTTAAATTTTTACCGGCTATGCCATCTAAATTTTGAAGTAAGCGTACCAGCGCTGCGCCGCGTCGGAGCTCGCTAAAAACACGTGGGTGACTCCAGGCCGCCCAGACTAAGCCCTTGTGTCAAGCAAGTCTCGCATGGCCACTTCCGCTAACTTACTTAGTCAAATCATCTGCGCGCACAGTGTTGGAACTTACGTGTAAAGATCAAGATTGGCCTATGCAGTATCGCTAATCAGCAGAAGATGACCGAGTCAAAATTACTGATCGCTTGTCGTAAAGGAGATGTAGTCGAAGTTGAGAAACTGTTGTCCCAAGTCGAAGATCCAGCAGAGGTTAGACGGGACTGGGATCGGAACAAGAAGACTCTTCTCCACTACTCTTGCCGCCATGGCTGGCTGGATGTAACCAGGAAGTTGGTGGAGTCGTACCGCTGTGATCCAGAGAGTGGAGACTGGCGGCATGGTATTACTCCACTGCATGAGGCTTTTTACGCGGGCCATGTGGACATTGTGAGGTACCTTGTTAGTGAACGAGGATGCAGAACAACATGTCAGTTGAAAGGCGAGGAGGGTACTGATACTCTACTTCATGAGGCTTGTAGACACGGACTTGTAGCTATGGTTGAAGCGCTCACCAGTGGACAGCCAGGGACAGTATGGTTGAACTATTCGAACGATAATGAAATGACTGCACTGCATGAGGCTTGTCGTGGCGGTTATGTGGACGTTGTTAGACACCTTGCTAGTCAGCAGGGATGCATTATCACATGTCAGAATGAGGATGGTGATACTCCACTACACGAGGCTTGTAGACAAGGGCATCTAGCCATGGTTAAAGAACTCGCCTTTGTACAGAACTTGAAGGCACCATGTGACTATAAGAGGGTATCCGGTGACACTCCACTGCATTTGGCCTGTCGTAACGGTTATGTGGATGTTGTGAGTTACCTTGTTAGTGAACAGGATTGCTATACAGCATGTCAGAACAACGTTGGTGATACTCCACTGCATGAGGCTTTTAGACAAGGCCATCTAGTCATGGTTGACATACTCACCAGAGCACAGGATTGTAAGGCAGCCTGTAACTGTAAGAACAAGGACCAGGGTGATACTCCACTGCACATGGCTTGTCGTAAGGGTTATGTGGACATTGTCAAATACCTTGTTAGTGAACAGGGTTGCATGACAGCCTGTCAGAACAGCAATGGTGATACACCACTGCATGAGGTTTTTAGACAAGGGCATCTATCCATGGTTGAAGTACTCACCAGAGCACAGGATTGTAAAGCAGCCTGTAACTGTAGGAACAAGGATCAGGGTAATACTCCACTGCACATAGCTTGTCGTAAGGGCTACGTGGACATTGTGAGGTATCTTGTTAGTGAACAGTGTTGCAATACAGCATGTCAGAACAACAATGGTGATACTCCACTTCATGAGGCTTTTAGGCAAAAGAATCTAGCCATGGTTAAAGCACTCACTAGAGCGCTGGATTGTAAGGCTGCATGTAACTGTCAGAACAAAGACGGTAATACTCCACTGCATGAAGCCTGTCTCTGGAGTCAAGTACATGTGGACATCGTGAGGTACCTTGTTACTGAACAGGGATGTAGTACAACATGTCAGAACTTGAATGGTGATACTCCACTGCATGGAGCTTGTTGTGAGGGTCATGTGGACATTGTAAAATACCTTGTTACTGAACAAGGATGTAGTACAGCCTGTCAGAATAAGAGCGGTTATACTCCACTGCATGAGGCATGCTGGAAGAACAGGACCGAGATTGTTCAGTTTCTGTTGTCCACTGGGAAAGTTAACCCATGGTGTAAGAATGCTAGGAATGAAACTCCAGTTCAACTGACTGATAGCTATGCAATATCAAAATTGTTTGCTGGAGTGGCTAAGAACCTAGTAACAGCCAGTAAGGTTTTCATCTTTGGCAATCCAGCTACTGGCAAGAGTACATTAGTGAAGGTCATTGAGAACAAGGTCACTAGTCGGTTTGGAGCATTAGCTGGCCAGTTTAGAAAAGTGTCTGGAGTGGAGTTAAAGACAGCTGGTATCAATACCGTTACTATTCAAGACAGTAGGTTAGGCTCTGTCACTGTCTATGACCTTTCAGGCCAGTTTGAGTACTACTCCAGTCATGATGTACTGGTGGAGAATCTGACATCTTCTTCAACTGCCATCTTCATAGCAGTAGTCAAAATCAGCAATAGTGAGGCTGATGTCATTCGAACTCTGCAATACTGGGTATCATTTATCGAGAATTGCTGCAGCAGAGTGGAGGCCACTGCCCACCTGATGGTTGTTGGTAGCTGGAAAGACAAGGCAAAGAAAGCTGGGGAAAACATTGATCAGAAGTGGTCTAACATCAAGAAAGCTTGCATATCCTCTAGTTCTTCACTGCATTTTGTAGGATTCACAGCTCTAGACTGTCGCAAACTGGCTTCTGATGGGTTAGATAAGATCTGCGACATGATTGGATCTAGCTGTGCTGCTCTGAGAGAGACTGCAGAGCAAAAAGAAATCATCTACCCGCACTTGTTACACGCTTTCATTCGCACTAAGCTCAGTAGTGAGGTTGCCTGTAGTGTTAGGGAGCTGTGTACCCACATTAGGGCTGAGGATGATGCTAAGTTTCTCCCAACTGAACCAAATCTTCTAGCTCCATTGCTAAACAGTCTCAGTGATGGAGGACACCTGCTCTACCTACCCAACAAGAAAGATTTTGAAGCAGGGTGGCTGGCAATCAACAAACAAGCTGTACTCTCTGAAATAAATGGCACAGTCTTTGCTCCAGAAAAGTTCAGACAGCACCATGACATAGCCACTAGCACGGGAGTAGTCCCAATGTCTAAGATTGCTGGCGTGTTCGCAGACAAGTACAACATTGACATGATCCTGAGTGTTTTAAATCTATTTGAGTTCTGCCAGAAAATAAAGGATTCATTCACCCTTTCACTAATATCCAGCAGTGATACTTCCAGTGTTGGTGCTGCAGCTATGACCACAGGTGATGAATCCTCAGAGAGTTACTATTTCTTTCCAGCTTTAGTTCGTGCAGAGTACCCAACAGACATCTGGCAGAGCAGTGATCCAAGCCAGTACCAGTGTGGCTGGTGTCTGCGGTGCTCCAAAGAAGGCCAGTACCTCACCCCACGATTCCTACATGTGTTGCTCCTTCGCCTGGCCTTCTCCTTTGCCCTAGCCCCAGATAGGTCTCAGCAGGATGAAGCTTCGCCTATGTTGAGACAAAGGTGTGCGGTTTGGAAGAATGGGATCCAATGGCTGGATCAGGACGGTGTTGAAACTATTGTGGAGGTATCAGAACAGAACAAGTTAGTGTTGTTACTGATGTCATGTCCAAAGGGAGAGGAAATGGCATGTGTTAGACTTCGCTCCTCACTCATCTCAAAGCTGCTAGAAACAAAGGAGGAATTTTGCCCAAGAATATCTACCACTGAGCTGCTGATCGATCCATCTAACTTGTCCAGCTACCCTCTCCCTAGTTCAAGTGAGCTCACACTCTACAGAATGGATGATCAAGTGATCAAAGCTGTTCAAGAGTGCAGACAGTTTGCAATTGATACAACTGGTAGAAGGAGAATGAAGCTAGTCAAAGCCCTTCATTTTGAGCCATATCACGGCATGCATACAAGACTGATCAACAAGTTGTTTGACAAAGATTTAGTAATTCAAGGAGTTGATGATGGTTTCCTACACGATCTAGCCGCAAATATCTACCCTAATTTGATGAAACAAGTATCAGAACAAACGATGTTGCGAATGTTCAACATTCCAGATGATCGCCTTTACTACAGCTATTTTGAGCAGTTCCCCAATGAGAGGAAAAACCCCATCATGAGATGCTTTCGCCTTCTCCTCACATGGAAGAATTGTGACACGGGTGGCGGCACATACCAGAGCCTTCGTACCATTCTGGACAATTACAGTATCTTCTGTGGCAGAAACCCAGTAAGTTGGAGATACAAGTTGAATTTAATGAAGATCTGTTTTTAACTGTTTCTGTGATTAATTTACAGATGATGGTCAGTGCCGACAGCAGTGTGGCAGTGGGCACTGGTGTGCAGAATGGAAAGACCCAATGAACATCTCCTTGTTCAGTTACTGCAAGATTTAGATCCTGTAAATACAACTTATATTGCACACCAAGATGCAAAAGTGATGAAATTAAGTATCCAGGCAAGCAAAACATACCTAGGTTCAGAATAACCCTTTGTCTGTCCCTTATTTCACTCTGTAGAGCTTCGTTTGTTCATCACTTCCCTGACGCTTTAATCCTTGGAAAATGGCTTTGTAAAAATTGGACATCACGTGAAGTTAATCTAGTTCCGCATTTGAGGTTAATTGCATTCCATTTAATCTTGCGTATAATAGGTACCAGTAGTAAGCAATGGATATCAATCTGCCACTTATATATGTCCTGTGTAGATGCATTTGTGACCAGGATCAAAATCAAATCAACCGGTCAAAGCCCTTTTTGGGGGGCCGATCAAGCGATCAAGGGTACCTCCGAACTGCTAAAATCAACGGATCAAGAACGTGCGGCTGCAATTTGACCTTTGACCCTTGAAAATCAAGCAATCAATAGCCTCAGAAGGGAACAATCAAGCGATCAAGCACACTTTTTGCCGTTTAAAAACACTTGATCGCGGTCACAGCTAGTGGCAATCTGAATACATAAATATTTGCTCTTGTGGAAGTTAAGCATCCCTATAGTATATCCATACAACCACCGTTTCAACTTGCAGCACGAATTTGGCCCTTGGCTAAGTGGCGTCACTGTCCAATCTGCAATTGTTTGATGCACTTGCACTGTAAAAACATTTGGGTTACTTCAACCACATTATGCATGGTCATCTCAGTTGCATAGCCTACACTGTAAAAACATTTGGGTTACTTCAACCATATTTTGGTCATCTCAGTTGCATGCCTGTTGTGTACGTGAAGCATTAGCTATGAACGTCATCAAGGGATGCTTACAATTTGAATCAAAGTGTAGTTGAGAAGCTTCTCCCTTTTGTTAGATTAGGATCATCTTGCAGAAAGCCTATAAATCAGCATTTCTGGTAAGGTTTGGTGTTTCTTAGATCCTATACACATCCGCCCCTGGAGGAGTTCCTTGGTTGCATGGTTATCCAGGAATGTAGCCAAATAGCTAGGCTTTCTGCAAGAAGATCCTAAGTTAACAAAAAGGAGAAGCGTCTCAACTACACTTTTGCTTTCAATCAAATTGGAAGCATCCCTTGAAGTTTGTAAAGTGTCACGTACACAACAGGCATGCAACTGAGATGACCATAATATAGTTGAAGTAACCCAAATGTTTTTACAGTGTAGCTATTTGGCTACATTCCTGGCATTTCTACCATAACCATGCAACCAAGGAACTCCTCCAGGGGCGGATGTGTAGGATCTAAGAAACACCAAACCTTACCAGAAATGCTGATTTATAGGCTTTCTGCAAGATGATCCTAATTTAACAAAAGGGAGAAACTTCTCAACTACACTTTGATTCAAATTGTAAGCATCCCTTGATGAAGTTCATAGCTAATGCTTCACGTACACAACAGGCATGCAACTGAGATGACCAAAATATGGTTGAAGTAACCCAAATGTTTTTACAGTGTGGAGTATAGACTATATATCATCTCAGTTGCAGTGTGGGTTTCTGGGTTTGATGAAGCAGTGGCCCACCTTTGGTTTGAGTTTACATTCCTTGTCCACTCAAGGTTCAATTAAGCAAAACATGAATTACCAAAAAAGGAGTGAAACTCTGTATATGTTGTCACACAACCGGTGCTGACAAGCTGATGAGACATGCCCTGGTTGTATATAGCTCCGTTTACACTAGCACTTTAAACCCATTTCCAATCAGTTTCAAATCAGAGCTGTGTAAACACCCCTAATGCGCTTTGGAAACTGCTTTCTGTAAACCACATAACGATGTGGTTTGGCCAAAACATAAACCGATTTGAAATGTTCAACTGCTAGTGTAAATGTGCATGTAGTGTAAATGGGGCTTACGAGATTCATATTAGTAATAGAGGCATAAGCATAAGTGATAACTTCTAGTGGCTTTTCAGTTGGCTCCTGCAAAGAAGGATCAAAAGCTGCAAAACCTTGTTTTACCAACATTCAACTGAATGCTTCATTTATCATCAGGGGAAAAGTAACTTAAGAAGTGTGCCCAGAGGAAGTTGACCCAGGCAGTATTTACAATCTAAGTTCATTAGAGCTTCACAACATCTGCCAGGGAGTCACTTCAACTGCACTTCAAAGATATGATAGAACCTTTTATGCTCTAGATACGAGCATGCAGGTACAGACATTCAGATATTCAGTGTTTCCTACCTGCAGGATCATGTTTACAAGATGGTCTGGGCCAGCTTCCTCTCTGATTGTCTTACACAATTAGCCTCTAACACCACAATAAACCTCTGGTTGTTATAATCATGGTAATACTGCATGGTGGCAGCCAATGCTTAGATCATCTTGCCTCACACTGGAAATAAGGAGATTTAGATGTTATGAGTACATCAAGAGCGCATAAGCGCTCAGCGTCTTCATAGCTTCAAATTCACCCTAGTCAACAAAAGCCATTCACAACACTCTGAGGCTGCTGTCCGTTGCATTTTTTAATTTGTACACATGCGCACACAAAGTCTCGTTCCCAGACCAATAATGCTAATACAATCTTGCAGCACTGCATCAGCTGTAGTTTGAAAAAGATGTAGGGATGGGGCTTTGCCAATATGTTGACCTTTGCTTTCATGCATTATCCCTACCTTGTTTGCATACTTTTTGGCATGCCATCCCTACATCTTTTTACATTTTTAATGTTTTTTAAGTCTTTGTAAGTTATGCAAGTCATGGTTATAAGATATTTGTAAAAACTAAACTTGAAATGCAAGTCTTCTGTTTCATCTGTAGGACCATCATCATGCAGTTCAGGAAACTAGTGTGCACTCCATTACAAGATTACTCTCGAAACATTCTGTTGTGTAACTTTTATGGTTGTGTGTTATTGAACTGTTATTCTGTAAGTTTATTGAGGAGCTTGTATTACTGTTAAAATGAATACTATACTATTGTCACATTTCAGCATAGTTGGTTGCTATTTACCAAGTATATTGCTTGTTATAGAAATTACAATGAATTTTATTAAGGTTATATATGGGTGCATTTCTGGCATTTTTGTCATGTATACTTCAGAAATTTTACATTGGGTGCATGTACCTTAATTATGTTGGCAAATTAAAAATGAAATTAATCACTTCCTGTCAGTAATTAACATACTCATCTCATTCTTAGAAATTTTGAGTAATCCTATACGTAAGATACTCTTGCCTAGACTGCACTATTTGATGGAGTGAGATACCAACATGAAAATATGGAATAATCCTACGTAAGATACTCTACCTATAGACTGCACTATTTGATGGAGTGAGATACCAACATGAAAATATGGAATAATCCTACGTAAGATACTCTTGCCTAGACTGCACTATTTGATGGAGTGAGATACCAACATGAAAATATGGAATAATCCTACGTAAGATACTCTTGCCTAGACTGCACTATTTGATGGAGTGAGATACCAACATGAAAATATGGAATAATCCTACGTAAGATACTCTTGCCTAGACTGCACTATTTGATGGAGTGAGATACCAACATGAAAATATGGAATAATCCTACGTAAGATACTCTTGCCTAGACTGCACTATTTGATGGAGTGAGATACCAACATGAAAATATGGAATAATCCTACGTAAGATACTCTTGCCTAGACTGCACTATTTGATGGAGTGAGATACCAACATGAAAATATGGAATAATCCTACGTAAGATACTCTTGCCTAGACTGCACTATTTGATGGAGTGAGATACCAACATGAAAATATGGAATAATCCTACGTAAGATACTCTTGCCTAGACTGCACTATTTGATGGAGTGAGATACCAACATGAAAATATAAATAGGGCTGGGTCACCTTCCCAGTCAGCGAATGATTGTGAAGTGTAAGAAAGACAGACCAAAAGAAGTGGGTGTGGCCTACATAGGACACTCACATGTATATTGTGCATGGTTTTGGATCCTATCATGTAAAAACAAAATGACTGTTTTTAGCAAATTATTTGGTTACTACAATATTATTGTGTGACTATCCTTCCTATGCTAATTCAAGGAATGTAGTGCTTGTAAAACCATTTGTTGGAGGCTAGTATCAAAATCATCTCCCATCCCTTGCAGACAATAGTAAATACATGGCAGTGCTTTCATTTATTTTTTAAAGCCTGTACTAAAAGTTATGTAGTCAACTCATGTCTGGCTCCTCCCTTGAACCCAGCAGTGAGCCATTCAGCAACCTGCAGCACTAACAGCATCTTGGGGTGTGGTTACTTTGCTCGGAATTACAAGCAAATAATGTGCAATCCTAAAGATACATTGTAAGTATAGTATTGGCTGCCACCATGCAGTATTACCACTAGCTCTATGATTATAACAACCAGAGGTTTATTGTGGTGTTAGAGGCTAATTGTGTAAGACAACCAGAATCATCTCCCACTGCATTCATAAAATTTGCATGTACATAAGGATAGTCACGCAACTGTAGTAACCAAATACTAAGCAAAAAAAAAGAACAAATTTGTTTTTGCAGTGATACCTCTCCAATCATGGCATGGGAATATGTGGTTTTAAGAAAACATTAAACGGTGTCCGTGTTTGCTTGCGCATTTTCCATTTCTTAATACAGGTGTGCGGTAGTTTACCTCACTGATGTGAAGTAGGTGCTATGTAAACTATTTAAAGTGCTAAATAGCCTATGTAAGCGCTTACCTGTGCTATGTTAGCAGTACGCGGTGGTCTAACGGTTAGGGTTCGATCCTCAACATTGGGTAGCACTTTTTTTCTCTTTTTTTTTTGCAATCCCTGTATCACTGCTTATGGGCTCCCATCCCTTGCAGACAATAGTAAATACATGGCAGTGCTTTCGTTTATTTTTTAAAGCCTGTACTAAAAGTTATGTAGTCAACTCATGTCTGGCTCCTCCCTTGAACCCAGCAGTGAGCCATTCAGCAACCTGCAGCACTAACAGCATCTTGGGGTGCGGTTACTTTGCTCGGAATTACAAGCAAATAATGTACAATCCTAAAGATACATTAAAAGTAAGTATAGCTAGCTAGTTCTATAGAACAACAACAATTAAACAGCAACCTTTTAAAACTAGTAACAGGCGAAAGCACTGCTTGGTGTGTTCCAGCTAGTACACCATAAAGGCAGTGTAGTTACTACTACACCTGCTGTCCCAGAACATGCTATTAATCTCCATTGCCATGGTTACAAGTCAGTCATATATATTTGTCCCCTCAAGTCAATTACCTTGCGTTAACGTTCACATGCACCAACCTTGTTCCCAGGCCCAATCGAAGCAAAAAGAGCAGCATAAAACAGGGAATGAATGTCTGGAATCATCCATCATATAAATGTCAGGTGGATGCATGGTTGGTGTGGTGGATGTAGGGATAAGGACATGCAACTGGTCGAACAATTTACTCAAGTTTTGTTCTTGATGTTGTTGTTGTTTTGTTTTTTGTTTGTTTGTTTGTATGATTTTTACGTTTTCTGAAAATTAAGAATGGCATTTTAAATTTGGTTATACAAGCAGTCAAAATGCACCGTGGAAGGTGGGATCTGGGCACAGGCTACAAAATGTAAAAAAAAAAAATTGTGTATCCAAGCAACTGGATGGTGAAGCCACTGGGTGCAAGATGGTGAACTATGCATAAACACTTGTGCAGAGACACTTTTGGCTATCAGGCAACTCATTGAAATTAACCCCTACTCAGACCACAAACAGGAAATTAACTTTGTGTAGCCTATAAGGTGCCCAACTCAGCAGCTCAGATTGCTTGTTTTTGATTTTGCACTCCACCACTGGTTAAGACTCCAGACATTCATGTGGTTGAAGCTACTCATCTTGTCTTGTAAGAAATGTGCTTTCAAGCTTCTATTCAGTTTGAATCTATTCCCCTCCCCCTTCCCCCCCCTCCCCACCCTCCCCCTCCTCACGTACAGTTTTATGCCTTGCATACATTCATGTGATTAATCACAAGATTTTTTCCCTCCTTTTGGGGCTGTTTGTTTCATTTGTTGTTGTGTGCACAGTAAAATGGGGGAGGCCTGGAACTAGCTTACACATGCATATCTTAAAACAGTTTTCATGATGAGTCACTGTCACTCACAGGGCGTAGGGATAAAATGCAGAAAGATTGCTTATACCATAAAGCAGAAAGAAAATCTGGTGTTCTGCGCGACATTTCTTGTCACATGGGACAGTGCCTATGAGTGACGTTTTCCACTGGTACAGCCATGCCAACTAGCTAACTTGAGGCATTCTGACTTAGCTTTACGACTTAGCCTCATTCCCAGGCAATGTGGAAACGAGGCTATTCATGACCATATTTGTCTGGTGTACATAGTACATAGTACATACCCATGGTTTGTTGCTTGTAGTGCAAACACTGCATGGGGTTGGAAGGCCAGAGGATACGCAAATAGATGCAATTGAACCAAACTTGATACAATGAGTACAAGAAATGTCACTCAAAACACTTTCTGCTTTATGGTATAAGCAATCTTTCTGCATGTTATCTCTATGGCCTGTGAGTGACAGTCACTCATCATGAAAACTGTTTTAAGATATTGCATGTCAATTGAACTAAACTTGATACAATGAGTACAAAACAGTACACAATTATGATTACTACAATGAAAGTATGAAGTAAACTGACTTGAACGAAATGAGTCACTACACTCCTGAGCATGCATGCACACACACCTACCAATATGATGGATGCACATTTTGATCACCCAACTATGAATTGTCATCTTGATATTCTAAAAGTGGTTCACGGTACTTATCAAACCGAATAACAGGCAGTAGCTGATTTGTCATGTTGCTGGCTTGCTGTGGCCCAAGGTCTGGGGTGAGTGCGTTTGTTAGTGGTTCTTCAAGAGCTTGACGGCTCTCTGACCTCTGCTTTGACAATGGTAAAGTAACCTTCTGCCAAAACGGAGAGGTGGTTACTTGCTTGCAAACTTGGTAGCATGTAACTATGATGAACATTGCAAATATCAGCCCAGCAGAAACACTTATGACTGCTGTCTGACAATTTTGGCTGTTGCCATGATTCAGGATGTAGTTAGTGATCACAGAGAGCAATCCAAGGTTGAGTACGCTTGAGGACTCAATGATGTTGAGAGACCGTTTCCTGTAAACACCATGAAATGTCCAAGCTAGTGTGATAACAAGGAAACAGCCAATAGTAGTAATAATGAGCTTTAGTCTAGGTTCATCGAGGTCATTCAAAGCAAACAAGATAAAGAGAATGCTTAGAAGTAACAACAAGAATCCAGGCCAGAAACGATACCTATCTTTCAAAGGACCAGTGTAGGCATCAAAGAGGGGTTTGAGCTTGTTAACCCAGAAGAGAGGTAGTGTGTCTGACTTCATCTGTAGGCACTGAATGAACGTGAGCACCAGGATAAAACAGAAGACAAGGGCCAAAAATACAACAGCAGTGATGAAAAGTGGAATGTGTACTCCTTGGAAATACCTTACGTTTGCATCAGGCAACCATACTGAGACCTCTACACTATCTGGGTAGTGGATACTGGTGTAAGTCAGGACAGTGATTATAGCACGTCCAAGCTTAGCAACTGAAAGAAGGAAGAGTGTAGCCAGTACCTTAACTGCATTTCTACCACTAAGTCTAGCTGCATACCTATACTTGCGACTAAGGATTATGATCAGTCCTGCTATCAGCCAGATGTAAACTGGGAAGGCAAACTGTAGCCAAGCCTTTGCATAGGCATCCATGCCATTGTAGAAGCAGGTCTCAATTCCCAAATCAAGGTTGAGCCATGCTATGAAAACTGCAAGTGGGTTTGTTTCAGTAGATGGAAAATAGATTGATCTGTTTATATGCACAATATTGGCATAGAAGACAATCCCATTTACCATTCCCTCTGAAACAGTAAGATTGCAGACAATCAAGAAAATGACAAGGAGCAGTCCCGCTAGTGCAAAAGCAATCATGAGAAGGAGGTAAAGATTTGAGCAATGGAGACACTTTGAACTTCCGAGGACAAGACTGAGTCCGTCCGGACACTCACCACAGAGAATACCGGTGCGATTGAATGCACACTGTTTATCTGTGGTAGTCAATGATATGTTTACATTTTTGAGTACACAGTAATCATATGGACAGGGGGAATGGACTATAACTCCCTGGCTTGTGCATTGATCATTGTCTGCATTAGCACACCTTGTTGCATGAGCTGAAGTGTTACCATTTGTTGTGATGTTGCAATATCCAACCCATACTGGAGCTACCCGCTGAATTGTTTCATGGTTGATATTGCATGAGATCATGTGTCTCACTAGTAGTGGGTCACAGTCACAATAGGGTGGGTTATGCTGGAGTGTAAGTCCCCAGGGGCAGGGACTAGTCAGTGAGACCATGACAGTAGGATATGGATACTGAGTAGAATGATAAAATGTGCTAGCATCAGACTGCTTTACAGTGAACTCAAAAGTTTCAACTTTGTGTTCAGAGTGTAGCACATAGGTGAGAGTAAAACAACGGCTGCTGGTGTTGAGGTATTGTTTAATTGGTTGAGATATATTGTGGCTGCTAGTGACAGTGGCTATGATTGTAGCAGGTGCCACTCCATGCCTCTGTCCAACTGCTGCAGCTGATATATTAAACATCTCCCCGGGGTAGATACTCATTGGAAACGTGTAGCTCTTAATGGAACAGTTCCTGTGACCACTTTCATCGCAGAGGCACACTCCATATGGGTCAGAGGATATGTTAGAGATGCCAGGCTGCTGAGTGAAATTAAATATTGTATTAAAAATTTCAGAAGAGTAGTAGTAGCCGGAATGGTTCCAATAGTTTTTGAAGTGCAGGTAAGTGTAGCAGTAGTCGACTGTACCACCGTACAGACCATCACCAGCATACTGTGCTGTATTGTTGTCAAATGTGAGGCTCATCCATGGTTTAAGATCGCTAACGTATGTGAAATCAGGAGCAACTGGCTGGAAGAAGCAGGGAGGACTAGATTCCAAGTAATGCTGCTGGGCATAAATGGCACCACCTGCTTCTTTCGCATGGTTGTTATGAAACATGACATGAGTGTTGTTCTTTACGTACATCAGTGCAGTTTCACCAAACCTCAAAGCTCCTCCCTTTATGGCACGGTTGCCTTCAAAGAAGATGACTCCTTCTAGAATAAGGTTGCTGTCTAAAAGTGATATGGCTGTGTTGTTGTTCTTGGTAAAGTTGCAGTCTTTAAACGTAACTCTTTCCATGGAAAGTATATTTACAGTTGCTCCAATGAAAATGCCCTTTTCGTCTTGAAGAAGAGAGTTGTTAAAGAAGGAACAATTCTGGAACGTGAGTTTTAAATGTGAAGAAACAAAAGAGACGAACCCTAAGATCTTGATTTTAATGATTTCAATAGCTGCCCCTTTTCCAGATGGTGAGACTGTGTTTCCATTAAATGTGCAATTCACAACGGAAATCTGTCTTGTGGTACAGTCAATATGTTTTGTCTGGTAGTGGGTGATGTACAGTGCCCCACCTGCACCTTCAGCATGGTTGCTGACAAACTGGGTATTTGAAATGTACAGAATGCAGTGTTCACAAGAATCATTGACCTTCTCTTTGCTTGCCAGTGCTACTATTGACCAAACTCTTAACCCTCCTCCCCTGTATGCAGCACCACAAGCAATTCTGCTGTTGTTTACGACAATGCTAGGTACTCTACTATCATAATAGCTGCCAGTAAAGTACGTGAATTTGATGGCAAGATTGCCACCATTTCCAGTTTCAGCCTGGTTTCCTGACATTGTAATGTTATTGATATTGACAGTAATTGCAGGACAAGTGATCAATAATGTGAGGCCGGTTGCACTTGGATAATAGTTATAGTAACGGTGCTTTTTGGATGTATTGTTACCATGTAAGAAGTAAGAAGATTCAATTTGTAGGTATGTAGTGTGGTTTTCTGGGCATTGTCCATACCAGAAATGAGCATTTCCACCGTTATATTCTTTATTTCCAGTATTGTACAAGAAAGCTGACTCATATATTTGCACATTTCCGAACATCCTATCAGCATGCAATCCAAACCCAGAGCTATTGCAAACTGTCACTCGAGATAGTACCACATTATGAGCTTCATCAAAAGACAGGGCCGCACGAACAGCTCCATACACCTTTTGTCCACAGTTAACAAAAGTTAGATTTTCAATGTGTACCCCAGTTACATTGGTAAAACTGAAACCACTTTGATGGGTGTCAACACCTTCAATTCTACTGCTGGATTCAAGTATGTCTTCTGACTCATGGATGAATGTGCTACTTCCTAATAAGGTAAAATTGTCAACATTTTTGATAACCAACGGTTGCAAGCCCTTCATGTAGTGTGTGCCATTCAGAAACACCACTGTGGTATTAGACACAAAGTAATGGAGGAGGTGCTCTTCATAGTACCTCAGAGAATAGCACGGTTCTCCAGGACAGTGAATGTGATAGTGCTCTGGCTTTACATAGACTGTACTGGCAATGCAAACATTAATGGATCCTAAAGTGAGCAGAACTGCACATAGCAGATCAATTACTGGAAGACGTCTGACAGCCATTCCTCAGATTTTCAGTTTGCTGTATTTAGTACACCATAGAACAAAATGCAGTGCAAGTAAAGTGTTTCTCTATATACTCAAAAAAGATGTAATCAAGATAACAATACCATCCTAAAGTAACGTTACCACAATATTCCTATACACAGACAGACATTATTTATGTATACTCTTACAGCTAACCATTTTAGCTATAATTAACATAGCAATAGCATACTGAATGGTGGTATACACTGTCAATTCTACACATTTGCACTCTATAGCTAGCTAGCTAACAAAACTGAAAGTATAATAACCTGGAGAAAGTTGAATGGAACAAGTTCTTTTCCAGGAGTCTACTATCAGGATCCAGAGTTTGAAGGCATTCCACACACGGGTTAGACGGATTTACACTGTATGGCTACAGGTGTGAAATGAGGGACTTTTTTTCATGTGATTCTTATGTACTGGGAATTGTATTTTTGGGAAGACTGTAGAATTATAAACACTCCCACTGTGTACATAAACCGATTGCCACAGGCTGGTTACCCTAGTTAGAGCGCATGATGAGATGGTGGTTACTTTGGTAATAGAGACAAATTGCACTCATGACACCCAGAAAGGAAGCTAGCTGATGACACAGAGGTTATTTAGACTAGCTAAATGTGTACAAGACTGTCACACACTACTCATATTCACTCATAACAGTTCTGCTGTACATACGGCATGACAGTACATTATATAGACGAATCTTGCACACATACCACAGACAATTAACTAAAACAGGAAATGACATACAGAAATGATATAGTCAGTCTATCACAAAGACATCCAGAAGGAAGGTGATTACAGTGGTTGTTTTGAGATAGTAGTTGTTTTGGCTAATAAAAGCTATTTCCATAAGACTCAGAAAGGAAGGCAGCTTTAACATCTTACAACCTATATATAGTAGCTAAGTAGCAGTGAAGGGTGGGCCAGCTACGTCATCACAAGACAGCGAAGAGAGTGATGCAGCTGACTTTTTCAAAGACATTGGAAGTCAGAAGAGCAGTGTTGCCCACAGAAGTTTGTAGTTTTGCCTTGTAGCTAATTGTAAGTTTCTAAGCTAAGCCTCATTATTTCATGTGCCTTCTTAGTTCCTAGCTATGCCCCTGGTATGTAACCGCTGATCATCTGTGAAAGTCACCTTCTAGCACATCCACAGCAGGAAAAGTTCCATCATCTCTTTGAAGTGCAGTTGTAGGGACTCTCTCACAGATGTTCTGATGGTGATTATTAGATTATTGTGGTGGTAAGATGACCTGTGCAGCTTCCTCAGTTGTTTATGCAATTAAGATCGCCATTATCAGCCCCGAGACTGCAATTATCAACCTGCAAACCTTAATTCAGCTTGTCGGTCTGTGCATGGTTAAAACAACCAATCTGTTTTTACAGTGGCACTCGTGCATGTTTATATCATGCACACATGTGCTTGAAAACAAGTGTGTGTGTATGCATAACTAACCCAAAACTGAAAATAAACTGAACCTTTACCAAGGAGTTGTTGTTAAAAGTTGTGCTTTAAAAGCCAATTCAGAGGATTGCACTTTAATGTACACAGGTTGATATTTCTGAACATGACAGTAGGTGACTCGGAAATACTGAAAATATAACTTGTATTTTCAGCATGACCCTGCCTATTTCACCATGCAACCCACTTCTTGAGCCTGATCTGAGAGTCAGACCCTGGCTCCTTGGGGCTTTTACTACAGGAGGCCGTGTGCAGATTGCTGTTGAGTTGCAGCTCCATCTCAAGTAGGTATGAAGTATAGTCTACCTGCAAGTAGAAAAGCAAGTGTCAGTGGGTCAGCACCAAACTGCATGAAGAGCATTGTCATTCCTCAGATGGTGGACTAGTATTATTACATGCATCATGTAATATCCATCTTTGAGAACAGAAAAGCATTAGTCTCAATCCCAGATCATGACACTATGTTGCTCACCTCATGTAAGTCTCATTCCCAGATCATGTCACTATGCTGCTCACCTCGTACAAGTGTCATTCCCAGATCATGTCACTATGCTGCTCACCTCATGTAAGTCTCATTCCCAGATCATGTCACTATGCTGCTCACCTCGTACAAGTGTCATTCCCAGATCATGTCACTATGCTGCTCACCTCGTACAAGTGTCATTCCCAGATCATGTCACTATGCTGCTCACCTCATGTAAGTCTCATTCCCAGAGCATGTCACTATGCTGCTCACCTCATGTAAGTCTCATTCCCAGATCATGTCACTATGCTGCTAAGTCTCATTCCCAGATCATGTCACTATGCTGCTCACCTCGTGTAAGTCTCATTCCCAGATCATGTCACTATGCTGCTCACCTTGTGTCTCTTTCCAGATCATGTCACTATGCTGCTAAGTCTCATTCCCAGATCATGCTGCTCACCTCGTGTAAGTCTCATTCCCAGATCATGTCACTATGCTGCTCACCTTGTGTAAGTCTCATTCCCAGATCACCTCATTGTTACAGTTTCAATCTGTGCATGTATGTAGGGGGGGGCTGTCTGTATGTAACATGTGTGAGTACAACACTGTACAACTATACTTACAATGCACAAATTCTGGGTACACATACACACATATATTCAGGCAAGACAAGTGGGGTGGAGGCCAGAGGGATAAGGAGGTTGGTGGCTCAGACAACCTACAGACAGTAGTGGAGACAGGATGACTAGATAAGACATTGAAGGACTGTCTGCCTCCACGCCCAGACGTCTCCCCCGCAGCATTCAGGGTCGAGTGCATGGTGATGAATTCTGGAATGTGGAAACAGTAACTTGATGTACTGCATAAACTGGTCAACTACTGCATAAATTAATCGCACTTTCTGCCTATAAGAGCATTTGGTCTAACACAAGTAACAAAATATGAAGACTATGAAAGGATAGAAGAAAGTGTGCATGCAAACAAAATTAAGTATATACATCTAAAATGTGATTGAGATGAATATACAAACTCATCCTAGCCTTTCTACAATAGTAGTGAAATTAGTGGTCTAGAGTATCACAGCTCAATAAGAACAACTAGTAGAAAGGAAGTCACATGATAGTAGCAATTTCAACCGAGTTATTCAAGCCATCTGGTGTTCGGCCACCCACCACCATAAGTTCATTACGAGGAAAGACTGCCACTTGACATCGGTATCGAGGAGTTATCATGTGGCTAATGATCTCCCACTTGTTGGTTGTTGTGTTGTACATGTGAATCATAGTTGTCTTTCTAACAAAAGTACCTAATAATTCACACCCACCCACTGCCAGCAGTTGTCCATGAAGTGAGGTACATGTGGAAAGGCAATATGGGGACTCAGGTAGTTTGTGCCACACTTTAGATTCGCTGGCTGATAACAAAGTTTTTTGATCTGCTCCTGGGAACTGCGGTCGGCAAGACTGGAGGAGGGCAGCCAGTGAGCAGGCGAATACTGACTTTGATTGCTTGGCACTCTGATCAATTCCTCCCAGTAGGTAAACTTGATCTCTACAGAGTGTTGCAGTTGTTTCAGAAAGTGGGTGTGGGAGGCTACTGGCTGTGGACCACTGTAGGGTATCTGTGTCCATCACTTCAACAGTACTCAGTTTTACGTATCCTTCCGATCCTCCTGCCACAAGCAGATATCTCACACTGCACACTACGATAGTTAACCATCGTTTGGTTGGCATGGGAGGAAAGTGTTCTATCCAGTTGTTATTAGAGAGGCTAAGGAGAGAATTGGTGACTTCTTTGTTGGACATCTTCCCACCAATTGCAGTGAGGAGACCACTGACCAATGCTAGACTGAAGCCATAGTTTGGGCACTTAGGAAGTTCAGACCACTTTTTGCTCGATGAGTCATAAGAATACACTTCTTTTCCCAATGGATTACAACCAAAGTAGGCTATGTTCCCATTCACAGCAGCCACTTCTCCCCAGATTTTACACGGTGCCTTCCCAACATCCCTCCACTTCAGCCTGAGGCTAACTTCTTTCTGCAATAGGTGGTCATCTTTAGAAGCCCTTTCTTCGTCTTTAGCTGTGAGTTGTTGGAGACCTTGCAGTTGATTAGCTGTGAGAAGATTTCTCAGCCTCAGAATTTGCTGAAATTGTTGCTGAATTTCTTGTTCCTTTACTTGCAGCTGATTACTCAGTGTTTTCAGTTGGTCATCTTTTGATAGCAGCTGTTGTTGAAGGTCTTGGATTTGCCGTGCTTGTTGTGCATGGTTTTGTTGCACCTTCGTAATTTCCCCTACTCCCTGCTCAGATGAACTGTGCACAGCTCCTTCCTGAGATCGCTGCACACTTACAGTGTACTGGGGAGATCTTTTTAGTTCAGAGATGTAATGGCAGAGCTCCCTAGTTGAGGGTCTGTCTCCTTCTCGGTCCTTTAGGCACTTTAGGGCAACTAGCAACAAAGGGTGTGCTCGGTTGATCAGGTTGATGTGTGATTGGCGACGTTCGACTTCAGAAACAGGCATTTCAATTGTATCTGCTGAAAAAAAAGGATTTTCAAGTATGGTTACATGGTCACCAGGATTAGGAAACTGCCGAGTCATTATCTGAATACAAAGAACACCAAATGAAAAGGAGTCTAGCTTGTCCGTGTAGACTGGTTGATCTTTCAGCGCTTCTGGGGACATATACACCACTGTGCCTGGGCGCAGAGTGAGGGGGGTGAGGTGGGCAGTGCTTTGCTTCACATTGTAAAGCTTTGCCATTCCAAAGTCTGTTACTTTGGCCCTGCTGCCTGCGATCAGCAACACATTGTTGCTTGATAGATCTTTGTGGACAATGCCATTGGAGTGGAGGTAGGAAACGGCCAAAGCTATGTCATGGCAGAGATTCACCTCAGTGTGGTAGGGGAGTGGCTTATGGGATCGCTCCAGAAATTGAGTCAAACTCTCATCCATCAGCTCCATTAAGAGTACTGGCAGCCTTGATTCAGGGTCACGATACACACCCAAGTATTGGACAATGTGTGGGTGCTTTATGGCACACAAAAGGTGACACTCTTGCTCAAATTTATTTGTGATACCTGTAGTTTCTGGGGTGGTAAATTGAAAGAAGGCGGGGTTCAGAACTTTAGCAGCACAGGGCAACTCATCACACATTGCCTTGCAGACAGCACCATATGACCCCATGCCGAGACTTTCAGCTTTCATGACTACAACTCTTTGATAACGAAAGTCATGTGCCATTATTAGGTGGAGAACTTAAGAGTGTACAGAATCAAGAAGAATTTCACTGGTATTCAGGTACTGGTGTGTGCCCAATGACAACTTGATCAAGCTTCACAAATCACACTGAAAAACCTAGCCACATAAGCTCTTCAAATGATCATTGTTACATGTTGCACTTCTTCTGCACCTGATGACCCAGTTCTTGGATCAATATCCTGGACAAACACATTAGGAGAGGGAAAGGAAAAGGGAGTAAACCTGTAAACGGAGCTACATTTTTCTGGTTTTGACTATAATGATCACCACACTCAGTCACAGCGAAGTACAGTGCCAATGGACTGCTGCATGACGTACACTGTAGCTCACACTTGGTGCAAGTGCTAGCAATTGCCTTGAATACTTGAAACCCCTTAGTACACGCTATTTCATGTTGTTAAGTGTATCTCTGTGTGTTACAAGTTACAACAGTTGTGTACTGCTGAGTTACGACTGACACAAATGCGTTGACAAAAGTTATTTCTCATCATGAATAGCTACAGCTGTCATGTCCAGAGCAGTGTCCTACAATAAATGTCACATTACATTACTGTAATTTATAGGTATGTGCAAACAAGATGACAGGATGGCTGTATTATGAAACTTGAGGTAGCTATACTTGAAAATACTTGAAAAGTTTTGCTGTCCTGCCTTATAATTAAGGAACTCTAGAGATTTTGGGTTATATTGACATGCACATATATAGTGATACTGACAGTGTCTCAGCTGAGATTGCTGACAGTATACTGATATATAGTGGCTGTTTGACTACTATAGATAAGTACAGTGGTAAGTAGTCTTGTGCAGTCAGACTCTCATGGCAAGAGTCTGGCTATGCAAGACTAGAGTGATGGGACTCTCAGTAGGTATTATAGAGTAGTATATAGGACTACCACAGGTAGTATAGAGGAGTAGGAGAAACTACTAGAAGCTAACAGCTAAATGCTCACCTTTAGCACTGAAGAGAGAAGAGCAAGAGAAAGTTAGCCAGAAGAATGCATCATTACGCCCACTATACAGCAGCAGTAGTATACCATGACCATATTAGGTCACAACCAGGCTGACAGATAAGATTAGTCTGACCTTATAAGGCCATATTTACTAGTAAGATGCCAGTGATTTTATACAACACAAAAATGTAATTCTGACCACTTGAGTTGTCACAGAATCGGTGTAAACATCCGGTACATCAGAGTGCATACAGTGCATACAAGAGTAGAGGTCAGGTTAATCAGCGAAATTGACCACACTGACCAGAAACAGGAAATTAGCTTTAAGTTTGTGTGGCCTATTTATCCCAAATGTGTAAACACATTGCATGACATTGTGGAGTTAACCAATCTGTTCTGTATGCTAATCATATAGCTAGTATCTGCATTAGTGGTGCTCCTCCACGCTGCATTTGAGTCTGTGGTAACTGCATGGTATTCTTATCCATATTTAGCATTTTCATACAGGCAACCATAAAGTTTTTACTATGTATGTATTTTGAAGCCAAAATACAGTTCAGACATGCAAGACTTAGAAGTTCTGCAGCATCAAGCATAGATACTCCTGAAGGAATAATCTTCAAGTTAATGCACAAAAACTTCGTCATATATACATGCAGTTCGGCCATAAGGGGCGTTCTTCAGGCATGCAAATCAATCACACTTGAGTGTGTCCAGTATGATGATGTTTTGTGCATTCAAAGTATGTCAAGATTACTTGCTCACAAATGTCACTATACCCATACAACCTTTGGTTTGAGAGAGTTGTTCAATGCCTAGAGCACAAGAAACTCTAGGATCGAGTACTGTAAGACACACGCGTATATGAACAGTCAGCAGTTGCATTTGGTAAATTTATTCAATGATTGCTGTTATTGTAACACCTAGCTACACCTTGTGTTTTTGGAAGGATTGTGTTTGTTTGTTTATTCCTCCTCCCCCCCCCCATCCCTATTCCACAAGAAATAGAAATAGAAGTTCTTATATGGTTTGCTAAGTTCATTAGAATCCATCTCAGAGCAACATAAATTAATAAAAAAAAGGTGTGCTTCAGACACACAAACAACCCAATTGCATATTTGTGCTCAAAGTGAAAATACTATTTGAAACCCTACTAAGGGCAGTGTATGCCAAACATGTTAATATTTCATGCATGACAAACAGTATGTTTTCGGAATCATTACTATGGATTTGTACCAGGTACTTGATATCCTGCATTCATCAGAATTCAACCAGTTATTGTTGCAGTAAAGTGTGCATGCATGGCTACACTGAGGCTGGCACAAGGTGAGACAGGACTTGGTAGCTATATAAATGACACGACTTCAAGTGCTTAATTAACACTCACATACTAGTAGCTAGCATGGCATAGTTTGAGGTAGTCTCTACTACATTATAGAGTTGGATTTCTATTCTAGAGTTTAGTAACTGTTAGTATATGCTACTATTGAGGAAGCCATGCCAAAATCTCCACTGACCACTGTACCACCAGCTGACTGAAAGATGCGGTCAAGTATTCGACTGAGATCGTCACTGCAACTAAGAATTCTACTTATCCTATTTCTAAACACCATCCTTGTCGGAACACTTTTGAAAGTATGTATTATGAGTAGTGATGAAAGCAACTTGGTTGCTACTTTAAAATTGCCAAAGGGTAAGAGGAACACATTTATTCCTACTTCACAAGTGCCATACGCAAAGGATGTGATTGTTCGTTCTGCATATTTTGATGACAGACCTAGAAATGGCCATGCAAATGCAACTGTTTTCATGTTGCAAGTTAGCAAGGATATTGTGCAACTAAACACGACATTAGCACTTGGTTGTGGAGTTGGTAAACTGATTACTACTGCTTACACACTACGTCCATGTGGAGGTCCCATATTACACAACTGGATTGATGAACATTTTCCTAAGGTGACATATGATGAACTGATGTTAGATTGCTTTGACTTGTCGGCACAGAATGGCAGTACTGCTTTTGTCATTTACAAATCTGATGTCCACTCATCATCTGCAAGAATTGTGGAATCCGAGCGCCCATTTTTCATTCCTGTTAAACACCAGCCACATGATTTACATCAAGTTTATAACTTTAAAATCATTTCATGCGTGAATGTTTTTGGCTCCCCAAACTGGCTTGTTGAGTGGCTTCAATACCAGAAGGCTATTGGAATTGATCATGTTCATGTCACCATTCAAGATTCATTTCTAAATCACCAGGGTCATGAGCAATTATACTTGCAACAGGCCATGAAGGAAGGTTTTGTGACTGTTGATGTGTGGCAGAAGTGGTTTAGTGACTCAGAAATTTATTACCACTCACAGAGACTAGCATACACAGACTGCATTTACCGATATCGTGGAACATATGATTATGCATTTATGCTAGATACGGATGATTTCTTTGTTCCCATGAATCCTGGAGAGAAGAAACTGCATTATTATGTTGATAAGTGGTGCAAAGAGAGTGCATCTTGTGCTTTCAGTTGGATTGAGTACTTTCCTGATTGTGGTCTAAAAGGTGAACCTGGCATTGATGGTAATGTGACAAGAATGCTTAATTCATCAGTGCACACTAAGCGTAACTTTGCTAAATCTCTGCACAAACTATCAGTGGTGATGGACGCTGGAGTACACCTAGCAGAGACTGTTGTCTTGAATACTAAACCTTTCAGTGTTAGGTACCATCATGGAATTGTTAAAATTCCAGATGATGAAGCATATATTGCACACGTTGTAAAAAACAAACAACCACTGAACAAAAAATGTTACTAATTTCGCTTTAACAAAGAAAAGTGTTTTGATTGATTGTTTCAGTACGCACCAATTCACTAACAGCAGTATACAAATACATTTTGACCTAAACTTTGATAATTGTATGTAATGTCAAACTCTTACACACATCAGTATTAAATTTTATGAAACTAGAGATCCCCAGTAGAGCTCTTGATCCACATGTATTCCTTGAAACTGCATGTCTGCATCCCAAACTAAGCATGTAGCTAGTTGACTAGTAATCTACACTAATTTTTACCTGCAGTCTTGTACTCAGACATAAAATCCAGAAGCTCCCGAAATGTCTGGTGATATATGGACATGCAATGAGAAGTAGCTAGCAATGAGACGTTGTGTGAACCTTCTGTTTTGCTGCACTATCCGTCATGGCGACCACCAAAGATGCCACTGGTGTAGTCAAAGCAGTGATGCTGCCTGTGTTGTAAAAAGATTTTCTTTCCATCCTTGCCATGCATTTTAATCAAGTGCAATAAAGGCAAGACGTGATCATTCCCTTTCAGCACCTGGTTACATTCCACACAGCCCCGTACATTTAGCTACCATGTAAGTTCACACAGCTCCATAGGCTTGCACAGCCCTTGTAGTGTGTATTTGCTATAGCAGTGATTCTCCGCAATAAATAGCTACTTTCTGATAAACACCATGTTCTCTAGATCATTGATATTTATTAGGCCGTACTCAATTTCCTGCACTCATTTGAATCAAAGTTAACAAACTTTGATGATTGTATGTTCAGAAGTATAATGTCAAACTCTTACACGGATCACTGTTTATGAAACTACAAGTGCTAAGTAGAGTACTTACCCGCATATGTGTGAACAATCAATGAACCACATCTCCCTATAAAAAATAGACATATAGATGTTGTGCAAAGTCGCCTACTACACAGACACTGCCAGTCTATGAGATTGAGAGTCCTCCAAGATTCTCTATGCTGAGGTTGGGGGGTTCAGTTGGTCTTGTGCCAAGCCTGTGATCATAGATAGTGGAGTAGCAGGAGACTCTACTATCTATGGAAAAATCAATTGGTCGGGACATACACAATCTATCAAATGACAAACCTCTGTAGCCCTGCATGGAAGCACAAATTGTTCTCTGGGCATCATCCAGTAAGCCCCTACTTTAACCCTGAATTGTGAGCAAGATACAAGACTGTATGCTGGGTCACACAGATCGGTGACCTGGGTAGACATGAGCAGTGCATACTGGAGAATGTGTTACGTTGGACGCATTTTGGCCAATACCAGGCCTCATTAGCTCCACTGGGGTGCACGTGACCAGGAGATGGGGACTGCTATCTCGTGCACAGAATGCAGTCAAGTGGCTGGCCATATCCAAAAGGTCGATAGAAGCTCCTTGAAAGTACTTTGAAACTGCATTCAAAACTAAGCATACATGTAGCTAGTTGACTAGTGTACATGTAATTATGTGTGTTGAGACCATGCAGTTTTACCTACATTCTTGTACTCAGACAGCTATTAGCTATCTGGGTAAGAGAACAATCCAGAAACTCCTGATACAAGAGATTTCTGGGAATAGCAATACAACACTTCAAGTACTGTGCAAGCTGTACACCAACATGGTGGCTTTAAGACAGAATAAGATCACATGATGAAAAGCTCTCAGTGTTGGTTTTGTTAGACTACCTGTCCTAGCAGCGCAGTTTTAACATCAAAAGGCGCTCCATTTTAACAAAAGTTGCCCCACCTTACGGGTAAAATTGACTGCCCTCGGCCCCAGTATTGCAGCCACAATAGTATAGATTTTGGAACAATCACTAGGAATCCTATCAAGGAGACACCATTAACTGCTAAGATTGAAGAAGATGTTGCTAACAACGGGGAACACTAAACCAAGGATGAGGACAAAGGGAAATGCGAGGAAACCATCTACATTACCTAGTGAAGACAGAACTTACTTCTCAGACAGAATCTCAGTGTTTGATGTCTGGAACGGTTCCACAATTGTGAAACCATCCCTGAAGAAGTGTAGACTAACCCAGAGTTTACATAATTGTAGAACGATATACATGCAAGTGTGATTTTTTTTAGTAGCTATTTTCATGAGCCAGTATTTTGCAATGGGTAGGGACAGGTACTAAGATATTTTGCATAGGATGCCAAATATGCTATGATATTTTGGATGCTGACTTTGAAGGGGTCAATGATGTAGTTCTTTACACATTGCTAGTTTGTTGGAGGATGTCAATTGGTTCAGTTTTAATTATCCTTTACTGCTGTGTCAACATGGTTGCCATTAGCCACAAAGTTTTCCTTTTTGATGCCACAGGTGGAAGTTGTAAGGCCAATTTCTCTGTTGTTGCTTTAGAGCTTGGTTCATTCATCCACCATGCATACCACTCAATGTCTTGCCTCCACCCCACACAGAATAAAGAAGACATTTCAGTATGAATTCTGTGTCTTTTCCCTGGCAGATTGTGGAGACTACAGAAATTATGGTGGAAAATGCTTTCCATTCTTGCTCACCTGTGTTCAGTTCATTGACAGCAAGCACATACAGTTATTGGTTGAAGTTCTTTGTTGTTAAAGATCGCACCTGAAGGATTGGCGCCCCTTCCAATTGTGCAGTCGTTTAGCTCTCACAACTGGCAAAGGTTAAGTACGCAGAGGGCGTTCCTACTTTTAGAGTGACCCCGTGAGGCCGGAAATGGCCCCGTGCCGTTCGATATTAAATTCACAAGTCACGTGTTGTGAGAAGTTGCCACGAGAAGTTGTGAACGTTCTGTGCAGCCGCCATGGCGGCAACCAAAGATGCTGATGGCGGGGTCAAGGCTGTGATGTTGCCTGCGTTGCGAAGACTGAACCAGGAACTAGTCAAGATGGTCGAAGACGGAAGGGTGAACTTTCAGGCAATGAGATCCAACCGTTTGGAAGAGTTTTTGAACGTCGATTGTGAAGTTGGTATAATTTCATTACGACCAATGTTGAACTATCTGTACTGCCTGAAGGCGGTTGGTGTGAAGACACGGGCTGAACTCGAAGAGATGTGGAAGGGATGTTACCATTATGAAGAGGTGAGGGAGTGTGTGGAGGAGCTTTTGAGCTTAGAGGAGAGTCTGCAGGAGCTGTATGATGACATTGACGTAGAAATACAGAAAGCAGAAGATCGACTTGCTTTTCGGAATATCACTAAGGTGGGTGACCAGCTGCCAGAAGATCTAGCTCTTGTCAAGTGCCGCTCAAGAGAGGTGGTCAAACTTGGGAAAGTCTTGAAGCAGTCCAAGTTTACGCTCTTTGTACCTATCAAGTTTTACTTCTGAGGTCCATGAAACAAACACTTGGATGGTATAGCAGCAAGGGGGAATGAGTTCAAGCAGCTGGGGTGTCAGGTGGTTGTTGTGTCGTGTGGAACACAAGAGAGTGGTATGGAATGGTTGCAGAAACACGGCTTTTCTTTCCCACTCCTCATTGATCGAGACAGAATGTTCTACCGACAAGTTGGTCTGCGAAGATTCCTCAAAAGTTCCTTCTGTGTCAAGACCTTCAAACGCTATGCAGATGAGCGAAATGCTGGTACATGGAGAGGTGAAGCTCCATATTCAGGAAGTGACTATGCTGTAATGGGAGGTGACTTTGTTGTGGACTCATCTGGCAAGCTGCTGTATGCTCACCACTCCAAGAACCAGTTTGACAGACCTGACATCGAGACATTGGTGGAATTTTTGCAAGGAACAAATTGACTAACCTAGTTGCACTTTCAGGTTTTCATTCCAAGAGGCACAATATGACGCTCACACTCTCAATCTGGGTACAGAAGAGTGTGTGCTGAAGTGACACTGTGCTGCTTTGAATGAATAATGAATTGTGTATAAAGAAGCCTGATATTACCACTCACTGCCACTGAGATTAGCCACTTTTGTACAGGTGCAGACCACAGGTTGTAATGTATAATCAGAAATTGCTAGACCACAGGAAATGAAATAATGCATGATAGCAGCTATAGTGCCATAGTACTCTACTATTGATGGCTTACACTTGTATGCAGACAATAGCCTGAACAAGCAGCAGGTGTATACGTATGTAGAGTAAAAGTATATTGCCCCATGTCAGACATCATGCATGGAGTACATAACTAACACTTATCCTTGGACCTCCAACTTGTATAATTTCTTGGCTCTGAGCATCTCGGAATAATTTTAGCTGCGTAGGTCTCGAAGCATTTAGTGCCTGGGATATAGCATTAATCCTTGTGGCTAGATGTCTAAGCATATCTCATGGATAATAAATTCCTTTAGCTAGCTATAAGTGTTCTGTAATGCTCTTCCCCCCACCTTCATCCAGTAACATTGTCGTGAAACATTTTTGATGCCCAGCAAAACCTCATGGATGAATAACTGCACTTCAAATAAGAGTAGGGAATCAACACTCCTATAGTACTTTAATGCCCAGGCACTAGTTTTCAGAAATTACAGTACTGTAATCTCTCAAAAATAACCCCACCCCCTTTTTGAATGAAGCTGTTGCAAAGGGTGCTTTCTCTTGAAAGTATGCCGACCTATTTGTGCTGTAGTACATGCAGTCTTGAACCCAAACCCCTCTTCAACCGTCAGTTATGTTAAGCAAGAGCACCAAAGAAGCAGTACATTGCAAGAGGAGGGACTAACAAATGAAGGCAGGCACCATTTGCATAAGCAAGCGCATGACAAAAAAAAAAGCATTTTGCAGAATCACAGCATGCAAACACAAATAACTATTTGGAATTTCATGGTTCATTGAGCAGGTGGGTAGTACGATTAAAGGAATTCCAAAACACAATTATCATCAATCAACCCCCTCACAGTCCATCTATATAGCTTCAAAGAGCTAGCTAGATAATAGCCAGCAGATGGATGAACATAAAGTCATTATCCATCAAGCTTCAAAGAGCTAGCAGAGACACTTCTCTGCATGCTAGCTAACACATACCATGCAGTTCATAGGACTATAGGGGTGAAAGGATGATAATTGTGTTTTGGATTTCTTTATATGAACCCTGAAACTGCAGTGACCAGCACTTATGGTCATTTTAACCAAGTAGTTTGTGCGTGTGAGGTGTCAAGAGAAACATCACAAACTCTCGAAATACACCCACCCCCCTCTTGAGGAGCCATTTAAGTTCATTGCCCATGGGCGTATGTTCGAGAGAATACTGTATACAAAAAAGATTCTTAGTTCTTACTCCATACTCATGGTAAGTAATCAAAAACAGGAGGGAGAAAAGGCCTGGTAATGAGCCTCAACGGCTTTTTAAACTTGGGTTTGTAAGATCTATGCAAGCAGCCATAGTGGTTAATGAGAAGTTTAATAGGTAAATATATGTTGACTCTTATCATCTTACAACAGATTACAACCTATCAAAAATAAATTCCTTACTATGCCCTATTACTGTCTTGTACTTATACCGTATGCCCAAATGCCAAACTAATGCAGTATCTACCTTATTTGACTGCCATTAGCTACCCCCAAACAACATGATCTGATACTCTGTGTTGTGCCCTTGATCCTATAGAATGCAGACAAGGCAAGCGAAGTGGAAAACCACAATTGATTTACCAGGTATGAATCTGGTTATTTTCTCTACCTCAGCATGCCCTTCCTCTTGTTCATGAACAGTAAATTAATTGTGGTTTTTCAGCTGTCAGCTATAATGCTTGTTGCAAGACTTCTCCAATTGCGGTTACAGTAATGGATAACTTATACAAATACATATTCCTGGTAGTGATAGTTGTGGAAGCTATAGATGATTTCAGTGTTCAAGAATATGACAATCTCTTAGATAGTTAAATAGAAGACTTTTCCAAAAACTAGAGAGCCCATTGGTGTTTCAAAGTGTTAGTGCTGTAATAGTGAAGACTGCAGAAAACATGCTCCATATTTTAGAGGAGATAAACAGTATTCAAACTATATAGCATACATAAGTGGAGTTGTGACAGATATGATTTCAACAAGCACAGTATCACTTCAGCACACACCCCTCTGGTATCCAGATCGAGAGCGTGAGCTTCATCCCATGCCTCTTGAAATGAAATCGCCCAACTATATACAGTATATACTACTAGGATTAATTTCAATAGGGATTTATGGAGCTTAGCTATATCATTTGGAGCTTATATCATCAATTTGAACT
The DNA here is from genome assembly GCA_949130485.1 of Agelas oroides. Classification (NCBI taxonomy): domain Eukaryota; kingdom Metazoa; phylum Porifera; class Demospongiae; order Agelasida; family Agelasidae; genus Agelas; species Agelas oroides. Next base: position 4,811,681 of record OX422185.1, read on the forward strand.
CAACAGTGCATGGTGTGTGCCATCACATATGGTAGCCTCATTCCCAGGCCTCCCCCGTTTTATTGTTCTTTGGCTGCGTTCAATACAATACACTGAAAAGTTAACAAAAAATGGAAGCCTGGGAATGAGCCTACATATGGTGCTATTTTGAACGGTTATGAGAAGTTTTGAAAGTCATTCTGAGCCTGTAGCAGTAATTGTAGTCTGTACATAACGAGATTCGTGGATGTGGAGAGTGCGTTGCGCATGCGTAGTGTAGTATGGCACTTGAATGACGGTGAGCTGTAGACGGGAAAGTGTGCATCCAGGGCCGGCGGAGCCGGTCCTGTTGCTCAGGCCATGGCCGTACCAATTTTTGAGACTTTCCAAGATTTTTCTATATAGCGAGTCCAAATGATATTCATAACAGTGAAAAATTGCGTAACCGTTTTTGGAGCGTATAAGTGCCATATTGAATGTGGCACCGTTGTACGTGTCTTGCAAAAACCCGCACCCACAATCGAAATTTCGGCCAATAGCCTTGCAACGCACATCAAATTGAAGCGCTTTCGTTCTTCTTTTCAATTCTGCTGGTATGAACAGCCATTTAAAAAAAAAACCCTGTTTTTTTGGTGTTTTAGCCGCTTTTTATGGACTTCTAAGGCCCTTATACCATGGGAAATAGGTTTATTGGGGTGCAGATTTAAATTATTTGGGTTGTATTTGCCGTCAAAACTGTCACACTGCTTTGGCAACCAGCAAAAGCCCGGGACATTGCAAGAGAGTGTCACTCCAGTGCAGTCATTTGTTGCTGAAACTTACTTTATTCCCACTGTGATTATCAAAGGACCTCAGCTGATCTCAGAAACAAACATTCTACTCCTGATATCCAGGTGGTGGAGGCTGCATACTGACATAAGAACTGCATATGCTTGTGTGTGTGGCAACGAGTCTGTTCATGTATAATAGAGCTAAAGAGAGTATGAAATCCACAGCTGTAGCTGCTGGGAGATAAAGTGGGCCCACAGAATGATGAAGGAGAGAAGGGAGTGTTCGCAGTTGCAAAGAAGATGAGTCCTCAAACCTGCAGACAGGAGTCACCAACATGCATGGTCATCATAATCTGCACTTTAGTACCTGGAGTCTCTAGGAAGGGCATGCAGTACGCGTATATGGCTTGTCCACCTATTCCCTTCAACCAAGCCACTTGTCATTCACCATCACATTCTTGTTCATGGGATGCATGAACAAGAATGTGATGGTGAATGACAAGTGGCTTGGTTGAAGGGAATAGGTGGACAAGCCATATACGCGTACTGCATGCCCTTCCTAGAGACTCCAGGTACTAAAGTGCAGATTATGATGACCATGCATGTTGGTGACTCCTATAGTTTTGTGTGGCTGAGTGTATCTATTAAATTTATGGGAAGTTTGGTCATTTTTATTTATTTATTTTTTTGCCTGCCTACCGGGTCATGTTTTTGACCTAAGCAATCCGTGAAACATAAAATGGCCTTATGACAGCAAATCTCTACTCGAGTATCCCCAAGTCCTCCTTTAGGGCCTAAAATATCTTGAAAATGTTATGAACGTGCAATGCCGAGTGTCTGGTGAGAAACTCGCTGAAAAATGTGTGTAGCAATCTTTGCAGCAATAGTTACAGCTTTCACAAGCCTCAGGAGTATGTCACGACAGTGATTTGCAATGATTGTTGTTGAAGGCAGGAAAGGGTGGGTTTCAAGGGGCAGAGCGTTCGCCCGAAGGGCTGTGCGGTCGGTTGTCTTGCAAAACTTCTCGTTCTTTTGTTGAATGGCGCTACTTTCTTCACAAATTGAGAGGAGGGGTCCATAGTAACTCACAATGGAAGCGTTACGTATTCCAGGTAAGCATAAAACGAAGGCACGATAAGTTTACCTCAGTGGCGTAGCCAGGACATCGCCGATGCTAGGGCACAGCATGGGCACACTACGTTAATTTGTACGAAATTTTTGGACTTTTACAGCCTCCCAGGTCGGTTCTGAGGCCATATGGTAGTGCAGTGTACGTCACTTATACGGCATAACTCTGTGGATATACAGTCATACCGATACTGCGCCGTTCGATTTCAAGATGGTTTAGTGCCCGGATTCGCGATCTATCAGCGCCGATAATTCGCATGCATACTCAGGCCATACCAAATTAATTTTATGTTTCACGGATTGCTTAGGTCAGAAACATGACCCGGTAGGCAGGCAAAAAAATAAAAATAAAAATGACCAAACTTCTCATAAATTTAATTAGGTACCACTCAGCCACACAAAACTGCTCGCCATCCTCCATTCTTGCCATGTGGTGAGTACTTAGCCTCGTTTCCAGGCCTTCGCGCGTTCGTCGCTTGCAGTACGAAGAACGCGCGAAGGCCCGGAACGAGGCTGGTGAGTATTGGATTACGTGTACATATTAATCGCATTTTTACTTTTTTATTTTCAATTTTCAAGAAAAAGACCCAGCCGGATCCGTGAAACATCAATTGATCAAATCAATTTGGTATGGCCTTACACTGGTAGGGCACGGCCTCTAGTTGCTAGGGCACGTGCCCCAGTGTGCCCCAGCCTGGCTACGCCACTGGTTTACCTACTTGTACCGTTCGAGCGCTATTTACGCTAGCAGACCTGTCGTTGCAAAAAACAGCTGTTTGCTACGACGCTCAGCACCATAGCCTGCCTTTATTACTACAATTTCAGAGGGTGAGAACCAACAAACTGCCAGCAATAGTGTCAGTTCTCGCCTGTGTGGGAATGGCACTGCGAAGAGAGAAGCCACAAAACGGCACAATCTCAGTCGCGCACCTCTTGGCGCTATCGACCCTAAAGGGTCTTGAAAGCACAATCATACTAACCCGATAAATTTCACTTGGTGTGCCAGACCATTACCTCATGAGTGGTTGGGTATGAGACTAGGGTTGCCAAGTTCCTAATTCCAGACTCCACTGTCTTTACATTTTTCAGTTTGCCACTTAACATACCAAATTAATTTGAATTCACAAGATTAGTACATTTAAAACTGTGGATCTAATTTTGCAATGGTGATCTTCAGTTGTAGTGGTTTCATTTCATCTTCAACTTGAAATTTGGTGTGTTTCGACTTCTTTCTTTTCTTTTTCTTTTTCTCCTTTCCTGACCTCCCTCCACCTTCTGTGTCATCATTGACAGTCAGAGGTGACTCAGATCTAGGGGGTCCTTGTGATCGAATAATCAGTTTGGTTGCATTTGATTCACTTGGAACTGCAGTATATGTAGTAGCGCTTGTATCACTTTGCAGGGTAGTAGGTTGGTGCTCTGCTGGTAAACTCTGTGAATAAAACTCTTTGCTCAGACTCAACACAAGAGAACCCGAGTCACTATCATCAACAATAATCTCATCGTCTTCTTCATCAGGATCAACCTTGCCAACTATACTAACTTGCTCTGTGAGTATTTCACCAGAAAAACGCTGCTGTCCAGAGTTATGTGCCACTACAGTGTGGTGCTTTGAAACAACGGCTTCTTCATTATCACTCTCATCAGAAATAACAATCTGTGGTTTCTTCTTTTTTCCTTTATTTCGGCTGGACGATGACGACAACGATTGTGAAGTAGTACCCTCTTGTTTATTCTCTGCTTGTTTCGTATGTGCATGTACTATGTCCTTTGACCCAGACACACTTAAACTGGAGACATTCAATGTTTTCCCATGGTTGATCAACAGGCTGCTAGAAGGATGCATGCTTGGGACTTTGAGTCCAGTACTTGGAGTACTAGAAGGTAAGCTACTCTGTTTGTTTGTCTTTGAAGAATGTGCCACCTTCTCTCCCTCCTTTTCCTTTTTTCTCCCCTTCTCTCGCTTCACCGCTGCACGATGTTGTCCCAACTTCTGAGCATGTCGCAGATTCTCAGATGTAACTGTGTTACTGGTCGTGTGAGCAGAGGAAAGGATATCGTGAACATCACTGTCAGAAGGTGCCACTTTCAGCTCACTGTCGCCAAATCCCAGATCTAGGAGGGATGTGGGTAGAACACTGTCACCTAGCTGAACTAGGTCCTCCTTTGTCTCCTCCACAGACACCCCTGCATGGTGAGAAAAGCAAAACAAAACAAAAACTACAACGAACTAAAATAGTCTGCATGGGAGTAAAATTCTTTCTCGTTAGTTTTGGACTATAGGTGGCAATTATCTAGTGGCTGCCATATCACGCATTCATGCTTTTGGTTTCCCATTTGTACAGTCCAGGTACTAGAGCGCACAAAAACCTGTACACTTTACAGAATGGCGTGATGCCTGCCTTTCAGTGGTTGTAATGTATGGCTGTTAATGGGAATGCAATCCATACCTGAGCACAACGTCTGTTAAAACAAAGTGTCCATATTTCAGAGGTTAGGAATAGCATTTACAAGCATAATCAGTGACACTTCAATGAGTGGTTGATGGAGCATAGAATGGCAACCCCCAAAAACGTTTCTGGTTACAGTGCACATGCAAGATTGATAGCCTTGTTCCCAGGCTATCAATCTTGAGTATAAGGCTACAATGTAGATCTACATGTATATCTTCACTTAACCTTTCTCCTTCTCTTGGACTGTTACATCACCCTCCCTCTCATTGCATATCCTTTCTTCACCCCTTGGGGAATTTGGTTGCCTTAGCAACCGACCAGAAGGGGATCGTGACCTTGATCGTGATCTTTGGTAACTGCCATAATCATGAGGAGTGGGTGAGGGATGACGAGGAGGTGTGCGAGGGTGGTGACGAGGGGAGGGAGAGTCACGACCCCACAAGTGATGAGGGGAGCGGCGGGGTGACCTGTCCCGATATGGGTCCATATCAGGCCTAAAGATAGACAATACCCAAAAAGCATAAGGTATAAGGTGAACAGGAAGTGAACAGAAAGGAGCAAAATGTTTTAGTGGAATGTGGAACAGAAAGGAGCAAATGTTTTAGAGCAATGTGGAACAGAAAGGAGCAAATGTTTTAGTGGAATGTGGAACAGAAAGGAGCAAATGTTTTAGTGGAATGTGGAACAGAAAGGAGCAAATGTTTTAGTGGAATGTGGAACAGAAAGGTAGCAAATGTTTTAGTGGAATGTGGAACAGAAAGGAGCAAATGTTTTAGTGGAATGTGGAACAGAAAGGTAGCAAATGTTTTAGTGGAATGTGGAACAGAAAGGTAGCAAATGTTTTAGTGGAATGTGGAACAGAAAGGTAGCAAATGTTTTAGTGGAATGTGGAACAGAAAGGAGCAAATGTTTTAGAGCAATGTGGAACAGAAAGGAGCAAATGTTTTAGAGCAATGTGGAACAGAAAGGAGCAAATGTTTTAGTGGAATGTGGAACAGAAAGGAGCAAATGTTTTAGTGGAATGTGGAACAGAAAGGAGCAAATGTTTTAGTGGAATGTGGAACAGAAAGGTAGCAAATGTTTTAGTGCAACGTGGAACAGAAAGGTAGCAAATGTTTTAGTGGAATGTGGAACAGAAAGGAGCAAATGTTTTAGTGGAATGTGGAACAGAAAGGTAGCAAATGTTTTAGTGGAATGTGGAACAGAAAGGAGCAAATGTTTTAGAGCAATGTGGAACAGAAAGGAGCAAATGTTTTAGAGCAATGTGGAACAGAAAGGAGCAAATGTTTTAGTGGAATGTGGAACAGAAAGGTAGCAAATGTTTTAGTGCAACGTGGAACAGAAAGGTAGCAAATGTTTTAGTGGAATGTGGAACAGAAAGGAGCAAATGTTTTAGTGCAATGTGGAACAGAAAGGTAGCAAATGTTTTAGTGGAATGTGGAACAGAAAGGTAGCAAATGTTTTAGTGGAATGTGGAACAGAAAGGTAGCAAATGTTTTAGTGCAATGTGGAACAGAAAGGTAGCAAATGTTTTAGTGGAATGTGGAACAGAAAGGTAGCAAATGTTTTAGTGCAACGTGGAACAGAAAGGTAGCAAATGTTTTAGTGCAACGTGGAACAGAAAGGTAGCAAATGTTTTAGTGGAATGTGGAACAGAAAGGAGCAAATGTTTTAGTGGAATGTGGAACAGAAAGGTAGCAAATGTTTTAGTGGAATGTGGAACAGAAAGGTAGCAAATGTTTTAGTGGAATGTGGAACAGAAAGGTAGCAAATGTTTTAGTGGAATGTGGAACAGAAAGGTAGCAAATGTTTTAGTGCAATGTGGAACAGAAAGGAGCAAATGTTTTAGTGCAATGTGGAACAGAAAGGAGCAAATGTTTTAGAGCAATGTGGAACAGAAAGGAGCAAATGTTTTAGTGCAATGTGGAACAGAAAGGAGCAAATGTTTTAGTGCAATGTGGAACAGAAAGGAGCAAATGTTTTAGAGCAATGTGGAACAGAAAGGAGCAAATGTTTTAGTGGAGTGTGGAACAGAAAGGTAGCAAATGTTTTAGTGGAATGTGGAACAGAAAGGTAGCAAATGTTTTAGTGGAATGTGGAACAGAAAGGAGCAAATGTTTTAGTGGAATGTGGAACAGAAAGGTAGCAAATGTTTTAGTGCAACGTGGAACAGAAAGTTGCTTTGTAACAACTACAGTCGAACCTCCCATAACGGACCCTCCAAGAAGCAGACAACCTCTCTACAGCGGACAAACGCTTTGTTACAGATTGAAATTACATGTACTATAGTACTAATATATAAATAACCTCCGAGAGGAGAACGCTTCTTCATTCCGGACAGCAGACAAGATTCGAACTCCTAACGTGACTTTTCAATACAAAGTTGCCTCTAAATAACGGACACCCAGGAAAATCACAAGGAAGCTATAACTGCTTTGGAGGATGCGTCTCAATTTTTGGAATATAAGGGACACGGAGATGAAGGCTTATCTGTTGGTTCCACAATTGAGAGGATTATGAATCTAAAACATGCATCACCAAGAGAGACAACACTACATGACTAGTAATAATGACAGTCCATAATTCTTTTGTTGATTCATGCATCCACAGCACTCACAATACATGTACTTCAATCATTCATTATATTATTCATAATCACTGTTTTTCAACATTCAGTATATGCTCACAATCATGCATTTTATTGATTATCTACCCATATACAGTGGAACCTCCCTTAACGGATATTCTCTATAGCGGACACCTCATTATACAGGACAAAATGTTGCGGTCCGGATTGAATTTGCATTATGTGTAATACTTTACAGCTCTCCGAAATGCGGACACCTCGCTATTCCGTAAAGCGGACAGATTTTGCGGTCCCACTAGTACCTGGACTGTACAAAATTCACTCGATAATGCGGACGCTGGCAGGCCTCTCGCACAAGATTGTCCGGCACTGCTGATTGTTCACCAACTGGACATTATACTAGCACTGGTACGCATAGTTCTAGCCTCTGGTTATCCTTTCTTACCATCGTACAGTGAGGGAGAGCTCTGGAAGGCGCCTTCGTACCACTCAACGGCACGAGTACGCATTGCCACGCCTACCGGAAATATACCGGAAGCTTCCGAGTAGGAACACCTCTTCACTCTGGACACTTTAGATGGCACCAATGGTGTCCACATTATAGAGGTTCCACTGTATTATTATTATTTGAGGATTATACAGTTGAATCTCCGAGATAGGGACAACCTCCGAACAAAGGACAAAAGACTCGTTTGTTCCCAAAGTGTCCTTTGTTCGGAGGTTCGCCTGTATATACTAGCTGTTCTGAGGTATTGTCCATACAGTTTGTGTATGTACATGTATGTACCTTGGTGATCTGGAGCGGTGTCTCCAGGATGATGGTGGGTGTGGTCTGTAGTCGTCATGGTAGTCCCAGCGAGGCCTCCTGGGGTAGCCTCCTCTTCCCCTTTCACGACTGCGATGGTGATAGCCATGTTTGCTGAAGGGGAGGAGAAAGTAATGACACACACCCAGGAGGGGTGAGGAGAAAGTCAGGTGACACTAATTAATTTTGGGTTGATCCAATTTAGCGCAATACCAGGAATGAAGCCTCTCATTTGGCCCAGTCAGTTTATTTTGTGACAGCAAAGGGTAGTCAAGAACAATTTCCAGGAGAAAGAGCTATCCCTAGCCTCGTTCCCAGGCCCAAAGAGGAGGAGGAGGAGAAAGGGCCTGGTTTCAGCCGTTTGCGCATGCGCTTAATCGCGGTGGAATTCCACCGCCTCCGCATACTATTTATATACTTCCGTACACTTGTGACGCCATATTGATACTAAGCGTTACACTGTCCGTAGATTTATTATAGCAGCATATGGCCATGCAAGAGACTCACCGATTGTACTCATCCAGCAGCTGATTTGAAGCTATAAAAGGAAAGTGCAAGCTCCCGTGGATTCGGTTGACGAGAAGAAGAGGCTACTTACCAATAAAACCAGGTAACTTGGGCTTCCACTGCACTTCTGTCCGCCCTTTCTGCTAGAGATCTTCATTGATAAGCAGCGCAAGGCTGTTGAGCAAGGTGCTGAGATAAAAGCTACTCAGGCTAGCTAGCTAGGCAGGTTTGTTACAGTGGATAGCGACGTCATGCAATCAACCGTGTGACTTGGAAGGCGTCATTAGCACCCTCCCACTGATCAACACGTGGTTAAATCCGAGATAATTAAGCGCATGTGCAAACGGCTGAAACCGGCCCTTTCTCCTCCTCCTCCTCTTCGGGCCTGGGAACGAGGCTAAGCTATCCCATAAATGTTCTACTTTGGTGTGTTTGAAAGACTTTGTCGCTGCAGCTGCTACTGTCTACAAAGAACCTTACTTCTGGAGAACTGAAGGCTAGGAACTCTTTGCATTTCTGTTTGACCCAAAAAATTTTCGTGTTTGAATCCGTTGCAATTTAGATCTTCTCAGATTGCTTCTGACGCAATCTGGGACAAACTTTCCAAACAACATTTTGATGACACATACTTATGTCCAGTAACATGTAAAATTAAATAGCTAATATTGATGGCATCACATAATAACCATACTCAATTTTAAGATTTCTGGGGGGGGGGGGAATTCCAGGCCCCCCCCCCCCCCCCCCCCCCTCTGTATGAAACCCTGACCACCGTCCATATTAAATGTGTATCGCCTGTGAGCGGCCTGCCATCGTTGGTAGAAGCACAAACCAGTGTCACGCATGCTTTAACTTCAGTCATCTTTGCTCCGGGTCCCCGACGCTAGTAGCCCTCCACTGGCCTTCACAAGCTTCACGATATCGATCTTCGTGAAATATTTGAATGCGCTCATTTAAAATTTACAGTAAGTGGGCGGTCCAAGCAAGCAAACATACACACGCATGTGCACAATGAAGTCACGCTAGTGTGGGGCTCGCTCAGGCTCGCCCCAATTATTCAATATTCATGGCTTGTATGGGTGGAGCTGTAATCTCCGTGACATCATATCCGGTTAAACTCGTGAAAGAACCAGGCCGTTTCTCCTACAAACGGCCTGGGTAGGAGGCTAGGATGTACTCTAAACCATGGCAAAAACAGGTGGGTCACCACCTGGACCTTGATGAGTCCAGACTGCAACAGAGATTACAATCCTTGGGTTAAATCAACCTCCAGTTGTATATACACGTATGTACAGCACAGGTGGTCCCAGCCCCTCACCGCAATCTAACACACACACGCACGTGCGTGCACGCATGCACACGCACACACACACACGCACGCATGCATGCACACACACACACACACACACACACACACATACACACACACACATACCTGTCCCAATCTTTGTATCCCCTCCTCTGATATGGGTTTCGTGGAGGCCAGGGATGCATGACCGGTACCTGGCGCCATCTGTGAGAGAAAGTGAAAAAAGGGATAAAGAAGTACGGAGGGAGAAAAATTGAGAAAAAGGAGGGAGTGGAGCGACTACTGAAATTTATTTAAATATTCCTATATACAGGACAGTTTGATCCAGCAATGATCTTCACATGTGAGTACAATAGTGTACTAGACATCTCTAGGTGGTTTACACGGAGTGTGGATTCAGTTCTAGAAGGCAAGAGTCTGCGTTGGTGCAGCCGTGTGCAAAACAAAGGCAAGAAAGCACTACACTGAGTCCTTACCGCTGAAAGATAAAAGAAGCTGCTTCTCTCAAGGTGGTGAGAGCACCGCTGCCTGTTCACCATAATAGGATATCTAATTGACAATGTACTGTACACACAGCTGAAGATCAAATTGCAAATGGTGGCTTGCATCCTGGCAAAACATGAATCATAGCCAGCTTTTTGCCGCAACTTATATTGAAATTGCCGCCCGGCCAATACATCTAGGGGGTCAGCACAATAATTTGTCATTTTGTCTAATGGTGAATGTCTCACTGGTAGTGTCAGAAAATTTTCAGCTGTGGTTTTTGGAATGACTACATGTTGCCCTAGACAGACAGACAGAACCAATTGCTTAGCCCCCACTCTGTGCATGTGGGCAGAAGTGTTTCAGTTTGGCTCCTTGACCCTTCAGCAAAAAGGCTCTAGCACATGAGCATGAACAAGAGGAGGGAGGGTCTGGTGAAAAACTTAACCCTTCCACAAACTCATGGCTGCATTTCTGTTGTTGATGAGGAAAAGAACACTACATTGGCCAAGTTCTACTACTGAAAGAACAATTATAATATCACGACAAAGCAGTTTTCTGTACATCAGAAGATAAAATTTAGAGTATCAATGACTGACCAAATGCATTGAAGCACTGACAATGGAACTTGCAAGATTGAAATGCCATGCCAGTACAGTTATTCATCAGACCCTTCCTCTCGCACCAGCACTAGAAGACCAAACAAGGGGTGTTTCGGTGGAAGTCTGTTGAAATTCTGTTGTCAGAATTATGAATATCTCCATTTCAAGAGCGCATAAGAACGGGCGGGTAGAGTGAGAGCGTGTAACTACGTAAATTTGAAACTGATCGGAATTATTGAACCGTACTAAAAATAGTAACATGTGCTGCGCAGCTGCACATAGACATAAGCCGTTGTTGCTAAGCACATGCCGTGTGTTCTATTTTTAGTAACAGTTCAATAATTTTGACCAGACTATGGACTTCTATTGGAGTTACATGCTCTTACTCTAGCCGCCCGTTCTTATGCGCTCTTGACATTTTTGGTAGAGTACCAGGAAGCACTGGTTGAATTGTTATGTATGTTAAAATTTTGAAATTTTGACCCAATATCTGCGGCAAGTTCAGACTACAACTCCCTACTATGTTCTGCTGAATAGCGCAGAAGCAAGCAAGCCAGTGATTATAAGAATCCCTCCACCTAGTCTCGTTTCCAGACCCTCGGTACAGTACACACATGTGAGAAAGGAGGGTCTGGTGAATATACAATGTAGTACAAAATTTTTGAGCACCAAGGAATTTGGAGGTAAGAATCTGATTGGTTCATTGGCCAATTATCTTGTATTACTGACCACAAGTACTTACATGTAGCTTTACTCATCACACCTTTACAGACCACCTTATCACACTTCAATTTACTGAAGACAAGCAAGCGACTTCAAAGGCTCAGCTTGGTGAAATTCAATATCAACACTAGCCTTTGGTGTGAGTAGGTATATTCACCAGCCCCTCCTCCCATTTTACTGGGGGTCTTGCTGAAAGTCTAGGAACGTACGTACCATACCTCGACCTGTTAATTGTTTTTGGAAACGAAGAGTAGGGTGTAGGGTCGGACAGGGATTCGTTTCCAGAAACACCAGCAGAAACATGCATTGGAGGGTACAGGGTGAGGTACAGTTAGTACCTCATATTAGTTGTTGGAGCGAGACTCCCTCCACCCTCCTCCAAGTCAGAAAGCATTGGTGATCAATGAGAATCCGTGGATCTATCAGTGTGATACTAAAGTCTGAGACTACATACCTTGGTGGTCGTCCCTTACCATACATTGTTTCCTATTCACTTGCATCTCAACATGGCATGGAACAAGTGTGGCAGCAATGATGTTAGTCTCGCAGACCAGACGCTACCGTGACTATCTGGCCTGAGACTACAAACTGTCCTTTAATATAGCCAAAGTGTATGTTTAGATGAATGGGAATGGGTGATAACTGTAAGCTTGAGCTGGGAATCAGTTGAACCAAACAGTAACAGCTTCTGAACAATGAAGACCCTTACCAAGTCAAAGGTCTAAACCACACCCTAAGATGCAAAAAGTAGGCCCATAACCTAATATGAAGGGCCCAGTGGAAAAAGGGGATAACCGTTTTCAATAACCTCAAAAGGTCAAAGGTCAACAAAGAATTTTTATTGTCTAGCAAGATAACAAGGCTGAATTTCAACAGTACACAGTTTCAACTGTTAAACTTCAGCCTTGATGATTTGTTTGACAATGAAAATGTTTTGTTGACCTTTGACCTTTTGGGGTCATCGAAAACGGTTATCCCCTTTTTCCACTGAGCCCTTCAATTATAAGGTGACACGTATGTCAAAATAAAGCAGCCATGATGTCAAGTGCGTATCCTCTGCATCCCGACTGTGTTTGGATGTGTGTGAATGGTAGTCTACAATCACTGAACTGGACTAGTGGACTGGACTAACTAGTGGGCTGGACTAACTAGTGGGCTGACATTTTTTTGTGCTAAAAATAACATTTGTGCTCAGACTTAGCTCTCATTTAGGTTTAGCTATGAGTCCCAACGCACTCAAAAGACCTGAAACTACACACCATGCTGCACACTAAGCACATAGTAAAGCAAGGCCTCACCCTGTAGGATTACTACACATGCAGAGAGAATTGTGTGTCTAGGTTAAAATGCATACTATAACTTTCTCCTTCAATGTTATGGTGTAGACAATAACTCTTCAGTGAAGGTTCTAGTCACTAGCTACATATACACTTGCAGTTGGATAAATGACTTACACGCTTGTTAAGCTTTGATTATGCTACAGTCACTAATCAGTAAGCATTATTAATCTGCAAGTATAATCAAGTATCCAGTAAGACTCATTCCAAGAGATATGTGTACTGCCAATGGTAGATGCCTCAAGGCTTGCCAAGTAGGCTTTATAGAATTGAGTGTGCATGCTTCATGTCATCTCGTTGTTAAATATTCATGCTAGAGTCTGTGAAGGAAAGTGGCTATGTCTCCAAATACAACCCTACAGGTGAGCTGTCATTGGAGAGCATAAAAATCCAGTCCACTGGTCCAGTCCACCAGTGCAGTCCAGCGATTGTAGACTACCGGTGCAAACTAGCTATAGGGCCGAAATTTGGTTGGAATTTGGTATACTAACAATCGCCAGCTTAGACAAACCCTTAAATATGTTTCAACACGAAACTGTGAAGATCTTTCAGGATGTGAGAAGCCAAAATTGAGTCTGCCTAGAGAGACAACGTACCTTGGTGGTCTCTGCGTGGTTTGTCTGTAACCCTCATCCTTCTCCGTGTAGCGATACTTGAACAGCTCCTCGTAGCGAGCTAGCTTCAGCGTTATCTCCTGCACGCTTTCAAAGGGAACATCGACTGCCATGGACAAGATGCCAAGAACAACCCCAGTGAACCCTATGGTGGGCTTCAATTAGAAGAATGAACTAGCGGTATCACGTGCACTACCGGTGTCACAGTAGTATCTATAGATCTAGCCACACCCGAAAAATCGGTATCACGTGCACTTCCGGTGTCACAGTAGCTAGCCAGAGGAGGTCGGACACGGTTGAACTTTACTAATTAAAATGGCTGAGGTCACACTAATTGATCTTGGATATTGCAAGGTAGAAAGCTTTTTAGCTTTTTCTATGACTGGCCCCAGCTTGAATCTTGATTTGAAAACTGGGACCCCACCTCAGTGAAAGTCGAGAGAGCTAGTCTCTTGAGATACGAAAAATCAATTAGTGTGACCTCAGCCTTTTTAATTAGTAAAGTTCAACCGTGTCCGCCCTCCTCTGGTAGCTAGCCATAGATACACAATCTATGGCTAGCTAGCTTCCCCCCGCCCGAAGAATCAGGAAAGGGGCTGGTCACACTTAGTTTCGTTCCCAGACCCTTAGCAAGACCCCCAGTAAGAAGGGAGGAGGGTCTGGTGAATACATATAGTATGTATTTTGGAGGTGATTGGTTCAGCATTGGCCACTTATATTGTAAGCTGACTCAGATCACTTTACACCATTGGTGCTGTAGATTAGCTATAGCTAACCTATCATAAAGAAAGGCTCCTTACTAGCTAGCTATATGCCTAGTCTAGACCATCTCTCACCCTCCGGAGAAGTGAGAGATGGTCAAGCAGATGTTATTAGTATTCATAGTTCACAGCTTGTTTAATCTGCAGCCCTAAAACTGCACCAGATTAGTCCTACATACTGAAGCCAAGGTGTTGCTACTGTCTCAAAATGGAACAGTAGGATCTGATTGGTCAGCATCTCATGCATACTAATAACATCTGCTAGACCCTCTCTCACTTTTCTGGAGGGTGAGAGAGGGTCTAGCTTGATAGACTAGCTATATGCCCTAATACTGTCTTGTACTTACAGTGTGCCCAAGTGCCATACTAATGCAGCAGCTACCTCATTTGATTGCTATTACATGGCTAACCCAAAGCAACATGATGTGTGTGGTATAAGTTTTACTCCTCTAATTGGTTAGTAGTTACAAGTACGCATAGTAGACCTATTCCTTGTAGTGATTGGTGGCTACGTAGCTGGATGGTTTCAATGTTACAAGAATATGACAATCTTAGATAATCAAAGAGACTTTCCACACTAGCTATAGAGAGCCCATGCCATTGGTATTTGAAAGTGTTGGTGCATGTGATAGTGAACACTGCATGAAACATCCTCCAGTTTTTAAATAGCTATTGAAGGAGGTAAATCTGAACAGCTGATTCAAACTAGCATAAGTGCAGTTATGACAAATAAGACTTCAAGTATATATATAGCACAGTATCACTTCAGCACACACCCCTCTGGGATCCAGGTTGAGAGCGTGAGCTTCATCTTATGCCTCTTGAAAGAAATTGCTAACTAACTACACTGTCCTTGCAATACTTTTAACAATGTTTCAATATCGGGTCTGTCAAACTGGTTTTCGCTGAGGTACGCATACAGCAGCTTGCCAGTTGAATCCACAATGAAGTCACCTCCCATTACAGCCCAATCACTGCCTGAGTAAGGTTCCTCACTTTTCCAAGTACCAGCTAGGATCTCATCTGCATAACGTTTGAATGTCTTGATGCAGAAGGAATCCTTGAAAAATCTACGCAACCCAACCTGTCGGTAGAACACCCTATCTTGGTCGAGAAGGTGTAAGAAATGGTAGCCATGTTTCTGCAACCATTCCATACCACTCTCTTGTGTTCCACAAGCCACAGCAACCACCTGACACCCCAGCTGCTTGAATTCCTTTTCTTTTGCCACTATGCCCTCCAGATGTATGTTACATGGACCTCAGAAGTAAAACTTGAGGAAAACAAAGTGTGTGAATTTGGACTGCTTCCAGACATTCTCAAGGCTAACCACCTCTCCTGAGCAGCAATTGGTGATAGCCAAATTGGTTGGCAGCTGGTCATCCACTTTGGTGACATTCTGGATGGCAAGTTGATCTTCTGCTTTCTGTATCTCCACATCAACGTTATCATAAAATGCCTGCAGACTCTCCTCTAAACTCAAAAGCTCTTCCACACTATCCCTCACTTCTTTATCATGGTAGCATCCCCTCCACATCTCCTCAAGTTCAGCTCGTGTCTTTACACCAACCGCCTTTAAGCAGTCCACGTAGATGAAAAATGGTTGTAGTGCAAACAGGCCCACATCCCACTCAACCTTCAGAAAGTCTTCCAAGCAGTTAACATTGGATCTAATCCCCGGCAAGCTCTCTCTTCCATCTTCAACCATCTTGGTTAGCTCCTCATTTAGCTTTCGCAATGCAGGCAGTAAAACTGCCTTGATTGCACCTCCGTCTTTGGCAGTAGTCATCAAGGCTAGCACTGATAAGCAACAATGATTGTAAGCTACCTTCAATAGCAGGTGCATGTACTGTTCATGCAAAACCACAATGTAGTAAATTTGCGGCAGCCTACACCACAACACATATGAAAGAAGCCAGTGCTGTGGTTTACCATGAGTACTCACCTACTGACACATGATTTATGGATTCAGGAAGCTATAGTAGATCCCTTTTACACAATGCCATAGCCTAGTTCCCGGTGCTGTGGAGAGGGGGAAAAGAGCTCCTGGTGTGTACTGCATGCTCGCGCATGCGTCAAATTCTCATGGTAACCTGCATACTACTCCGCTACACTAAAATCATGACCATTTTAGTCTACCTGCAGAAAGGCACACTGCAGGACTATATATATGCTCCTTCTGAGACACATTCGGAAGGATTTGAAGTCAGAACTTTGTATCATTTTGCTGAAAATGGAGGCCACTTCAGTGTTGACTCAACCAGTATGCTGCTGTACACATGCACACCCTGCAAGAACAATTTGACAGACCATCATTCAAGCCCATTTCACCAAGGTAAGCTACAGAGAAGTTAATCAGGAAGGACACTTTTCCTGAGATTCACGAGGTCTTTTTTTTTGTCTTCATGACTTCTCGTCAAGTCATATGTTTCCTTCATGGAAGTGAGATATTGAGTCACCTTAGCAGCGTACGTACTTGACTAGATAGAAAAGTACTTGATCTAACCTTGTTCCAGACCCTCAGTCAGACCTAGTCTCATTCCCAGGTCCTGCCCAAACATCAGGAAGGAACCTTTTCCTGATATTCACGGTTAGCCTCTTCCTCTAGGGAAGAGGCTAAACAAGACCCCCCTAGGAGAGGAGCAGGGTGTGGTCAAAATGACCATAAGTACTTAATTTACTGAAGCCCAGCAAGCAACTTCAAAGGCTTATCTTTAGTGAAAATCAATATCAATGCTAGCCTGTGGTTAGTCTATCAAGCTAGACCATCTCTCGCCCTCCAGAAAAGTGAGAGACCAGAAAGGTGAGACGGAAATGGAAACAAAAATGCACCAATCACTGTTTTGTTCTGTCTGATTGGTTCATTGACTAATTACGTTGTACCTACTGGGCTTCCTGACCGCAAGTACTTAGCTTTACTCATCACACCTTTATAGACCTAGCTACTTATCACATTTCCAATTTACTGAAGCCCAGAAAGCAACTTCAAAGGCTTATCTTTAGTGAAAATCAATATCAATGCTAGCCTGTGGTGTGATTATGTACTACATTCACCAGACCTCCTCTCTCACGTGTGTACCATGAATGAGACTATATATTTCCTCATACATGACTTTGAACTACCAAACAGAAAACAGGAAATGTAAAAATTGGAAACGGAATGGAAACAAAAATGCACCAATCACTGGTGCAGTGTTTTCTTTACCAACTCATGAGTAGTGTGCTTTGTATTCTACTTAGGTTGTATGACTGGCTTTATGAGTCATGTGTGATTACTCATTCAATGTGATTAACTAGCGCTCATGTGACAAGCAATGTTGCAATCTAGTCTGGTTCACATGCATGAGAGAGGGTCTGGGTACGAAACTATAGTTGCAATCTGACCATGAAAATTTTCACTTGGTCTTGGAACAAAGCCAGCATTCCTCCTCGTTCCTAGACCTTCCCCCACTTCCAGTTTGCAGTATGTGAAGCAAATGATGGCTTCATACCCAGGCCCTATTTTACCTGGGTAGAATAGCCTCGATCCCAACCATTATCACCCCAATATTTTGCCAAAACAGAAATGCTGGGGGCGGCGAAGGCTTGGGAATGAGCAAAGCAAGTGATCAAAAACTGGAGGCAGGGAGAGCTCTGTGGTGCCTAGCTAGGAACAATATGTGAATCTTGCTAGGACTACAACAGCCAAGAAGTTGCATTTCCATTTCTATTTCCAGTTCTGTTTCCAGTTTCCAGTTCATATCTGTTTCATTTACATTTCCTGCTTTTATATATTACTATAATTGTTAGTACCCGGTATTTCTCTATTATAGCGTTATTCAAGTAGCACAAGCTATATAAAGCTAGTAGTGACTTTGGTTTGCATTTTGCAAGGTCAACGCTAACAGCAGTAGCTAATTAGATTTTTGGAGGCGGTTGTGTTGACTGCATGCCCACAAATGTAATATATAATTCACTTCGAGCATACTTTGCACGCTCAAACTTAATTGATGTGAGGGACGTTTTATCGCTCGAGCTACATGAGCAACCCTAAAGGGCGCGCATGTGAAAGCGACCGGTGTGGCGATCGCGAAGAGCGAACCTAGCCTCGTGCCCGGTGAGCGTGTTGTTCCACTGGCCATGGCTACCATCAAGGTTGGCATAGCAGGCAAGACCGTATTACTGCCAGCGTTGCGTAAAATGAACCAGGAGCTAACCAAGAGGGTTGGCAATGGGCGGGAAAATTTTGAGGCGATGAAATTCGACCGCTTGGACGAGTTTCTGCGCGTCGACTGTAAAGTAGGTATATTTACTGTGTTACCAGTGTTCAGCTATGTCCAATGCTTGAAGGCAGTAGGAGCAAGCACACGGGCTGAACTTGAGGAAATGTGGAAGGAGTGCTACCATGACAAAGAAGTGAGGAAATGTGTGGAAGAATTTTTTGGCTTAGAAGAGAGTCTGCAGGAGCTGTTTGATGACATTGACGTTGAGGTACAGAAAGCAGAGGATCAACTTGCCATCCAAAATGTTACTAAAGTGGGTGACCAGCTGCCAGCTGATCTAGCTCTCACCAATTGTCGCTCAGGAGAAGTTGTCCACCTTGAGAATATCTGGAAGCAGTCCAAGTTCACACTCTTTGATTCCCTCAAATTCTACTTCTGAGGTCCATGTAACAAGCATATGGAGGACGTTGAGGCAAGGAATAGGGAATTCAAGCAGCTGGGGTGTCAGGTGGTTGTTGTGTCTTGTGGAATGCAAGAGAGTGGTCTGAGATGGATGCAAAAGAATAACTGCCCTTTCCTACACCTCCTTGACCCAGACAGGATATTCTACCGACAGGTTGGATTGCGAAGGTTTCTTAAGAATACCGTCTGTGTCAAGACCTATGTACGGTATGCAGATGAGTGTGTAGCAGGCACTTGGCCACCAAAGGGTGTATCGTTTTCGGATTGTCCAGACACCGATTTTGCTGTAATGGGAGGCGACTTCATTGTCGACTCAACTGGCAAGCTGTTGTATGCTCACCACTCCAAGAATCAGTACGACAGACCTGACATTGAAACATTGCTGAAAATGATGCAAGAACATGTTTAGAACTAACCACCTTGTTACTTGCACTTAGCAAGAGGCATGATATGAAGCTCACACTCTCAATCTGGTATCAGAGGAGTGTGTGCTGAAGTAATATGGTGCTATACTTGCTGAAGTAATATGGTGCTGTATACTTGCTGAGTGTAATCAATAAATGTTCGTACATATCATAGGCGTAGGAAGCAAATTTGAAGTGTAGAGGCCATGTTGTACCGCGGTAAGCGCGGCGGCGAATTTTTTCAAACTGTGCACCTTTAGACTGCAAAATCAAGCCTTTTTTCAAGGGTATAAGCTTTCAGACCTTCCCAACCGTCCAGTAAAATATTTGAAAAACAGTAAGATTATACGTACTGACTTCGTCGTTGTTCCCAGGAGACCGCCCAGCTTTCGTCGCTTGTAGTAGTCTCTGTGAAAATGTGCACTAGCCTCGTACCAAGCCATCTCACTACCAAGATTTTGATTGGTTTGTAGTGTACTTGAACGGAAATGTATGCATGTATGAGACTGGTACAACGAAGAGGTTGCTGAGCTTAGGCTCGTTCCCAGGGAACGAGGCTAGCTTTAGCTATTATAGTAACTTTAGCAGGTTATGAATATTAATTTGCGGCCCAAAAAGTGTAGCGGCCAAAGCCGCTACGGCCGCTACGGTTCCTACGCCACTGTATCATATACTGTTTGTGGTGATTACAAAACAAGATCCTTGTGGGTGTATAACTAGCGGTGTTAGTGGGGATGAGGCTAATAATGGTGCTGGAAAAGTTGCAGTCATATAACCTGCTAATAAGGTAGATGAACAAATATCATGCACATTATATGACTATAGCTACAGGTCTCAGTATCAGGGCATCAAGAGTGCCCTGCAGAGAAAAGGGCTTTTCAATCTCCTTAGACAGAAATACATAATGGTGCAGCGTTTGCATGGTATATGTGTAAGGTTCAGGCTAATAAGCACCCATAGAACCTAAAAATATTGTGAGTACATAATCAGATTGCAACAAATAAATCCTATTTACAACACACTCAAGAATGTAATATTATCTAACAAGTCAAAATATCTGGTCATGCTTCACATGCTACATCTGTGCATGTAACAGGCAGTGTCTCAAACTAAAGGGCTTCTAAGTCGGGCATATGGAAAAGCAGGAAATGGAAATGAAATGGAAACTGGAAATGGAAACTGGAAACGGAAATGGGAACACGAAACGCACCAATCACTGGTGCAATGTTTTCTTCATAGTGTGCTTAGTCATTACTCTTGTATTGTGCTTAGCAATGGTTATAGGACTGGCTTTATGAGTCGTGCTTTGCCTTTACTCCTGTACTGTGCTTTGTGATTACTGCTTTTAGTGTGATTGACTATCACTCATGTGGCAAGCAATGTTGCAATCTAGTCTGGTTCACATGTGAGAGGGTCTCAGCACAAGACTAGTTGCAATCTGACCATGAGAGTAACCTACTTCGTTTTGGAACAAGGCCAGCATTCCTACTCTTGCAGCCTCGTTCCTAGACCTACTTCCAGTTTTGATTGCTTGCAGTGTGTGAAGCAAATTATGGCTTCATACCCAGGCCCTGGGTACAATAGCCCCATCCCAACCATTGCCTTCCCCCCCACCCCAATACTTGCCAATGCAGAAATACTGGTGTAGTGTTCACATTAATCTCAGGACATGTACAGGGCATATTTATGCAGAATCAGCTAGTTACTAAGTATGGAACACCAAAGATAGAATAGCTACTGCTGAGAACATAAACAATGACTTGTACCACCCAAGTGAGAAATACTAAACAATCACACATTACACTACAACTGGGGGCAGGTGAAGGGAAATTTAGGCTAGGCTAGCTAGGCTAGCAAACCAAAAACTGGAGGTAGGGAGAGCACTCACAGCACTGGGATGCCTAGGAACGACAACGTGCAAATCTTACTAGGACTACAACAGCTAAGAGCAGAGGTTGCGTTTCCATTTCCGTTTTCAGTTTCCGGTTTCCGTTTCCAGTTTCCGTTTCATTTCCATTTCCTGCTTTTCCATATGCCCTTCTACGTCTGAGAGTTAATTGGTTTGATGCATGTAACAAGCAGTGTCTCAAACTAAACGGCTTCTACGTCTGAGAGTTGGTTTGATGCTGATGATGCATAGACTTTACTGTTTATATGGAATGCAAGTGATAGAAATGCATTAAGAATTGAATTCTTGATTGCATGGATTTAATGCATGATTTAAATGTGACATGTAACAATGTATGCCTGCAGGTGTAGCTACAACCATGATGCACCACATAATTAACTAGGGATCAAAGCGTTGCATTCTAGCATAGATAGTAGATTCTAGTGATATGTATCGAAGTTCGTCGAAGTAGGCAAAAGTGTAGTTAGGCAAAATGAGACGATCCATTGAAAATCAGTGTTTCAACTTAGAAACTAGCCAATTAATTTGGTGCAAGTGTGGTGTGTCTGTAGGTCCATCACACAACACAAGGTATTCTCACTGGACTGGGAAGGCCTATAGTCACTTAGAATGTGTTGACATGTAGGCAGCCGTAGATGGAAGAAAGGATGCGATCACGTGATAGGGTCGCCAGACACTGAGTCATTGAACAGTACCCCTTTTTTTCCCGGTCAGTACATGCAGTCCAGAACTGCTGAACAACGGAGTTCGGTTAGGGTAGACGGTCATTGATGACTTGTATTGTAGTACCCATATGACAAGTCGAATAGCTAACAGTTGAGTGATGTAGGTAGATCAAGCTAGCTGGATGACTAACCGCCTGAGCTCACTCCCTTGTTCAGCAGGACTTTCTTAATTCATGAAAGTCGAGCTGGATGCTCACACCAAACTCGATCGCTTGCATAGCTCTCTACTATCTGTTGTGAAGGTAGGCACCAATGACAGGCCCGTAGGCAGAGGGGTTTGCTCGAACCCCCCTTTTGACTTCCAAAAGATTTTATATACACCGCTTTAACTGTACATTTTAAGTGTCCTACCGTTTGAAAGTGCATGTTCCACTAGTCTCGCTGCTTTTGAGAATTACCGCTGTCCAAACGTGTCTGGTTGCAGCTATGCGAGTTTGTTCATGGAGGACCAGCGCTGAACGCGCGCGTAAGCTGTTTACGCCGCTGTGATGAAAGGACGCCCGCGTAAATACGTGCGTAAATAAATCGCTGGTTCAGGCGCTCGAGAGTTGTCCTTCTAGTGATGTCACCCCACCTGCTGTTCTGCCAAACTT
Organism: Agelas oroides; assembly: GCA_949130485.1. Lineage (NCBI taxonomy): Eukaryota > Metazoa > Porifera > Demospongiae > Agelasida > Agelasidae > Agelas > Agelas oroides. The sequence continues at coordinate 4,834,034 of OX422185.1, forward strand.
ACTCTCGTGAAATTCGAAGTCAGCTGGCTTAGCAAATGCATGCATGGACAGCCAAAAATTGGATGAAATACTCCGCGAGCCATGTAGCTACTACGACTCTGCTTCTGTCCCAAAATGGCCTGAGAAGCAATCTCAGAGCATCAATTTTCTAAAAATTTCCTGGGGGAGCATGCCCCCACACTCCCCTACTCTTGCATGCTTATGCACACATACATAGAAATCAGACATCCATGTAAACCCCCTTCTACAAATCCTGGCTACGGGCCTGAACGAGAATGTGTAAATGCAATTTAGCTACTTCCTGCGACAAATGTGGAAAGCGCCCGGCGGAATAATTGCACTGTAAGTTGCTATTATCATACCACGGTTCGCTGACTAACTTAAAGCCGCTCTGGCACCACAAACTTGATATGCTGACGTGATAATTCAATCTACTTCACGCTTACCCGAAGAATGGATAATATATATTACACGTACTAGGTGGATAGGAAACGACGTATATATACGGAGCACTTCTGGTTGCCAATCCGAGAAACGGTTTTTCCCTGTTAGCTGATCTCAAAACCTGAACACCGCCAGGTTTTCTTACTATGCTACAGCTGAAGTACAATGATGGGTCAACTGGGATAGCGACTATTATAAGCAGCAGCCTGTCTGTCTGAGACGTGGACGCTGGAAAACAACACCAGCGGTACGGGTCTACGGGCTGAAAATTTCCACTTTGGAAACTTCAGACAGCTATTGAACGACATTGCTAATATTGAGCTAATTCTTATATAGGTATCCCAGTAGACCAACTACTGTACTCTATGATTCCTGTAGCTTTTCATCGTAGCTCTTTCTGTTTCGGAGATCTGCTAACAGGGGATTTGCCCCTAAATGAGGTAAAATTCGGGCAATTCGGCAACTATACAGACGGTACTGCTAGCACCGAGCCAGCGCTCACATATCTATCCCAGTGCACCACCTACTATACTTTATGAATCCTGCAGCTTTTCGCCGTAGCTTCTTCCGTTGCCGAGATTGGCTAACACAAATTTGACCGTCACATGCGGCCAATTTGGCCGTAAGTTCCAGTGGCGGATCTAGGATTTTCAAAGGGGGTTTCCAGTGTGCGTTGACTGATCGCGATACTTGGCGGAGCGTAATAAGCTTAAAGCGCGCGAAGCGCGCCCGCTAGGGAGGTGTGGGGGCATGTCCCACCCCCAAGAAAATTTTCGATTTCAGACCTTCTGAGATCGTTTCTGGTGCCGTTTTGAGGTGAAATAGCAAGAGTTGGCCGACCTACTGCCAAATCTAGTCATTGTGTTTGAAGCCTTTAAACGCTCGCAGAATTTAAAAGGCGTGGCTCCGCAGAGGCTACAAAGGCTTTGTCCGAACTGAATATCTCGAAGTAACTCTAGGCCTAGTCAAACGTCTGGAGATCAGTAAGGAACTGACTCTGTGATAGTGAGTGTGTAACTGTGCCTGGTTGTTGTTGCTGCATGCCACTGCTGCATAATCATTTGATGGACTCGTGCAGTTTTGTACGCAAAAATACACTACTAGCCGCCAAAGGGGGGTGCATTTGCACCCCCTAAATCCGCCACTGGTACTAACAATGGCCAAATCGGACAATTCAGACGTTTACTGAACGAAACTGCTAGCACTGGGCCGGCTCTTACATAGCTATCCCAGTGCACTTGCTATTATACTCTACGAATCCTACAGGTTTTCGCCGTAGCTTCTTCTGTTGCCGAGGTTAGCTAACACAAACTTCGCACAAAAAAGGCATTACCAGGATGGATAACAATTTTTCCGCGGACTATTCCGTATACTATCTGCGTTTCCTATCCACCTACGTGTACTATATTATCCATGCCCGAAGCGACCGGCGGGGTAAAAAGCGAACCCTGGTTCGAGAGTAGCTAGTGAGTGCGAGGTTATCACGCGCACCCTCGCCAACATAAATTCCAACAAGCGGAAGCAGGGCGAACACTGGGACGAGACTAGAAAGCGTGCCGTTCGTCTGGCCATGGCTGCCACACAAGATGGTGGTGCGGCCAAGACCGTATTACTGTCTGCGTTGCGGAAACTGAATCAGGAGCTAAGCAAGAAAGTTGGCGATGGACGGAAAAACTTTGAGGCGATGAAATTTGATCGCTTGAATGAGTTTTTGGTTTTCGACTGTGAAGAGGGTATACATAATGTGGTACCGGTGTAAGCGCGATATGGGGACCCCCGTGATATGGGGACCCCCGTCCCCATATCCCTAGTGACATGGGGACCCCCCCCCAGCCCCATTTCGCTAGTGATATAGGGACCCCCTCAGCGTTTTGGGGACCCCGGAAGACACGGACCTACCTGTTCGTAAACATCCGACGCTGGACCTTGACGATCATTGATCAGAAGGGTACGCCATCAGTGATAATTATAAAACGAGAAGCAGAGCACAACAACAAGAAGTTGTTAGTATGGCGAAGGAAGGCGAAAAAGACGTGAAAGTTGAGGAAGATGCGGCAAAAGTGAAATATACGTTCAGCGAAATTTATGACTACGTTGTCCGTAAGACATATACCCATCTCATGCTGATAAACTCTACAAGCATGGGCTAAGGAAGCGTAGCAAATTCTTACCAGCGGACGGAGGGCGTTTATACTACATTGCCGGAAAAGGGAGTGAGAAACCTCGCTTGGTGCCAAGTGCGGAGGAGAGGAGAAAAATCGGCAGCATACTAATATTCTTTAATAATAATATTGTTGTTCTTTACTTGTACATACTATTGCATAAGCATATTTTTACTCTTGCATATATACGACTTGTTAATTTGTTCTTATATGTCTTTTCCAATTGCGTATAGAACACAAACCTTAGGGGTCCCTAAATCACTGAAGGATCCCCATATCACCAGAGTTCTGGGGACCCCCGGTCCCCATATCCCTAGTGATATGGGGCCCCCCCGTCCCCATATCACTAGGGATATGGGGACCGGGGTCCCCAAATTGGGGGGTCCCCATTTCACGCAGACACCGGTGTTTAGCTACGTCCAGTGCCTGAAAGCCGCTGGTGCGAAGACGCGGGTTGAACTTGAGGAGATGTGGAAGGGGTGCTACCATGATGAAGAGGTGAGGGAGTGTGTGGAGGAGTTTTTGAGTTTAGAGGAGAGTATTCAGGAGTTGTTTGACGACATTGATGTGGAGGTGCAGAAAGCAGAGGATCAACTTGCCATCCAGAATGTCACCAAGGTGGGTGATCAGCTGCCAGCCGATCTGTCTCTCACCGAGTGCCGCTCGGAGAGGTGGTCCAACTTGAGGATGTTTGGAAGCAGTCCAAGTTCACACTCTTTGTACCTCTCAAGTTTTATTTTTGACCTCCATGAAACAAGCACCTGGAGGGTATAGTGGCAAGGAGGAAGGACTTTGAGCAACTGGAGTGTCAGGTGGTTGTTGTATATTGTGGAACACGAAAGAATGGTCTAACATGGCTGCAGAAAAGTAGCAGCCCTTTCCTGCACCTCCTTGACCCAGACAGAGTGTTCTACCGACAGGTTGGGCTGCGAAGGTTTCTCAAGGATACTGCCTGTGTTAAGACATTTGTACGGTGTGCAGATGAGTTTGTTGCAGGCACTTGGCCACCAAAGGGTTTGTCTGTATCCGACTATCCAGGCACCGATATTGCTGTAATGGGAGGTGACTTTATGGTCGACTCAACTGGCAAGCTGTTGTATGCTCACCACTCCAAGAATCAATACGACAGACCGAAGATTGAAACATTGCTGAAAATGTTGCAAGAACATGTTTAGAACTAACCACCTTGTTACTTGCATTTTGCAAGAGGCATGATATGAAGCTCACACTCTCAATCTGGTATCAGAGGAATGTGTGCTGAAGTAATATGGTGCTACTTGCTGAATGGTGCTACTTGCTATCAATAAATGTTTGTACATATACTTTTTGTGGTGATTACAAAACAAGATCCTTGTGGGTGTATAACTAGCGGTGTTAGTGGGGATGAGGCTAATAAGGCTAATAATGGTGCTGGAAAAGTTGCATTCACATAACCTGCTAATAAGGTAGATGAATGAGTGTCTATGTTCATCCACATTATATGACTATAGCTATACATGTCTCAGTATCAGGGTATCAAGAGTGCCCTGCAGAGAAAAGGGCTTTTCAATCTCCTTAGACAGAAATACATAATGGTGCATTTGCATGGTATATGTGTAAGGTTCAGGATAATAAGCACCCATAGAACCTAAAAATATTGTGAGTACATAATCAGATTGCAACAAATAAATCCTATTTACAACACACTAAGAATGTAATATTATCTAACAAGTCAAAATATCCGGTCATACTTCTCATGCTACATCTGTGCATGTAACAAGCAGTGTCTCAAACTAAAGGGCTTCTAAGTCTGAGAGTTGGTTTGATGCATGTAACAAGCAGTGTCTCAAACTAAAGGGCTTCTACGTCTGAGAGTTGGTTTGATGCTGATGATGCATAGACTTTACTGTTTATATGGAAAAATGCAAGTAATAGAAATGCATTAAGAATTGAATTCTTGATTGCATGGATTTAATGCATGATTCAAATGTGACATGTAACAATGTATGCCTGCATGTGTAGTTACAACCATGATGCACCACATAATTAACTATAGGGATCAAAGCGTTGCATTCTAGCATATCCAGCCCTAGACAGTGGCGTAGCTAGAAGCTGACAGTTGGTAGGGCCAGGAGCTTATGAGCTGGTAGGGCACAAGTACAGACTGGGAACGAGACATGTACTTGGGTAGGCGTGGTTTGTAGACACATGTCTGTCGTACTCAGTAGACGAAGAGAAGCCCAGCGTGCCTGGCGGTTGCTCGAATGAAGCTACGTACGTACAGCACTGTTACACTGGCGGTTGTGTAGCTCCAGTAAGTGAGAAAGCCGGACGGTATATAGGGCTCCAGTTGGTAGGGCACTTGCAGCAGTTGGTAGGGCCTAGGCCCTACCTTAGCTACGCCACTGGCCCTAGACTATTGTGATGTGGTATGGGACGGCTGCTCGAAGACAGCCCAAGCCAGCCTGGAAGTAGTCCATAATAATGCCGCTAGGGCTATTATGGGGGCACCCTACAGATCATCAGCCACAAGCCTGAGAAACCAGTTGGGTTGGTTAACCTTGGCCCAAAGGAGAGAAAATCACACTGCTGTATGGATGTACCGTTGTGTCAGAGGATCTGCACCCTCATACCTCCAAAATATATTTGTACCAAATTCTGAGGTTCATCAACATTATAGCTACTAGACAAAGCAGTGGTGTGTACATGCCACGTCCTAGAACAAACATGTTGAAACGATCATTTGAGTACCGGGGTACTGTCGTATGGAACTCACTCTCTGAATCTACTAGAACAGCTAAGAGCTTGGATGTGTTCAAGCAGCATACCTCCTGTCACTAGTCAACTATAGTTTAGTTATGTTTTTAACTGTTTGCCTACAGTGAATTTTTTATTTCCGCTTCTGTATAGCCACTTGCATTCATGTCATTGTCTATTACTCTGTACTTTCATGTGTCTTATGTTGTGTGAATTGTGCTTTATGAAGTTTATGTATGACCATGTAAGAACAGCCTCTGGCTGAGTGGCCATTAAAGTTTCACTTCACTTTCACTTCACTTCATATATAGTAGATTCTAGTGATATGTATCCAAGTTGGTCTTCAGTAGGCAAAATGAGAGTAGGCAAAAAGTGTAGTTAGGCAAAATGAGACGATCCATTGAAAATCAGTGTTTCAACTTAGAAACTAGCCAATTAATTTGGTGCAAGTGTGGTGTGTCTGTAGGTCCATCACACAACACAAGGTATTCTCACTGGACTGGGAAGGCCTATAGTCACTTAGAATGTGTTGACATGTAGGCAGCCGTAGATGGAAGAAAGGATGCGATCACGTGATAGGGTCGCCAGACACTGAGTCATTGAACAGTAGCTTTTGAAACCCCGTTCTTACTTTTTTCCCCCGGTCAGTACAGTCCAGAACTGCTGAACAACGGAGTTCGGTTAGGGTAGACGGTCATTGACGTACTGTAATACCCGTTCAGTAGGACTTTCTTCATGAAAGTCGAGCTGGATACTCACACCAAACTCGCTCGCTTGCATAGCTACTCTACTATCTGTTGTGAAGGTAGGCACCAATGAGAATCATGTGTAAATGCAATTTAGCTACTCAGTCCTGCGACAAATGTGGAAAGCGCCTGGCGGAATAATTGCACTGTAAGTTGCTATTATAACCGGCAGCCAATACCACTTCTCCCTGCTCCAACTCTACAGCATCAAATCCTCACAACAAAGAGGGAAGTTATGCAAGCGCTGTTCCTCTCAACCCCCCAGTCACCACAGACATCACCTCTACTCAATTGCAACCCCCTCTCAAGGATCCTCAACATATACCGGTACCCCCATCCACCCCAGTGAAAGAAAAACTTCCTACAGCTCGCTCTCCCCTCAAACATCCTAGGGTAGTCACCATGTGGGGAACACGTAGATCGACCACTGAACTTGAGGTATCCCAAGCCATTAGACAAATAGGCTGCAACAATCTTCAAATTGAAAGACGGACCTCCAAAAGCACTCCACATAGGCGAGGAACTTGGAGATTTGTGATTCTTGGGGAAGAACAAGACATTGCCTACCTAGAAGATAACTGGAAGAAGATGCCAAAATGGTGGAAGCTACAATGTCCTGCAAGCCCAAAGTCCAGTCCTGACAACTACCAGCAAGGTCTCCCTTTTCCGGAACATCTCCCCCGGAGGCCACCTATTCAAACAGGTATGATCCAATGGTGTCCCCCTGTCCAGATAAGACCACACCCTTTTACCTACAGTCCCCTACCACATTTGAATTACCAACGCTAAAACCTAGGTCTTTGGTCTCAGATTCGCACTGCCCATTAAAGCTTGGTTGCTGGAATACTAGGGGTTGGCCTTTAGACAGTCAATTTAGAAGTAGAGTAATACATTCTCTGGATCTAGACTTAATAGGTATCTGTGAAACATTCTTACGAGAGAATAATGAAATACATCTAGAAGGCTATACTTGGTTAGGCAATAACCGTAAACAAATATCCAAAAGAGCAATTCGTGGCTCAGGGGGGGTGGGGCTTTTGGTGAAGGATACAGTCTTTCATAAGTTTACCGTAAGTGTCTTAGATAATAAATCAGAAGGTATTCTATGGGCTCTACTACTAGACCAAGCCTCCCAACACTCTATCTCTCTATGTGTCTGCTATTTACCTCCCAGTAATTCATCAAGAGGTGACATCTCACTTGAGTTTTTCAGCAACCTAAGGCTACAAGTTTCAAAATACCAAGACACAGGTCTGATATGCATTTGTGGTGACTTCAATGCCCGCATAGGCTCTCTAGCGGATATTGATCTAGAAGTAGTTGCTGACTCTGTACCAAAGAGAGTAACTCTAGACACAGCTCCCCCTAATACCCATGGTAAAGAACTCATTGAGTTTGTCAGAGATGTAGGAATGGTTGTCCTCAATGGTAGAGGATCCAGTAACAATGATTCTTTTACATTCATTAGCACAAATGGTTCCTCAGTTGTTGACTACTGTCTCATCCCCATTGAACAATGGAACCTTATTGGGCCATTCTCAGTTGTATCACCTCTTGACGTTTCTCACAGATTCCACATCCCAGTTGATTGTAACCTCCCAGACCACTCTATCCTCCTATGGTCCATTAAGTTATATTCTCAGGCCACCTTTAACCGATCTCAAAACCCATACTCCCCAAACCCAAAGTGCAAGTTTAAAATCCCACAAAATTACATGCAGTCCGATCTAGCACTTAGCAGAATACAGGATATAATCGATAACACCACCCCCCTCTCTCTACAAACATGCTATAAAGACACTTGTGACCTGATATTCTCTGAATTGATCCCTTCTAATCCCTCCAAGCATAAAAAGTGCAGCCACCCTTGGTGGAACCCTAGACTTAATCTCCTCAAACAAAGTTTACGCCTTAAACAAAGAGCATGGTTAAAGCAAAAGGATAACTCCCAACTAAAACTGGCCTATCAATCTTCCCAGAAAACCTTCGACAAAGCGATAAAGAAAGCCAAGGCAGATCACAGAACACATAAACCAATTGAATTGCTCCATCAATGCAAGCACGACTCCAAAAGCTTCTGGAGAAATTTCAAACTAATAGGTATACACGCTGAAAGGAAAACAATCCCCATCCAAGTCATCAATGCTGAGGGTGAGGTGTTGTCTGAACCTAGTGCTTTGTTACAGGTTTGGAAAAGTTACTTTGATTCTCTGTACAACCAAAGCCCCCTTTCTGTTCCCAGTACAATTTACAGCCTTCTTAGCTCAACACATATGCCTGCTAATTCATCCAACTGCCAGGAACTCAATCTCCCCATTTCAATTGATGAAGTAGAACTAGCTATTGCCAGACTCAACCTCGGTAAAGCTCCCGGGCTTGATAAGATTCAAGGTTCATACCTAAATCACCCTGCCCTGACCCCTCTGTTACATAGATTATTCTCAGTTTGCTTTGACTCAGCCCTAGTACCCTCAGATTGGTGCTCTGCACTAATCCACCCCATCTTGAAACCCAACACCACAGACCCTAGAAACCCCATTAACTACCGTGGTATTGCACTCCAGAGTGTTGTCCTGAAAGTCTTTTGCAAAGTTCTCAATGCTAGACTCTCTGACTGGTCAGAGACAAACTGCGTTCTATCGGATGAACAAAATGGTTTTAGGCCCAACCGCTCATGTCTGGACCATCTTTTTGTAATCTGTAGTATTATTAGCACTAGAAAATTGAACAAGTCACCAACATTTGTTGCCTTTGTAGACCTCAAAAAAGCTTTCGACAGTGTAGATAGAGACCTCCTATGGCACAGATTAGGCCACTATGGAATTAGTGGGAAATTCCTAGATCTTATAAAATGCCTGTACAGAGATACTGAGTACTGTGTTAGAGTCAATGATACCGTCACTGAACCATTCCCTGTAACATCTGGAGTTAAACAAGGATGTCTGCTTTCCCCTACATTATTCAATCTCTTCATCAATGGTCTAATTGAAGAAATAAAGCAGCTTAACTTAGGAGTAAAATGTGGTGAAATTCTCTTAGCTCTCCTGGTGTTTGCTGATGACATTGCTATAATGGCGGAAACAGAGGAAGATCTGCAGTGTATGCTTAGTATACTACACACCTGGTGTGAATCCTGGCGACTTCACATTAACACCAGCAAAACAAAAATTGTCCATTTTAGACATAAATCCCAGCCTAGGACCTCGTTCAATTTTAAATGTGGCCCCTCAGAATTAGAAGTTGTGCCTTCATATAAATACCTTGGTGTTTGGCTTGATGAACACTTAGATTACCAAAACTGTGTTAATGCACTTAGTGAATCTGCCAGAAAAGCTTTGGGCCTTCTTATAGCTAAATCAAAACAATTTGGTAATTTTCCCTTTGAAGCATTCAGCTCACTTTATGACTCACTAGTAATACCTAGAATGGACTATGGGGCTGGTGTCTGGGGTTACAGAACCTTCCCCAAGTTACAAACCATTCAGAACAAGGCAATTAGACATATTTTGGGTGTGGGTAAAAACTGCCCAGTAGATCTACTAGAAGGTGACTCAGGATGGATGCCAGTCTGGTGTAGACACCAGTTTGAGATGCTCAAACTCTGGTTCCGTCTTGCTACTATGGATAATAGTCATCTTACTAAAAAGATTTTTAAATGGTCACTAGAACTAGCCAATAAGGGCAAACCTACCTGGTGTTTTCATGCAAATAAATTGCTCACTCAGATCAACCTAGGACACTTAAATCCAAATAATGTAACTAGCTTGTCTCCTAAGGAATTTCAAACCATAGTCATCACTAAATTAACTGATAAAGCAAACCACAAATGGAGAATGCGAATCTGGGACCATAACACCTACTGTACAGACTCAGGGGGTAGGCTACATAACTATAGAGTTATAAAACAACAACCTAGGCCAGAGTGCTACATTAGTGGTATTCTGTGCAGGGGTCACCGGTGGGTCATGGCTGCCCTCCGGGGGGGTTGTCTCCCACTTCACATTGAGACAGGCCGATATAGGACACCAAAAACACCATACCACCTCCGGACCTGCAGATTGTGTTCATCAGACACTGTTGAAACTGAATTTCATTTTGTTATGTTGTGTCCAGCTTTAGATCATTTACGTTCTACCTTTTTCAGTTGCCTATCCGACTTAGATAACTCTTTTACCTCCCTTACCCTTATTGATAAATTTAAGTACATCCTTAGCGCAAATAATCATTGTAGAATAACTGGGAAACATTTGTATAACCTGTATAAAACTAGAATCCAGCCTTTAAATCTGTAATATCTGTATACTTAACCATTATTTTGTACCCGTTTGTAGTGACTCATAGGCCTAATCAGGCCGGGCATCTCGCGTGTCACTCTAATAAAATATTTCATTCATTCATTCATATCATACCACGGTTCGCTGACTAAGCCGCTCTGGCACCACAAGCTTGATATGCTGATTTCCATTAATAGCAGAACGTTAGCATCCGTAAGCTATACAGTGATTTATATGGTTAGGGTGGGGTTAGGGTTGGGTTAGGGCTGGTATAAATACCATATAGCATACGGATGCTAATGTTCTGTCGTTAACGGCTTGTGATATGCTGACGTGATAATTCAATCTACTTCACGCTTACCCGAAGCGACCGGCGGGGTAAAGAGCGAACCCTGGTTCGAGAGTAGCTAGTGAGTGCGAGGTTATCACGCGCACCCTCGCCAACATAATTTCCAACAAGCGGAAGCAGGGTAAACACTGGGACGAGACTAGAAAGCGTGCCGTTCGTCTGACCATGGCTGCCACACAAGATGGTGGTGCGGCTAAGACCGTATTACTGTCTGCGTTGCGGAAACTGAACCAGGAGCTAAGCAAGAAAGTTAGCGATGGACGGAAAAACTTTGAGGCGATGAAATTTGATCGCTTGAATGAGATTTTGAAATTCGACTGTGAAGTGGGTATATATAATGTGTCACCGTTGTTTAGCTACGTCCAGTGCCTGAAAGCCGCTGGTGCGAAGACGCGGGTTGAACTTGAGGAGATGTGGAAGGGGTGCTACCATGATGAAGAGGTGAGGGAGTGTGTGGAGGAGTTTTTGAGTTTAGAGGAGAGTATTCAGGAGTTGTTTGACGACATTGATGTGGAGGTGCAGAAAGCAGAGGATCAACTTGCCATCCAGAATGTCACCAAGGTGGGTGATCAGCTGCCAGCCGATCTGTCTCTCACCGAGTGCCACTCAGGAGAGGTGGTCCAACTTGAGGATGTTTGGAAGCAGTCCAAGTTCACACTCTTTGTACTTCTCAAGTTTTATTTTTGACCTCCATGTAACAAGCACCTGGAGGGTATAGTGGCAAGGAAGAAGGACTTTGAGCAACTGGAGTGTCAGGTGGTTGTTGTATATTGTGGAACACGAAAGAATGGTTTAACATGGATGCAGAAAAGTAGCTGCCCTTTTCTGCACCTCCTTGACCCAGACAGAGTGTTCTACCGACAGGTTGGGCTGCGAAGGTTTCTCAAGGATACTGCCTGTGTTAAGACCTATGTACGGTATGCAGATGAGTTTGTAGCAGGCACTTGGCCACCAAAGGGTTTGTCTGTATCTAGTATATATGACTATCCAGGCACCGATATTGCTGTAATGGGAGGTGACTTCATTGTTGACTCAACTGGCAAGCTGTTGCATGCTCACCACTCCAAGAATCAGTACGACAGACCTGACATTGAAGCTTTGCTGAAACTGTTATCAGAACATGTTTAGAATTAACATCCTAGTTAGTTACAGTTCGTTAATTGTTTGCAAGAGGCACAATATGATGCTCACACTCTCAATCTGGTGTCAGAGGAGTGTGTGCTGAAGTGACACATTGCTACTTGTGGTATACGTATACTTAATTGCGTTTGCTTATTTTGCTGTTTTTATGTTTTATTATAACTCCTGTATCACATTGTAATAAAATAATTTGGATCTTTTGAGGCAAAATTAGAGGAAAGTGAAAAATGTTCATATACCTATCTTTAGCAAATGTAAGTACCTTCATGCTAAGGTATATAGCTAATTTGGGCACTGTAAAATCCAGTGTCAAATCTTTGGCCCTGTATAGTCTCCATGGATACTTCAATGATAACTGTATCCAGCCGTGGTGTCAAACTTCAGTAAGTCCTCTCACGCAGGCTTGGAAAGACAGGCTAAAACGTTGGGCATACACATGTTTATATATTAAAACCACTGCCATGAGTCCAAGACCATGCGGTTTGCATAAATACAATTTTGGTATATAAACTGACTTGCAAACAATAGTGTTATCTTGGCTAGAATGGCATGCATGTGTTAAAAATGTAACATATCAAATTAAGAGGTCAAGACATCTGGTCATCTAATGTCACATGTGCATGCTGTGTCTCCAGCTAAAGATGTTTTTCTGAACGGTCCTTTGAGGCCTATTACAAACAGCATTATAAGCTTGTGTTCACATGTTGCCAGCAGTCACCATGGGACCAATTTGATTCTATAGACTACACACACACAAATCCACTAGCTCTGTATGGTTATTAGCTTAGAGTGACCTATACAGAGAATGAGGTGGCATTCTAGAGAATTCATAAGCTCTGTGCTTTGGCATACTGTAGACAACAGACACCCCAAAATCTATGAAAGTCACTTATCAAACTTCAGTTATCCGAATCTTCAGTAATCCAACCCCCCCCCCCCCCCCCCCCCCCCCCAAAAAATTTTTTGTTCATTGCTGTTGTTTATTCACTGTATTATGTGGAAATGAATCTGCTTTGAACAGCTATTATACTGTTTCAAACATGCAGTTCAGGTATCTGAACACCCTCCAGTCCCAACATGTTCGGATAAGTGACTAAAGTCCTACTGTATCTAAGTGCCTATTTAGAATACTACTTAAATTCAGGATATTGCCCACTTCTGTTTTGCAGTAATATCTGTCCTGTATGATTAGCTACCTTTATGAGGCAAACTAGTTATCCTTAGTGTTGAAATGATACAGGTAGGACCAGTAACATTACTGCATGGGAAGAACCACTGAAGTACATGCCAGACAATGCAGTCAGTCACCAAATGTAAGGGTCAGTTGCACTTGTATTTAGCATGTAGATTTTATATATATAGCTCACTGTAAAAACATTTAGGTTACTTCAACCATATTTCAGTTATCTCAGTTGCATGTGTGTGGTGTACACATCATGAAGTTCAAGGAATGCCTCTTCTGAATACCTTGAAATCAAAATGTTGAGAACAACTTCTTCAACTTAATTAAACCCATGCAGTCTTCTTTTCAGAACATCTATTAATTATCATTTCTGGAAAAGGTTTGGTTGCATACTTATGGTAGAAATGTAGCTTCTGAAAGAAACTAATTTAACTAAAGAAGAAGCTCTTGGATTCCTGAGACTTTTGGTAATGATACGGTATTGATACCACTCTGGTGCAACTGAGATAACTTACAAATATGGTTATACATGAAGTAAAATCCTTGGTGTCATGCATAGTGAAGCCGTTCGAAAGTCATGAGTCCAAGACGAATTGCCCCTATGTGCACAAACTTTCAATAGCCAGTAGTTTTTATGTATCTCGGGTAGATAAATTTAATAGTTGTAGCACATCCGAATTGAAATTTGCTGTTTTTCCGTTGCGAGCAGTGTGAACACTCAATGGAATACGGAAAAATCCGCTGTAGCTACGTGTATACGTGTGTGCATGCACGTACCAGTCCTCGTGAACAAACCGAGCTAGACAGCCGCTCCGCTAACGGTCTATTAAATCCGTTCACCGTAAGTTTTCTGTTAGACCTTCCTGCGCGGAACGAGAGCTCTTCAAGTGGGCCACCCTCGGGCAGTACAAATCGGCTTTCCATGAACTCTTCCAAAATCCTTAGTGACAGTTTTGGTAGTACCTGGTTGCAGAATTTTGTACGTTAGATAGATAGATAGATAGATAGATAGATAGATAGATAGATAGATAGATAGATAGATAGATAGATAGACAGATAGATAGATAGATACATACATACATAGATACATAGATACATAGATAGATAGATGGATAGATAGATAAGATTTTATTTTGGTAGAGCAGAAATGCTGTATCTACAATACACGTAGGTTCATGCTGTAACCGAAGAAGCCTCACAATTATCCAGAAGCCGACATCTTGCTGCAAATTAGCGCTAGGTCATTGCGTCATTTCCGCTCTACAATTAAAATCTGCTGACCGTTTAGCAGAACGGCTGGAGAGACCCTGGGACATAGACAAGAGAGGGTGCTGTTCGTCTAGCCATGGCTACCACAATTGATGGTGGTGCGGTTAATTATAAGGCAGTGTTACTCTCTGCGTTGCGAAAGCTAAACCAGGAATTAACCAAGAAAGTTGGCGATGGAAGAGAAAACTTCGAGGTGATGAAATTTGACCGCTTGGATGAGTTTTTGAACAGTGACTGTAAAGTGAGTATAGTCTATGTGACACCGGTGTTTAGCTACGTCCAGTGCATGAAGGCCGTTGGTGTGAAGACGCGGGCTGAACTTGAGGAGATGTGGAAGGGGTGCTACCATGATGAAGAGGTGAGGGAGTGCGTGGAAGAGCTTTTGAGTTTAGAGGAGAGTCTGGAGGAGCTTTTTGGTGACATTGATGTGGAGTTGCAAAAAGCAGAGGATCAACTTGCCATCCAGAATGTCACCAAGGTGGGTGATCAGCTGCCAGCTGATCTGTCTCTCACCGAGTGCCGCTCAGGAGAGGTGGTCCAACTTGAGGATGTTTGGAAGCAGTCCAAGTTCACACTCTTTGATGCTTTCAAATTTTACTCTTGAGGTGAATGTAACAAGCACCTGGAGGGTATAGTGGCAAGGAAGAAGGAATTTGAGCAACTAGGGTGTCAGGTGGTTGTCGTATGTTGTGGAACACGAAAGAATGGTCTAACATGGATGCAGAAAAGTAGCTGCCCTTTTCTGCACCTCCTTGACCCAGACAGAGTGTTCTACCGACAGGTTGGGCTGCGAAGGTTTCTCAAGGATACTGCCTGTGTTAAGACCTTCGTACGGTACGCAGATGAGTTTGTAGCAGGTACATGGCCACCAAAGGGTTTGTCTCCATCCGACTATCCAGGCACCGATCTTGCCGTAATGGGAGGTGACTTTATTGTTGACTCAACTGGCAAGCTATTGTATGCTCACCACTCCAAAAATCAATACGACAGACCGAACATTGAAGCATTGCTGAAACTGTTGCAAGGATATAAATAAAAATACTTTGGTCAATTTACTTAACCTACTATTTTTTTAGTTGCATTCCAAGTGGCATAATATGAAGCTCACACTCTCAATCTGATTTCAAGAGGGGTGTATGCTGAAGTGCTACTGTGCTACTTTGAATGAATTGTTGCATGTAAATATATGAGTAACTGCAGTTTTTTTTTCTTTTGTTATTGTTGTTGTGGTCAATGTGAGAGCTGCTACAAGTTTGCATGTGTAAAACACAGAGGGAAATCTCTTGAGCATGCTTTTTGTTTAGGGATGGGATACAGCTAGGCCATTGCAATCTTACGCCTTCCGGGTATGTGAGTAGTTTAGAGATCTCCACCAGCAGAACTTACAACACAATCGCTATGGATCTTAGACCTTTTATCTAAGCTTTCGTGCCACTCACTGTGCAGAGCCTAGGCTCCTATGTATGCATAGAGGCCTCTGCATGTTGCACAGCATGGTGTACGTCTATATAGCCTCGATCCCATGCCTCCCCTGTTTTGATCTTCCCTTTGCATTCACAATAATACGGAAGATTGGCGAAAAATTAAAGCAAGAGGATGTAGTCTTGTGCCCAGACCCCACCTGAGAGGAGAGGGTCTGGCGACACTCAGCTGATTCCTTGGGCTTCATTGAGAATTTGTAGCTTACTGTATAAGTTGCAAAATGATAACTCATTTATGTGCCAAAGATAGTGCTGTGTCATCGTGCTGAAGTTACCAGTCTTCAGCTCCCGTGTATTATTGTGAACGCAAATGGAAGGTAGAAATGGGGGAGGCCTGGGAACGAGGCTAGTGTACGTCAATGGCAGGTTAAAAATGCCCTGCATGTGCCTCTTTATACATACAGACAGTATTAGTGGGATCATCCTGACACCCCAATAACCTGTAGGCCTTGGTAGAAAATACATATTTTTAAGTGTTGATTACAATCATGGTTTTTGTATTGGTTGTAGCACCTTGTACTGTTTACTTTAACACTTTAGTTTTGTATGGATCTGAAGATTCCCTTCCATGGTTAATGCTGTTAGTGTAGAGTGCATGGTTAGCTAATTACAACTTTTCTGAAACATTGTAGATCGCTGGATATAAGTACATGCACTTGATTGTACCAGTATAGATTTTGTTCTTGCAAAACGTGATTTGTTACGCTACCATAATTTGGGGAATAACAGGTACTTCTGAGCAACAAGAATTAGACTTTCCTGATCGAATGCCCAAGAACCAGAAGAGGTAGGACGCAATCATGTGACGACGACTATTAACTGACATTCCAAGGCCAAGAAATGTTGAGGCAAGCTAAACGAACAACTCTATAGCTATATGCACGATGGGCGCAGCTGGCGTGCATAGTTTTCGACAAAATTGAAGATATTTGGCAGTTAAATGGCCTCCTGTGACTCACCTTGTGTCAAACTAGCAACTTGCAAGCTTAACCTGCGCAATGACCAATAATAACCAATTTTGACTAGCCAGATACCTTCAGCTTAGTCGAAAACCCTGTGCGCCCATTGTGACTTAGCCCATAGTGCAATACTGGTAGCTTGCATCCATGATTCTTGCCCTTGGAATGTCATCAGAGCACACTAATTGTCCCCATGACGTGACATCATGTCCTCCCTCCTCTGGCCAAGAGCATTGGAAACTAGCTTGCAATCTCATTTGACCAAGTGCACTGTAGCCTCGTTCCCATATACAAAGTTCCTTTTGTTCACAGCAAGAATCTTCTTTGGAGGCTATGCACAACTTTCAGCAATGCTATACAACCACCGAGAAAGGCGAGAATCCTAACTGTAGCCACTTTTGAATTATTGTCATTTTGTATAATTATGAGTGAAATTCAATTGAGAACAAGAGGTGCATTGAAAAGAACAATAGACCTTATGCAGTGGGTGTGGCTTCAAGGTTAGCAACCGCTATTTATGTTGCCATGGTAACACCAATTTTATATGACAATTCGTATAGTCCAAATGACTCAAATCTCAAATATAAAAGTTATCGGCCTTATGGTTGGTTTTTTAAAAATCGTCAAACTTTGGCATTTAAGTATTGAGTTCTATGGTGAGTGGCAAAAATTGTGTTACCATGGCAACATAAATAGCGGTTGCTAACCTTGAAGCCACACCCCCTGCATAAGGTCTATAGGCAAAGCATATGGGAATAGAACATTGGGTGGAAATCTGAGCATATAATCTACCAAGGCCTAGGCTTTGTTGTAGTTAACCCACTGTTGTGCGTAAATGGCAGGTTAAATACCATCAAATAAAACGCATGATCCAATCTTGGCAAGAAATTCAATTCTGGGAATTTATGGGTGGATCCAACTTAGCGCAAGCCACCACTAATTAATTTTGGGTTGATCCAATTCACCGCAATACCAGGAATGAAGCCCCTCAGTTGTCCCAGTTAGTGACAACAAAGGGCGGTCAAGAACAACTTCCAGGAAAAAGAGCTATCCCAAAGATGTTCTACTTTGGTGTTTGTAAGACTTTGTTGCTGCAGCTGCACCAAGAACTTCATTTCTGGAGAACTGAAGGCCAGGAACTCTTGCATCTCCGAGTGTGCAAGCAAAAAAATTTTCGGGTTTGTAAACGCATGATCGCAAGAAATTCAATTCCTGGAATTTATGGGTGGATCTAACTTAATGCATGCCCACTCAAATGATTTTTGCATGCGTTTTATTCGGTATACACTCAGTATTATATTACCGTAATCTCCCGAAAATAGGCCCACCCTCGAAAATACGCCCACCCCCCTTTTTTGAATGAAGTTGTTGCAAAGGGTGGTTTACTCTCAAAAGTACGCCCACCCATTTATGCCGTAGTACATGCTGTTATGCTAAGCAAGAAGCACCGAAGAAGCCACACCGTGCAAGAGGAGGGACTAACAAATGAAGGCAGACACCATTTGCTGTTATTGCGAAAGCATGGACATGACAAAAGAGGCATTGCATAATCACTGCATGCGCAAATAACAAGGGCTAGACTAACTGCGTGTGAGGTGGGCGTATTTTCGAGAGAAATATCACAACTCTCGAAAATACGCCCACCCCCCTCTTTTAGGAGCCACTTAGGTCCATCGCCCATGGGTGTATTTTCGAGAGATTACGGTATTCCCTGACACCTCAATAACCTATTAACCTGGAGGAGTTGCTATCACTTGAACAGCCAAAGTCTGCACACTGCATGATGTGGGACCCCCAGTGGTTATATTTAGGCAGAGAATAGAGATCAGCATCATTTATGTGATTATACAGTTTATGCAAATCTTCTAGGATTCTTCCTTAATGTAAAGCAATCAAAACTTCACCATGGGAATGTCTGGGAACAAGGCAACTGCACGTGCACTCTTTTATCCCTCAGACGAATTAAACATACTGCTTGTTGATGTGAACATCATGCAGTGGTTACAAGTGGCATAAAAATACATCTCTTCTACTCACATCTTGGAGAGACAGGTTAATGCTTGAATCACTGCTCATTTGATGTATAATGTGATTGGAACAAATGGTGAATTGACTTGATTCCCAATTTCCAGGTCTATTTACACATTTGCCTTTCTTTGTTTCATAGTTGGTTAATTTAAATTCCTGTAAATAAATAGACCAAAAATCAAAAGCGTCAGACAGACAAACAAATTATGTGGTTACGAAACTGCTGTTTAGGAACAATTCACGAACAATTCACGATTTTTTTCATAAAATAGTTAGTACTGTGTAAACATGAAAACAGCTAGTGCAGACTGTGTGGATGTACACCCGCGGTATAAGCACTTGTTGGATACTTGTACTAAATCTGAGTTGGTTACTGTGCAATATTGTATACACTACGTATACTAGTACTGTAGGAAGTTTTATATTGCTCATTCAGCATTGAGGAAGGTCAGAGACAAACCACACGATATGTGTACAAAAACACACAGGAAAAATAACAGATGATCCACCGAGTGGCAGAAAACTGTGATATATTATAGTCCCCACACACTTGTATAATTAATAGCATGGTTTCGAGTGCAATTTGGGATTAATAGCACGAGTGAATGGCTATTAATTGCACGAGGCGAAGCCGAGTGCAATTATGCCAATCACGAGTGCTATTATCCCAAATTGTATGAGAAAACATGCTATTGATTGCTAATCATAAACTTTGCCAAGTTGACAGTACACTACAATAAGTATGAGCATGTATGAGATAGTCAAGTTTATTGTATACAAGTTTACAGTACACTGTATAGTTTACAGCAAATTGTTGATACTTACAAGTTTACAAGTTTATAGTACATTAGATAGTTTACAACAAATTGTTGTTACTTACAAGTCACTGACCAATCAGTGAGCTACTACACTCATGCACTGTTGACAGTTTGTTTTTCAACCAATCAGAGAGCTATTACACTTTTGCACTGTTGACAGTCTGTTCTTCAGCCAATCAGAGAGCTATTACACTTTCTGCACTGTTGCTTAGCCAATCAGTGAGCTATTACACTTTTTGCACTGTTTACATGTACAAGAGAAACATTATTTGGCATTTATTGCACTGTTGTTAATGGAGCTTAAGTATGGACTGTGATATAGTCATATGATTAGACAATAAACACAACATCCTTGCTATCACCCTAGAATATACAGCCTAGGCAGCTCCTTTGATCAGTCTTTTGGTCAACATATAAACTGGGATGAGAGTTGAAAATTAAGGATTGACCAATCAGAAAGATCCTACTGATTCTCCTAAACCTTCATAATACTGTAGTGCCCCCTGCTTGGGCATGTGCAAGTTGAGGTGGCAGAGAACACTGTACTTTCAAGGTCGACAAACCTGATAGACTTCTTTGTCTTGTTAAACTTTTAGCACACAGTCAGTTTTGGGAGTCTTCAACCGTTCACTGTCCATAAAATTGGGGATTTTCCCAGCTTCCTGTCGGCATTGGCATCCAATAATCAGTTTATAATTAAGTTAGTTAAGATGTGGCCTGGCGGAACCCCTCATGTGGTAGCTTACGACTTATTACACCCGAAGTGGAAAGAAAAACAAAAATATAGTAATGAATGAATGAAAAGTCACCTAAGTGCACAGCATGCCCAAACTTTTAGCATTTCTTTCCCAGCCTGAGAGGACTTACTGAAGGTTGACACCACAGTTTGAAACATTTATCATTGAAGTATCTACTGTGCAAGCACTAAGGTCGAGAGCTAATCCACAGCTATTGCACAGGGCCATACATTTGCCATCATGAAATGGGACCTATGGTGACACTGGATTTTACAGTGCCCAAACTAGCTATCTTAACATGTACTTACATTTGCTAAAGATGAGAATATGCGATTTTTTTAAAATCCCTGCTAACCTGAGCTATGATCAAAAATGTTGACACTTCAGTGACCACACTAAACTTCATCCTGACTTGCAGCACTGGAGCCTTGTATAATAACTAAGGTAGGTACACTGTCAACAAGCTAACCCTTTCTCCTCCAAGCCTTGGAGGCTAACACACACCCACACACACACACACACACAGTGAAAACCCAAGAAGGGCAAATGTGTATTTATGTAGACCTAGTTATTCTAGGTCTTCCAAAAATTTTTATTATCTTTGTTACCAATCTTTCTGAAAACCTGGCGTTCAGCTAGGCAGCAGTAGTAGCCTTTATATACTCTGGCTTGTTCAGAACAATTATGGGTTTTGTACAACACATATTCATTGACAGGATATGGGTTATTCATTGACAGTTGATGAGCTGTGAATCTAGTTATGGATGCTTGCCAGTAGTTAGATCATACCTCCTTTCCAATCTCATCCGAATCTCATCCTCCTTGAAACATACAAGTCAAAATTACCCGCAAAAGTGTCAACTAGGTCTAACTTCATTGATAGTGACTTGAAAAGAAATCCTAGTGGGACTAAAATTCAAAAAAATTTCCTGATGGCATGCCTCCGACTCCTAACGAATCACCATAGGGTATGGCCCTAGCCTTGTTCTCAGGCCATATATAGACAGCAATTTTTGCCCTCTCTTGAGGATTTTCCTAAACAAAGGCATGATTGCATCACACACAGATGGAGGATATGATATCATATTCTTAACTGCACAACTGTGGCTTCAGCATAAGGCCACTAGGTGTTTTGGGCCTATCAATGTTATGCCACACTACCACCTGTACGGGAAGATGTCGGCACTATAGGGGCTTTGACCCGAAAAGGTTGCCCCTATATTCTGCCATTTTATTACTTCTAAAGATGTCTTGATAATGGCAACACGAGTGCAGGTTACTGCAGTTTCAGGGTTCATTGAAGAGGATATGGTGGTCAGAGCAACGGACACCACAGTGAGCCTCCCCCCAGCAACCATCTCCCTAACAACGTGCAAGTGTTTGACACCCATCAATTCCATCACTTCACAGTGGAAGCAGCTTGGGCTTCTCACGATAATGAAGGTTGAATTGTAGATCTCACTGAAGCTGAACATCATGCAGTCAAAGTTTCCTTGCTGTCAAGAGGCATGATGGTTGAAGGGTCCAGACATCACCTGGGATAATCTCATAAACTGTTGATGACTTGTAAACAAGCTGATGCACTATAGGTTGTGTATGCATAGTACTGACTGTTTTATGGCTAGTACAAGATCGTTCAACGATACTGTTATTCTTAGGTATTTTGCACGGATTTATCCCAATCCAGAAAAGTAGAGGTTTTGTAATCAAGTATTTGCTACACGAGCAGGAGTGCTAGACATTATAAGGTAAATCAAGTTTGCAGGAGTGAGACCGAAACAGCCCATAAAGCAGACGGCTCTGGTGACAGCTAAATACAACATTTATACTTATGTAATATATGATGCATAACTGAAATTAGGGGACATTTATGCCCCCCAAAATCAATACTTTATAGATGTTATAACTGTCTAATTATGTGAGAAAGTATGTATTAATTGTACATAAAATCATTTTGAGGGCTTACCGTTTAGCAGTACAAACTATGTGCATTTCAGCGATTGATTCCAGTTCTGGGATACCTTTTTACAATTTTGGCTTGTCATTTTGCTGATACATAAACTCAGAAGCCCCACTGGAACACTTTTTATTTTTTGTATTTTTTATTTTTTGCTGAACAAATTTGTTATATCAGGTCATCAGAAGTAGCTAGTAAGCTAATATAAACTGATAACCTACAAAGACAAAAGACAAAACTAAAACAAATTTACAATAGCACGTTTAAAAACAGGTAAGGGTAGAAATAGCACTAACATCTGAAGGGGAAAAATGAATTTGAATAGAAGTTTGAATGCGCACGTGGCTGTACCATGGAACTGGAGTTAATAGACCGAATAGAATTGCCATAGGGAGTGGATCTAAAAACAGTGGGAAGGTTTAGAAAAGTAGCAAGCCTGTTAACCATGTTGTAGAACAGGCAGAGTTTTAAACATTTTCTTCTTGTGGCTAATGTTGGAAGGTTGGCGAGTTGCAAGAGTTCCTCATATCCACATCGCCATCGCTTTAGACAAACATTCAACCCAAACTTCTGAACACCCTCAAGCCTCTCAATTGAAATGTAGATTACTTTGATACCTTTAAAAAAGATGTGTTGCAGCTCAAGCCTAGAATTACATCAAATTACACGTACTGCTGTTTAAGTCGGTTATTTCAGCATTGCAAACAAAAGGCCCATTGCTTTGAACTCATAAGAAGTTGACAAATTTATTACAAATAACGCAAATCAAAGAACAATAAACAGGGAAGCCTGGGAACAAGGCTATGTTACATGTATACATTAGGTTAACTCTAGCTGTTGTCTTATGTGCATGGTGTATAGTACTGACTTACACCAATTTGAGAGCTTAAATAAATGATATATAGCTACATAACTAGCATGATAACTTTCAACATGTATCATGCAGATGTTGTAAAGCCTCATGCATTGCTACATACTGTATCATGTGAATCTGCTACGATAAGCTAACTAACTTACTCAGTCTACATATCATGCAGGTCTACAAAGTTCATAACTTCTACAGTATATTCAGCAATAAGACTACAAGATCACACATCTGGCTACAAACACATTCTATTTCTAGGTTATAAAATCTTGCCTCTGCAATCATTGTTCTATGGAGTACTAACAGAGTTCATCTAAATAGCCTAAAAGCCTAAAACTAAGCAATGTTCATTACAGAGTAGTCCAGGAATGTCCACACCCTACAGGGGTTGGCCGGTGAAGGTATAAGCTCCCCCCGAGAGCTCTTCAGTGAGGGTCACTTTCAGCCCATTGGTGTACTTACTGAGATCAAATTCAGTGTGGCTCTGAGTGATTTCAAGTATCACCCACTTGCATGTTTCGGACAACTCCGAAGAAGAGCCTTGGCTGCACCATAAAATCAGCTTGATCTCCGACGTGGACATTCTCTTGAATCACCAACAGTCGGCCACTTTTGTTGAGCCCAATATTGTACATTCGCCCAGTCCATCCTTGAGGCCTCATATTTTGCACCACAATGGTGTTATTGGGGTTGGGTGCCCCAGGCACTACAAGTAGGGTGTGATAAAGGTAGTTATATTGGAATGGGTTACACAGGTCATAAAACATACCTAGTATAGTTATCTAAGGATATATCACTGATTAAACAATAGAGACTAAGGTAAGGGAGGAAAACACAGCTTCAACTTAGGAACTATAAGTATGTGAGCAACAAACATCAGAAGGAAGTGTATTCCATAAAAGTAGTCCAGATATAAAAAAACTGAAAAGCATTATAGTATGGTCTGTAGTGTACATGAAGATAAGTCAATAAAAATTCTTGCAAGATCGCTGTCTGACACAAATATAAACATGTCTACAGTCTTTAACATGGCAGTAATACCAGATAATCTTAGTATATGCCATAAAGTAATAGAGGCCAAGGTTGTTGGTCTCCTGGCGAATTTCCCAGGTGCTCCCAAGTTTAGCAGGAAATGGGCCCATGAAGTTTGTCTGGCCCTCAATGTCATACTTGGCTTCCACTGCAGTGGACACAGGATAGGTGAATTGCGAGGCTGTCTGAACGCGAATGACCTGCCAAGCAGCGTAGATGGTCTCGGGAGTGTTGGGACTGAAGTTCTTGGTGAAGACCACTACCTGGAAGTCTGTATTCCCAGTGGCATTGACAAAATGTATTGGGATATCAGTGGTCATCTTGTAGACGAAAACTTTTGACTCTTTCTGCAGATAATGACAGTACGTTGTGAAGATCAAGTCATGAAGGAGGCTGTACATAAACAGTTGTCTTTTATACTACTCCTGCACTTTTTATGTGGCTAGATATGTATGTATAAATACAGGAAGTTAAAAACCAAAGAATCCAGAAGGCTTGTTTCTGGTACGTTGTATGTAATCATTAGTCATAAAGCATTACAGCTCATTGAGCGCACCCATGCAGCTGGAGTAGAAGCCATTAGACTCCGGTACGATGGTCCACTATGACTTTTACCGATCTTCAGCTGCTCACTTTTCAACCTAAGTAATATATATGTATATATTTCAGTAATAATCATATACTTATTTAGTGTCAATACATTTACTCCCATAGAAAGGTGTGCAATTATTTTTGTAATTGCACAGGTAGGAAAGATTCTGATTGGACAAAAAATACAAAAACTACAAGACCGTGCAAGGTGTAATCGCTCACTGATTGGTCAGTAGCAATTTGCTGTAAACTATATTAACATAATGTAAACTTGTAACTTGTAAGTGACAACAATTTGGTGTAAACTATACGTGCAGTTTACTGTAAACTTGTATACTATAAACCACCACATCACATACATACTCATACTTATTATGGCATACTGTAAACTAGGCGAAGTTTATGATTAACAAGTAACAACATGATTTCGCCTCGTGCAATTAACAGCCATTCACTCGTGCTATTAATCCCAAATTGCACTCGAAACCATGCTGTTAATTATACTAATTGTAGTGGTGGCAATGAATGTTCACAAGCAAGTTTGGAGTTTCTGTGACATGGCCTTGAAGCTCAACATGAAGTTACACAATCTGAGAAATTAGTAACACCCAGTATGCTAACATTTAGAGGATACCCATAAAATTTGATGCATATGGAACGCCAATAAAACATTTCTGCTAACAGCAAAATCTTGTATTTTCATTTGGCCTGATTAAGTTGTTCAGCTAAAATTAAATTTTATGCATATGGAACGCCAATAAAACACTGATTATAAACTTTGACCATCAATAAATATTATTCCATTTAATTAAAAACTAGCAGCCATGGATAATATTCGGTTGTACACTATCAGTGGCTGGAGTGGACTCAAAATCAGTGCATGATGTTGTAACCATGAGACTGTCACATATATACATTATCTTGCTGCTTTATTGTCCCATTCAATATATACTATACCATTATTCTTCATGTGTGGAACAATGTTGCATGTAGGCCACACACAAACAAATTGAGAATACCTACCACTCTGATACAGTTTGTATTCGTGCAAGGTAAGTGATGCGTGGTATGCTCACTGCAACGGGTTGAGAGGAACAAACAATGACAGTTGCAATCTCTGTACACTCTGTATACTATACCCCTATTCTTCATGTGTGGAACAATGTGGCATGTAGGTTGTAATACACAAACAAATTGAGAATACCCACATCACTTGCCTTGCATGACTACAAATTGCATTAGAGTGGCAAGTGATGCATGGTATGCTCATTGCAATGGGTTGAGATGAACAAACAATGATACTCTAAACTTGCAATCTTTACACATTTGTAGAATATGCACAAATTGTGTCAACAACAACTGTGTATGTCTGTAGTCAAGGCAAGTGATGCATGGTATGGTCATTGCAGTGGATTGAGAGGAACAAACACTTGTACAAGTTTAATCTCCTAGAGGTCAGTACTTATGTGCACACCATGCATCATTGGTGGACTCCTCCCCACCCCCTGATATGTGCATGCAACACTCTGATCTTTCAGTGACTTCTCAGTTGGCTTATGCGTAAATGAAGAGTTTATCTGTTACCAATTTGAGTTCAGAAATAACTTGCCGAAGTTTCAACTGAATACCCCAGTCTTTCACCCTGTTGATAACTGAAGCATTCAGTCAAAACTTTGGCAAGTTATTTTCCGAGCTCAAATTGGTAACAGATAACCTTCTTTTCTTTTAACTCTTCAATCTGCTGGAGGTGAGCACTTCAGGCCACATTAACTGTGACAGGTCATGTACGACCATCAAGAACCAAAACTGGCCTGAATTCACTATTGACCTAACCACTGTCACCACAGTGAAAATAGTATCAGGTGACACCTTAATCTTATTTGGTCATCTCAGTTGCATACCAGTAGTGTGTGTGTCAGGTCATCAAGTTATAGGGATGCTTCCAAGTGACTCAATTCAAACTGTACGGCTTCTCTTTCCATTAGTCCTTTTTTCAGAAGACCTATAAATCAGCACTCTGGTTGAGGTTTAGTGTTGCTTTCATCTTGCGCATCTGGCCCTAGTGGATTCCATTGTTATGTTAGTGATGCCTGGAATGTAGCTGAACAGGTCTTCGGGAATAAGAGACTAAAGGAGAAACTCTTTATTGGACTTTGGTATTTGTATTTGTTCTTTAAACATGCATCAGCAATTTGCTGGTCTTCAGCAATCCCTTAAAATACATTGAGCAAAGCTCATGACAACTTCTTTGGTAGCATTCATTGAAGACTGTGTCCCACTTGTATACAGAGATGACCTTAAAGTGTAGCGATACACTGGGTTGCCATTTTCTTTGGTAAATCATAAAGAGTGCTAAAGAGCTAGTAAACAATAAGCTCTTGCCTTTTTCAGCAGAGGTAATGGTCACATGTTAATTATGTTGACCCACTTGTGTGATCACCCCTTCAGGTTTACGCACAATGTTATTGACAGGCCAGTTTCAATTGTTTATTTTTATCAACCTTGCACATACAGCACCATGCAGCAATTGCTATGGTTTGGGGACTTCAACACACCAAACCAAGCACACCCTGCAGCTCGCCTTATAAAGAGGTTTCCTTCTTCCCAAATTGTGCAATTCTGGAAGCTGTCAGTCTGTATTACATCCTCCTATGAGATAGTCTAAACCTCATGTCATGCAGCCAGTGATTTGGATGCGGAGGATGCAAACGGTTTCTCTGCTTCACCTTATAATTGTGTAAGTTTGCTACCTTATGTGGATGTGGCTCATATTAGTGATAATAGGAGCATCTACCCTACTCTCATGTGCCTGTATATAGCACACTTTATGCATAGCGATCATTTTATACATATATCACTGCAAAGACTAAAATAACCTCTGAGTGGTTACTCCAGTTTTAGGTCTCACTAAACTGGTGAGTACTACTAAGAGAATTCACAAACATATCACCATCCATCATCCCCCCTCACATTTCTGCAAAGAGCTACAACAGACGCTTTTCTGTGGTAGCTCTTTGTTTCTTAATAAAGCCTGATGGAATTGTGAGGGGATGATGGATAGTTATGGAACCGGATAATAGCCAGCAGGTGGACCATAAGAAGTGGTATGAATGCCCATTAGTTAGCAGACAAGTGTCTGTGCTAGCTCTTTGCTTCTTAATGAAGCCTGATGGAATTGTAAGGGGATGATGGATGGGGATTACAGTGTTTAAATTCTCTTCATAGTATCTCACAAGTTCAATTAACCCTGAAACTTGAGTAACCACTCTGTGAGGTTACTTTAACCAAGTAGTTTTTGCAGTGATATATATATAGCCACACAGTATCATATAAACAAGGAACCCCTCTGGAATCGCTGTGTGGGTTGAGAGTGGTGCAGCACCACTTTCCCATGTGAAAACAAAGTGTCATTAGGAGCCTACTACAATATATGCACACCCAATTGGTGTTCATTGCTTCTTCTGGATGTAGCAGTTATTGACTAGTGTGTGAATCTTTTAGGTTCCATCTGGGGGAGTGTATAACCACTGAACGTACACTATACTGCCAATCTTCATTTGTTGAACAATGTTGCATGCCCCAAAACTTCACCACTCTAATGCAATTTGTAGCCAAGGCAAGTGAGGCATGGTATGCCCACTGCAATGGATTGAGAGAACAAACAACTATATGATAAATCACATTTCTTATGCACATTCTACAGTATCTGTCAACAACAGTTATACTATAATGTTTTTGTTAAGTGCAGTGTTGCACTGTAGTGCAGATTATACATACCAATTTAATTATGGTATGCAGCCATTCATACTGCAGTGGGTTCCCTTTTCAACAACTCAATTATCTTGACTTTTACATGAAACACATATGACTTAGGGCCGTAGACAAGTTTTTTAGTTTGGGGGTGCTAACTTTCACTACACATCATAAGCAGTTGTGTGCTGTGGCTACGTGCTATATCCTTCAAATACAAATGCCAAAAATTTGGGGTTGCTTCAGCACTCCCAAGCACCCACTTGTCTATGGCCTTGTGACTCTATTATAGTGCATGACCAACTCTTGTATCAGATAAGCAGAGTAAAGCTGATACTGGCAACCAAAACATATCAAGATTTCAACATAAAAGTGTATCCTTTGCTGAACTGTACTTAGTAAAACATTGTAATTACAGCTGCTGTTGACACACACTGTAGAATGTGCATAAAACACAACTGTTCCTTTCAACCCATTGCAATGAGCATACCATGTCTAACTTGCCTTAGCCACAATTGTATTAGAGTGGTAGGTATTCTCAAATTTTTGTTCAATGAACTGATTGGCATTTATATAGTTAGAATGGCTTAGATCATGCAAAGTGCTCTATCAGTTGTGAAGAGTGTCTTTCTTACTACTACTATTTAACATACTTAAAATGTGCTCAAACATCTGCTTTAGCATTTTGGAGTCAAGACACCACCAGGTTACACTACCGTTACTGTCAGCTCATATAAGGAATGGATTCCTAGTGTGACAGGTGTGATACCTGTTATGACAATCCACCACTGTAATGATACTACCAGGTTGTGTGCCAAGCCCATAAAATGAATAGTCTTCTATACATTATTTACACTGATGCCTATGTGAGTTTGTATATAGAATGGCTCCTAAAACCTATTTACAAGCTAGGGATTATGGCTTTTATACCCGGTACTTTGCATCAAGCTAGCAACTTAACAAGCTGGCCAGTGAGGTGAGTCATAATAACCAATTTGACTAGCCAGTTGTCTTTAGCATAGTTGAAAACCTTATGCTGCCATCATGCCTTAGTCCATAGTGATCCTTACAGCTTGCATCCACAATTAATGCTTGTATATGGAATGTCATCAGAGTGGACTAATTGTTGCTATAACATAACACCATCTACTTCCTCCTCTGACTAGCACCTAGAATGGCTTTATGTTAAGTGCCTGCCCAAGCATCATGTCATACTGTCCAGATGGTAGGTGTAGAAAATATATTATTGTAACAGAACTATACTTGTGTCAGCAAATAGATGTAGAAGAAAGTACAAGGTTCATACTTAATACAATTGCACTTTCCAACTGAGACAGTTGTAGCTAAGTGAACCCTACATCTTTTCAAGTCCCAAAGCATCAATATCTTCTTCAATGTTCAGTCCAGAGAAGCTGTGTTTTCCTGAACTTGATTCTTCACTGAGAAGTGGCGTAGGAACCGTAGCGGCCGTAGCGGCTTTGGCCGCTACACTTTTTAGGCCGTAAATTAATATTCATAACGTAGCCTCGTTCTCTGGGAGCGAGGCTATAAGGTCAAGCAGCCTCTTCGTTGCATCAGTGTCATATGCAGTTACATGCGTACATTTCCGATTATAAGGTGATCGAAATCTTGGCAGTGAGATGGCTCGGCACGAAGCTAATGCAGATTTTTCAAAGAGACTACTACAAGCGACGAAAGCTAGCCTGGCGGTAGTCTGCTTGGAACGACGACGAAGTCAATAATCTGTTTTCCACATAAATTGAATATTGTACTGGAGGGTTGGTAAGGTCTGTGAACGAGGCTAGAATATTATATACACCGTTGGAAAAAAGGGCTTTATTTGCTGTCTAAAGGTGCACACTTTGAAAAATTTCGCCGCCGCGCTACGCGCGACGAAATTACTTTCCATTTTCTATCGGCGCTTCGCGCGGCTCAGCATGGCCTCTACACTTCAAATTTGCTTCCTACGCCTATGCTGAGGGTTACTTGGAATTCACTGGGGTAGTTCTTCTTAATGTCAAATGGTGTGAAAACAGAGATCTCCTCTTCACTAAAGGTTTGGCCCACATGCATCTTACAAGTAGCTATTCCAAAGTAGAGTTTAGGCTGCAGGTCAAAGTGTGCCTCCTCACCTACAGAGACAAGTTCCTTTATTACCAGCAGATTATGAGCCTTGTATAGGCCGATATTATACTTTCTGCCCGACCATCCTCCAGGTTTCAGGTTTTTCACAATAACAGTACCTTCACGGTTGGCATGTTGGTCAGTAACTATACAAAAGAGTATAATGCATGGACTGTGATCATATTCACAAAATGTGAGAGGCAGTGGCAAAAAAGGAATATCGGTTTTCAACAAATACCATGAAGTATAATATACTGGTAAGGGGGCAAAGACTAATGGTGTAGTTGCTGACTTTATAGTTGAAAAATGAAAACACTGAACAAACAATTCTCAAATGTTTCTGCAGTGCATGTCATGTTCATGCGTAAAACTTGTATTAGGCGAGGCAAACTAGATTTATTGTTTCGCATCAGTGCCTGGTTCTTCTGAGACCTGCCGCCTCAATAGCCTCGTCCCCAGGCTCTCTCCTCAAAAACGGGGGGAGGAGAGAGCCTGGTAACATCCGCGGTAAAAGTTGTCGACTTCCGGCGCCTTGCTCTGGCGGTACCAATCAGATTGCAGAACGAAACCACGTGTACACGTGACATTTTGTCCACTCAGCAAAAAATTGTCAACTCGAAAATGAACTTGTAAGCGTAGACTAAACCTCGAAGGTTGGTGAAAAACAGTTTTCGAATGTGCGGAAGGGGCGCAAGTGCAGAGAGTCCAAGATTGAAGTTCGCTGTAGTCGGTTTGCGGGACCGACTCGCTCACCATACTTCGCTGCTCCGAGTTTACATGTGCAAAGTGCGTCACTGAACTCAACAGAGCTGCGGATGCCTCGAAGACGAGGAGCGAAATTGTAAATAGCTTGTGCTGCTACCAGGTATAGTACCGATATTGCATGGGAGGTTATTAAATCACATGACAATTATTGCTAAAGTGGCAGCGTCCTACGTTGATCACATGAATGATGACGCGCCGGAAGTCGACAACTTTTCCCGCGGATGTTACCAGGCTCTCTCCTCCCCCCCCCGTTTTTGAGGAGAGAGCCTGGGGACGAGGCTACCGCCTCAACTGTCATTATCGCCTTACAAGCATTGACACGCCCACTTTTAATGGTCGAAGAGCTGTAGATTTGCCTGATGTGTATAGCACTTGCTGGTAATGAATAATGAATAATGACTGCCCGCCCGCACGTAAATCGAGAAAGTGACTGATGCGAAACAATAAATCTAGTTTGCCTGACCTTAGTGGTATCAACACAGCAGAATACAGGTAGGTCTATACTGCTCTATAGTAACAGTAATAGGATGGCTAAAATTGAAAACCTAAATCTATATACATGCTAAGAAATGTCATTTGTAACAAAACATTTTTAGTGTATGTACAACAGTAAAGTACAGATGCGTGTAACTACCTTGTTTCAGCTTTGGGCTGTGCTTCTCTTCTTGATGAATCTCCCAAGTGCTACCCAGATTGGCAGAGAATGGACCCATTACCAGTTTTATATTATCATGAATGTAGTAGGCTCCAACACCAGTGTTTGCCGGATACACAAAGTCAGCTTCTGTCTGAGTTTGGATGATGTGCCAGACAACATACTTTGAATCGGAGAGCCAGGATCATTGGCCACTATTACCTAAAATTAATATTGGAGGAAAAAGTGTCTTTGATGAACAATGAATAAATCACTCATTACGCTATATATACGTTGAGGTCAGCGTTGTCAGTAGAATTGATGAACTTAATTGGGACATCAATGTTCATCTTTATTGATGAAGGCCTTATGCCATGCAGTGATCAAGTCATCAATGAGTCTATACGCAAACAGCTATCTTTTTATATTCCAGCTGCTACACGGGACGCTGTAAAACGAGAATACGGAATCAGTAGCGGAATAACGAAGTAGCTAACAATGCACAATCCAGCGAGGTTATTTGTGTTCTGAAGTTGCAGTCTGCGAACACTGGGCAAGCCTTATGGAAGACCGTGATGGTTACAAAACTAAAGCTGTAATTGCAGAGAAACGCAGTGAGCGGGCTAGACTTGAAGATTGTACGTATAAGTAGTTGATTGATGGCACCAGAGTCCGTTCCCATTGCTTGAAACTGCCTCCGTGAGCCTGAACTTAATGATGGAAGGCCCTCTGTCCACTGTCACGACTTGGAATACGAAAGCACTGCAATGAACGATTTCATGCGCTCGGTGAAACACTGTACTCAAGTCCTAATCGTGGGTGCACATTGCGTTGACTGGAGCTGTACGTTTGCCGACAGTGACGTAATGAATATTTGGTCACGAAACTTTTCAATGTTTCTCTAAGCTGTAGCTACAAAGCCAAGAAAGTTGCTGTTGTTTGGTCAACTTTAGGGAACATTTGTGATGATATTTCAAGAGTGAAAGTACTGCCATAGATAGTAGAGTGACAGGGATTGGAAACTCAATCAACACTCTCTTTGTATTTGTGCTATTCTATATAGTGCCTATAGTTAACCATCCGGGTTAGGCTATTAACGCCCTCGGAAGTGTCAAATGGGTGTCAAACTACTGGTCAAGTGCTGGTGTAGCCATGGCATTGGGATGATTTTTTCAATAAAAGAGGGCACAGTGAAGCAAGTAAACAGAGTCTAGCTTTACAACAAGTTGAGCTAACTTTCTGAAGCATGGCAGAATCCAATGCTTTTAGCCAGTAGGAAGCAGAAATCTTAAATCATCCAATATTTATGGTTGAATGAGCTAGCTGTACTGATAGTAGACCTTTCTGTACCTCTAGTTCCTCAGTGGTATAAGTTGTATGCTAGAAACTTTTGGAGGACATTGTACAGTGCCCGTGCCATGCCCCTAGACTATTTTCTTATGATTCTGAGTTGTTCTGTCATTAGTCTGTAACTTAATAGGTTGCGACAGCTGATTTTGGATGGGGTACAGTTCTGCACCTGTACCAGCTGAGAGAAGATACTTGAGACCAAACTTTTCACTTAAATCAGTTCAGTAGTGATTATTGTGTGCCCATCAAGTAGTATTTTGATTAGGCTAGGAGTCCCATGTGAGTTACAAACGGAGAAGTCATGACCATTTTTACACTTTAGATGGTCTTTTAGAAGGCAAAAAACTCTGGGTATATATAATACATCACCAAACATGTAAAAACCATTGTGTCAGTTCATTTGGAGAAAATCAAGAACCAAATGTATGTATCTAGCCTACATAAACACAGGTATATGTCTATCATCATACATCTCTATTCTACATTGACTCTACTATCTATGGTACTGCCGACCTACTGCGTCAATTTCCGGAGCTGTGGTGGTTCCTACGGGATTCCAAGCCCAAGTGAGTTTGATCCATGCCCTATATTTTCTGTACTTACTGCATGGGAAAAGGAGCGGGGACGCCACTTGTACACGAGTTCTGCATAGATTCACTTGCGCGTGGTATCAGCAGTTTCAGTCCTTGGGGACCTTTACAACATGCTTCTACTATTACAAAAGTCACCTAAGTTTTCATACCTTTGATTCCTGAATGCGTATGCCCTTTACTGAAGTCAGTGAAGGGTTGTTTTGTATGATATGCACTCCTGTGACGCTCAACGGTAAAAAAAATGTATTTTTAATTAATTAGTACTAAATGATGTACTTTTGATGTTTGTAGTATGTTTCCAGTAGCAAAGGTTGGATATTGCTCAAGTACATGGATGGACGAGATGTCCAGTCACTAGACATTCCAAGCTGTTTGATATGACTATATAGTTTGTACAAGTTTCCAGTAAAGTCAGTGCATGACTGGGGGATTCAGTAGAACTTATGCCTCAATAACTGACTGTATATGGCTGGTCATGCATCTGGTTAGTATAGACTGTATATATACATGCATGTAGTAGAAAATGAAAGAGTACTATGTAGTTTATAAGACTTACTACCACTTATTTATATATACCTTGTAGGTGGCTACAGCAAGAATACTGGTTCCTGGAGTTCTGTTGCAGCAGGCACTCTTT
This sequence comes from Agelas oroides, assembly GCA_949130485.1. NCBI lineage: Eukaryota > Metazoa > Porifera > Demospongiae > Agelasida > Agelasidae > Agelas > Agelas oroides. Next base: position 4,868,658 of record OX422185.1, read on the forward strand.
CCTGATCTTGAATGTGCTGTTCAAATTACTTTTCATGCCTAATCAACATTATTTATGCAGGCACTGTTCATGTCTCAGTTATTACTCACATCTAATATATGTATCATCCACTCAATGGAGGGTGGAAGTTTGTGAAGGCAAAAGCGTTTTGAAAGTAGTGTATATAGAGTAACCGTGGATTATCACTTTTCTTGTCCCCCTCCTTCTCGCTTAGTACACAGAAATTAGCACTAAGTACACATCTCTGTACTGCGCATCACAGGAAACAAATTTTCTGCGTTTACGGCGAAGTCAAGAAGACTTGGAAAAAGTTACTGTGTGATCTGAAATCAGTACCTGGCGGGTAGTGCTGGCAGTTACTTTTGGAATATTATATGAAGAAAAAAATTTTTGGATTGTGAACCATACTTCAACTTAGTTGCTCAGGCTGCATGTTTAAATATTGTTGCTTAACCCTCTTGCAATCCTCTTGTCCTTCCAAGCAGTACCCAGCTTTCAATTTCTGCTTGTATACCCTTCGGGCATAGATAGTAGAGAACGATATGGATTGGAAACGCAATGATTTCACGTTCCATTCGCGTTCTAATAGAGTGAGGCTACCAGAATCAACGAAAATCGCTTCTACAAGCTGTTCCTCGACCCAGGAGGTCTCACAAGACTTGAATAAAGCCTGAGTAGTGGCAGTTAATTTGCTCTAAATGAAACTCGACCAATTCTTTGCCTGTTATGCCTTTCAGAGCGGCTTGTCGGCGTTGGAAAGCTACTATTGAAAGCTACTGCTCCGTCCCTACTAGATCCACTGCTCCTTGCTAATTTCTTTTTTGGGCCCACTTCCAACTTAGACTTTCAAAAGCACGAGTTGTGCGCATGTGCACTACGTGTGATGAACTTTGACCTTTAAACACTATGCATGATTATCTCAAGGCCTACGCTCGAAGACAAGGGCTGTGCTGCACAGTAAGTATAGTAGCTATAGTTTGTAAGCAAAATAGTTTGTATTAACTAGTGAAAACAAATACCAGGCCTCAAAGAAATAGAAAGGACAACTGGTGAAGTGCATATGCAAGCTCTGTTTTGGCAAGCTGTAGTAGTGCAAATTTGCAACATTACAGCACTGGTTGAGTAGCAATAATACTTTTGAAAGCAGTGACAAAGAGCCTAGACACCTTTTGATTACTGTAGGAGCTGTAAAAACACTTCAGCTATACTCCTCCAGGAGCATGTGCACATTGCAAATTATGGTCTCTTTTTGCATTGCCTGGAGCCTTCATGATGTGTGTAAAGAGGATCTGATGTTAAGATGTTAATAAACAACTTGTAGAAAGTAGCTTCAATATTGGAGCGCTTGTGGCACAGCACCAACAGCAACATTGAAAATCCGCAATGCAGCTAACTTTTAACCTAATGCATGTAGCTACAAGGCACACCCTTCCACGCATGCAAAGATTATGGCTTGAGAGGCAATATAATGTGTGAATAGCAGAAGAAAAAACTTGATCAAAAAATTCACAACACCTGGAATGTAAGGCTATCTTATAAATCGGTTACATCCCTCATGCCCGTGTTATAACTAATACTTAAGACAGGATAAATCATGTACCCACATGCATCTGGTATGCGTTAAGCCTTGAATTGAAAAGAATTGAAAAGATCTGGTGTTCTGAGCAAGTGTATGGGGTGGAGCTTACTGCAAAGCTAGCCTTCTTGATCATCGCTTACAAAGTGCCAGCAATCCCTCTACGCTTCAGTTCTTAGTGGGCCACTCCAGCTGCATGACCTCTTAGTCACTACTGCTGTCTGTTCACTCTCCCAGCCCGAAAGAAATCCACTGCACCCTCGGGCCTCGTACTTATAAATTGACAACATACTTTGTGCCGTGTCGTGCATGCATGCCTCATTTACTTGAGAAGTATTGTGTTGTACATGCTTGTTGCCTTTGTTACTACAAAGTCATCATTTCTCCAGAGCCATCTTCACATCTAGTTATTGCACTAGGACTAAAAGGGTGGTGATATTGCTCATTTATTTGGCATCAATAATCTTGACAACCACCTAGTAATGGGAAATAAGTGCTTTTATCATACGTCTAACTCACGCTAATGTATGGGAGTCAATGGGGAAGCCTTGCAGCTGCACGCAGTTTATAAAAAGCCGTATTTTTTACTGCAAGTCACGCGAGAATCCGTATCAGTACTGCGAGTCACGCGAGAATCCGTATCAGGTACTACAAGTCACGCGAGAATCCGTATCAGGTACTACAAGTCACGTGCGCTGCGTCTGAACGTGCAATGAAATCGAAGGTTCGTATGATAAAATCATTATCACCATAGTACCAAGCTATACCGGGAAAAATATCACTCGTTTGTTGCCGTTGGCATTGTTACTCGTGCTGCGCACTCGTAACAATACAGACGGCAACAAACTCGTGATATTTTCCGGTATAGCTTTGTACTATGGTGATAATTATATAATATTTCAGTGTGCACTGTGTGTTCTGTTATAACAGATCGATCTAGAAGTGCTTGCAACTGAAAACAAAATAAAGTCAAGCAATTGTACATGATTAAGATGAACAGACCAACTATTGTTCTCAGATACAGAGAAAGCGCACAGTTTTGACTATACGAGCTAATTTAGTCTAGCAAATCAAACTCTCTTCCGCAAAAAAAGAAGAGTTTTGTGAACTGTGCACACAACTTGTGTGTCACTGGAAATCAATTAACTGGATAGTTTAAAATGTCAATCAACACACTCTTGAAAAACCTGTTGCAAAGTTAGTCTTATCCCAGGCCCTTCTCAGGAATTGAATAGAAGATCTGGTGTTCTGAGCAAGTGTATGGGGCGGAGCTTACTGCAAAGGATGTCATAATTGGATTTTTAAATCCAGGACTTAAGCTTTTTGATACTCAGTCTGCTGCACGGTATGATTTACAAAAGTTCGAGAGAAAGCTGTAAAGTCTCTTGGGAGAGCCAAGAACAAGCTGCGTTTTTCTTATGTTCAATTCAGTTATGTCATCGACATGTACCGTAGTGTCCCGCAAATACGCCCCCCCCCCCCCCCCCCCCCGGAAGTTCAGCGATATGGCGCTTCAAACACAGCAATGGTAATCCTCAGAACATCAAAACTTTGCCATCTATTGATTTGCAGAACTGTGATGAAGTCACCTATGAGAAGAAAGACGATGTCCATGGTGTTTCCTACACTGATGAGAATGGTTTAGCAGGATGGACACCGGTTGTAGGTAGTAAGAAAAAACGCTACCATCTTCCAGAATTGTTCCTGTGCAGATTCCCTCCAGAAGCTCGCCTACGACATGCAAATCAAAGTGACCCTAATGACTCCAGTGGCTCTGACCAGGATCTTGATAATCTGATTCCCAGTCATGCAGTTGCTACATTCTCTTTTGATGAAGACATGCAGCCTGGTCTCAGCATTAAAACAAGAAATACACAGCAGTGGACTCCTATTGCTGCACGAACTAGAGCAAAACTAAGAAATACTTAGTAGGTACAGGGTGCATGCTCGATTAGCTCTAATAGCTATTCATGTATCCTTTGTGACTAGCACAAAAATTGCTATAGAAAAAAACCCGAAGGGTGTGTAGACGTTAGTGGAAGGCGTTGTGCGTGTACGTCGACTGAGGAAAGCAGCAGGCTGAGGGCAAGCGCGTCGCTCTGTGTCAAAACAAGTCTCAGCACTCGGGCCACTACCCTCAAGGACGGAGAAACAGATGGCAAGGCTACTTGTAGGTATGTACAAGTTAACTTATCTAAGCCGTTCAGCCCTGGTTCTGAGTCTCCTTGAGTAGCCTCGTACCCAGGCTCTTTCTCGTAGCCTTCCACTTACGTCTACACACCCTTCGTTAGCGATTTGGTACTTGCGAAGTCCGTAGCTGTCGGCAAAACGCCTGGGCAAACTTTACTACTCGATCGCTTGCTGTACTGGCCGCTTATTGCGTGGGCACGTTGCCATCATTACGAAACCGAGTCCACATTACGTACTAACCGACTCCACTATTTCCGGTCTGTGACGTAGAATTGGTACCAGGCCTTCTCCCGAGTTTTCTCCACAGCTGCGAGATAAAATCTGGGAGTGGCCTGGGGACGAAGCTAGGCCTTGAGATAAAGTGTTTAAAGGTCAAAGTTCATCATACGTAGTGCGCATGCGCACAACTCGCGCTTTTGAAAGCCTAAGTTGGAAGTGCGCCCAAAAAAGAAATTAGCCTGCTGCTTCCCAATGCCACGTTGCAACACATGCAGTGAGTCCAGTATGAATTACATCTCTGAAATGAAACCTTGGGAAGCTACCGTTACTTGTAGTAACTTGTAGTCCCACAAACACTTGTACCGTGTACCGTCTACAAAACTGGATTTCTCCCGGCTTACCATCCACTATTTTTTGCTAATGCTACGTTGCAATACAACAGCTCCAGTACAAATTATATCTCTGAAATAGAACTTTGAGAAGCTATTGATAGTGACTTGTAGTCCCACAAAGGCTTGTTTTGCCATTCTACACGTAAAAGGCTGGATTTCTCCCGTCTTATACTGCTTATGGGGACTTGTTTTTAGCTTCGTACAATCTAACAATGCATGACAAATTGCATGATCCTACTAGCTGGTTCTGAGGTTGGTTGGTATAATGGCTACAGTCCTACAAAGGTACTGGATACCTGTGATTTTCAATGCGTAACGCGTAACACGGATAAGATCAAAGGGCATGCCGCGTTCAGTATGGGCTTAATGGCAGATTGATCACGTGAGTTACGTGCGTTTCCAATCCATCTCCTACTCTACTATCTATGCTTCAGGGTAGGGCTCATGGCAGCCCTAGATTTAGGGGCAACAGTCGAGGTCATCCATAAAGTTTGTAGGGTTTATAGACCTTCTAATAGCAGGCTGATGGCAGTTCAGCAGTGTCGGCAATTATATAACATTTCTGGTCAATTCGTTATTGCATGTTTTATACAGCGTCCCCTGCTACACTAACAACCTATGGCATTCTACAGTAACCTATGAGTGTTACTTAGTAAGCCAAGAACTGAAGAATCCAGTATTATTACCATTTTGCATACAAACTGAGGGATATTCATATAGCCACAAAAATTGGACTGTCACAACAAAACTGCAAGACACTAAAGCGCTAGCATTGCAGACTTGATTTGTATATGGCTGCATATAATATGTTTACAGGGCAGCAGCTGGGAAGCTTCTTTGTTATATTTATACAACTAAGGATACACGTTACTCAAGGTTGAAGGTTGGCAAAGATTGCTCCTCCCCCTTCCTGCCTCATGACAGGAGTCCAGCAGCCAGAAACTTCCAGTCTTTGACCATGGTTGAAGCGCTTCTCTGCAGGAGTCATTTGGATGTACAGGGCTTCCATCACATACAGTAGTAGCTCTTGCCCCGTGCCATGATCCAGCACTGATGTCTCCTCCCAGTTGATAAATTGGGTGATGGTTCTCCGGCCAGTGTTGTTTTAGTAAATAGCTTACACTTTTAGTTTAGTTGTAGTTAGTTTTCAGATTCTAAAATAATTTCAATTTAGTTTAGTTTTAGTGTTATAGTTAACTAAACATGACTACTTTGTTGTTTTGCCTTTTTAATCAATAAGTCACTCTGTAGTCTTATAATAGTATGTAGGGCTCATATACCTCGGTTACTCAATCTTGTAAAACTATACTGCACTTTTAAGTCTGCACTTTATATGCAGTATAGTTGTCTACAGTTGCAGTATTGTAAGTTATGCTTTTAAATCATATGCAGTGTTTGTCGTTTTCCTTTTCTCCTTACGGAGAGACTCCTTCAAGCAGTCTCTAAGGTAAGGCATCCTATAATGGATGTGTGCATGCTGGGGTCACCATTTCATCAGAAGCCACAATGCTCTGAACCTCACTTCATAGCTTCTCCTGGACTTCCAGGTTTCTTGCCAAGTTGTACAGACACCAAGCAAGGGTGAAGCAATAGTAACATGCTCATATAAAACAATGACATTAAAGCCTTAGGGTTGGGTTCAAAGTTTGAAGTGTTGAATCAAGCTGTGCAAAGCTATCATCACCACGTATGGGGAATTCCATCTTTTAAACCATGCCATGCATACTTTCCAATTTGCTTTCTGCTTTAAAAAAAAAAAAGAAGATGACAGTGCACTCCTAACAAGTGGAAGCCTGCGGGGACCTGGTATCTCACAGAACGGCTTTGTCTCCATGGAAGGTGTTTCCAAAGACGTGGCCCCCCCTAGTCCTAGTGGTACTCATACCAGCTGGTAATCTCGCTACTGTCTTCTCTCCATGGGTGAGTGGCAGCAGGTGCTGGGCTCTGCAGGTAGACCAATACAGAGTGGTGGAGAACATGATTTGGCCTCACTTTGGCAACTCAGCCTGGTTGATCAACAACCATGTGAATTTAGTTTCTCTACTATTTTTGGGTAGTCATGTACAATGAACAAGTTTTGCATGTATACTAGCAATCCAAAGTCTCTCCATTGTACATAGTCAGAGTCATTCAGGAACTTGAATGAAACAATGGAGATTGTTTTGTATTGCAAGTCTTTAACTTTTTAGCCTCTCCACTGTACTAATTAGTAACAGTGAGGCTTTGCATTGAAACAAAACCCATGGATACTATTTCCTACACCAGTATGTACAATGGAGATTATTTTGAATTGCAAGTCTTCAACTTGTTAACCTTTAGCCTCACCCTGTACTACTTCCTGCATGAAGTAATGGGGAGACTTTGCATTGAAGCCTCACCATTGTATATAATAGTTTCTGCACAGAAGTAGTATGTACATGCATGCACACATATAATGTACCTGTATCCAGACCTTTTGCACAATTAGAGGTTTCTTTAAATCCTCTCCATTGTACTGAAGTAATACAGAGCTTTTGCATTGAAACTCACCATTAGTTCCTGCAGGATCAAAGTAGTAGCTTTGTACAATTGAGACATTGGAAATGTGCTGAAACCAAGTCTCTTCATTGTACATACTGCATTATACGTTTTATAGGAAGTGCACTAAAAACAGCATTGTTTGTGTATGATACATCATGATGCAGTTTATGCTAGGTAAACCAATTAACATGCAGAGGAAAGTTGGGGTCAGGGTGAAGATTGATTGATTGCTAAACCGCTGAAGAGAATACAGATCATGATGCATACACAAACAAGAGGACAAACAATGATACTAACAACAAATCTACAGTCCATTTAGAAACTGCAAACTGATAGAAACATCCAAATTAGTAGCACGAGTCAGGCTGGATAAGCTATGGTGCATACACACACCTTAGGCAAAGGAGCTCCACCTACTAACAGTTGCTGCAGCTGACTATGAGCTGAAATTTCGAGGACTAACATAGAAGAGCGGGTGAAACAGCAATTATGCATGAGTGATTCAATGACAATGATCGAGGAGAGTTCCGACCAGAATACCAAGCAGGAGTCACAGGACACAGGAGACATTAGGAGGATCTCATGTGAGTAGGAGCTCAAGCGGGAGTAGTATCAGCAGCATGACAATGCAAACCAAGAGTCTTGGGGGTGAGGATGAAACGTTGTACGCAGTGGCTACTGCATGGGACACAATCTGAGAGCTGGCACAGGATCAAGTGCACACAACAGCTGGGTAGCAATAGATCTTGTCCCCAGACCAAAATTTTGTGCATGCCGTACGGCCTTGTTGAAAAAATAGGCTTGGACACCTTCATTGGTAAAATTGGGGCTTAGTTGCGCCAAATGTGAATGAATTCCACATTAGTGAGTTGAACAGTGAAATTTTTCTGATATAATAGCTCTGCATAATCTTTGGCCTGAAAGACTAAGAACACACTAAACTACCATACTTAGCACAATGAAATTGCGTAGACAAAACCAAAGCAGATGAAGCAGCCGTTGTGTCAATCATGAGGTTGCATACCTTCTCTAATCTTATATATTGCAACAAGGTTCTCTTGTGAGGGAGCAAACAAGGATGGTGTGTTTTTGTAGTTTGTAAGACACTCTGTCGCCACTGTTTTGGTACTAATTGCAGCTTTTGTATATCCTGGCTTGCTTGTTGGTTTGTGAAATACATTCACTGACAGTTTGTGAGCTATGGGCTTGAGGCCTGTAGATATCATGTGCCGTAGTGTTGATCCAACTTGGGGAGCTGATACATGTACCTAGATGAGTGGCACTACACACATGCATGTGTGCATACTAGTCTCGTCCCCAGACCGCACCCTCTCACGAGGAGAAACGGTCTGGTGAACCAAGTCGAATTTCTTGGGCTAGTGCATGCTTTTGTGACAATGTAACCTAGCAACAATCAAAACATTTTGCGGCCAACCCACTCAAAAAAGGTACAGATACTCAAATGGAGATGAGCAAATAACTTTACTATTGTAAGGGAAGTGCTATGTAATAATCACCGATCTCGCCAATATGTCATTGACATTGTGCACACACACACACACACACACACACACTCTGAAGAAGCATGTTTGTTGACATGTAGACCTAGTTACACCAGGTCTTCCAAAAATTGACGGCAGTATACCGTCCACTTACAAACCAACGCCATTATTGGCTTAGTTGTCACACCTAGCGCTCGCATCAGTAGTAGCCTTTATATAGTCAGGCTTGTTCAGAACAATTATGGGTTTTGTAGATACATATTCATTGACAGTATGATTTATTCATTGACAATTGATTAGCAGTGAATCTAGTTATGCATGTTACTAGTAGTCTTGGCATTGTGGGAGCAAGCCTACATACAAAGCAAAGGGGTTTATACTATAGCTTCATGAAATAATGTGTACATGTATCGGATTGTTCAATTGCAGTTTGTCTAAACTACCACCTGTGATTCAACTCACACCACCTGTAACCAAAAAATGCATTTAATACCATGAAGCGGCAGAAATAAAGCAGTGGGATGTCTTACAGTTTGTCTTTAGCAAATTCACACAAGCATGGTTGCACTCATGATATTTTCCAGTATAGCTTTGTACTATGGTGATGCTCATTAGCAAATTCACACAAGCATAGTTACTGTCTCAAGACATGGATAGCAGAGAAGAAAGTGCTTGGCTCAATAGTGGTGGTCTCGAACTTCACTGGTTCATATGGAGTTTGCCAACAGTTGGAGTAGGAGTAAGAGACAGTTACCATTCGGGCTTGAAAGCACTAATAATCCTTCAACAGTTTCATCTCAACAACCCCCACTCAACAACTTCCACCTACCAAGATGTTCATGACGTAATAATGTAATGGAACGAGACATTC